>JAUPFV010000005.1:169511881-169888097 GCA_036936605.1 Limnanthes douglasii subsp. nivea
TTTAAAAGTTCATTTTCAAGGATACATCATTCATCGGGCGTTTGTTTTTCTCGACACAAAATATAAATTTATTGATGTACTAAGAATTTTGATATCACGACCTTTTTTATGGTAGCCGAAGTCGTATAAATTATAAATCAGACTCATTATTTTGTGAATCACCAACATTAACAAACTTGACTCTACTGGTCTTTTTATTAGTTGGATCTTTCGAGACTCAAAGGAACATAGGATGACCTACAAGGATAAGAGATATCAACCTAATTATTTTGGTAGAAGAACCTGCAACATTCCTCTCAGACGCAGAGTGTATTCTTACGTCAGCATCCTTTGTCTTCGAAAATAAAGGTCTCGACACCCAAATACCTAAAATCTTGGGTATATAGAAATTCTTTCAATTGAACTTCAGATTTATCATTGTTTCCAAATTTAAACATTATCTCTTCTTTCAGTTTCACTTCATCAACCTCATAATTATTTTTTACCTTATTTAGTTTTGCAACAATATTCTTAACTGAAGAACTGTGAGTAATGATCTTATTTGCATGTGGAATTTCTACCTTTGTAGATTTAGAAGAAGGATAACATTTGAGGATATCTTAGAAAATAGACATCGGGTCTTAACCTCAGGCTTTGCTGGATTTCTATGAACCGGGAATGCTCAAGCTATAAGAAGATTGCTCAAAAGGCCACTAGTAACTAAGTGTTCAAGAACCAAAAAAGTTTGATGATAATAAAGCCATTGTGTTGACTCCTCCACAAGTCTGGCATATTTCTTCGAATGTTGCATCCAACTATTTTATGTATTCTTAATCAGTAAAGATATTATATAAAATAAATTTAGACAAATATATTTTATATACTACAAAAAATTCCTAACAAAAAAACACAAAAATAAAATCATTACTTTGGGATATCTAAGTGTAATAGAAAATGAAGTTATCTTCATCATGTCTAGTCGCCCGAGACAAACATAACGGTTTACTAATATAAAAACATTCGAAAGTGTTCGATCACACAAACAATTTTTGCTATAGTTTTCTTTGTTAATATAAACATACATGTGCTCAATCATACTAATAATTTTAATATAATTTAGTAAATTTCACACAAAAGTGAGAGCATACCCTCTATCAGCTTCGATCGGAACCATTAATATAAAAGAAACCAATGACATAAACCCTAAAAAGGTGATTAAGATTCCCATAATCATGATTAGTATATGGAGGTAATATTGATAATAGAGCATCATCAATGTCTTTATATGAACTATATTTCCTACAAAGAGCACGTGAATCAATATTATCCTTGGATTATTGAGAGAAAAAGTCTTATAAGGAGATTGTACTCTAATTTTAGTTAGCCGAGTCATTACTCTCATAATGAATGATAAATTTTAAATTTCTTCTTCTGGTCATTTTAGAAAATAAATAAATAGATCATGATAAAATTTCTAAAATAAGGAATGAAAAAAATAAAGTCAAGATCATTAAAGGCAGAAGATGAATAAATTAAAAATATGATAAGAGCTTCAGAACCTACAAATGGAAGATTTGTTAAACAAGTCCAAATGAGGGAGAATATAGTTATTTATACTAATAAGTGAGTTCATTATAACCCTTCAATTTTTCAAAACTAACGATTCTTATTGTTTTGGGCTAAGCTATATCGCATACTTAATTTGTTCTAGAACTTCTTGATAATATCCATCTCAAAAGTTTTTTGTTTTGAAAATCTATATTCACAACAACATTAAGTTACTTACTACAATCTCTATGGTATACTTTATTTTAAATTTTGATCCATATTTTACTAGATATTTAAGTTTGGAGTTTTGGATTCAAAATCTGATTTATGTATATATATATATACTTAGTTTTTTGTTTGATGATTAGTTAGTTTTATTATTTTTGGTAGATACATGTCTATATTTTGGATGATATTTTGTACAAATTGGTGGTGAATCGAATGATTTAGGATTTTTAAGTAACAATAGAGTTATGTCAAAATGTTGCATGACATGTTCGACCTATTCATCAAACATTGGGTTTGACTAAATATAGTTATGTAAAATAATTAACAAAAATATGTCTTCTTTCAAATATTTCAATCTCATTAGCGTGGAAGAAAAACTTAGGGTTTTAACAGAACTAAGTCTAAAAATGACTATCTTTTTCATTTTTTATTCTTAGGATGAGTTTCATTCTTAGTCCAAAGTGTTTATGTATATCTTATTGCAATGAACCCTAGTTCCTCTCTTCATCTTACGAGTTTTTTTTTATTTTCTCTTAAAAATCTAAGCTTTAGTGTTTTTATATTTTTCTAAATTTATCGAAAACATTGATTGAGTGGAAATTCAAGTTGTGATCATTTATTGATCTCTTTGTTGGATAATTTTTTACGTTAGCATATTTTATTTATGTTTTTTTATTTAAGTTTTGGGTATTTTTAAATATAAATGATCTTGAAGAAGATAGTAAGGCAACTATAGAAAGTTGTTATAGAATGTTAAGTCACTTATTGAGACCTAAAAGTGAAGTTCTTCATAGGAATTTTATGATGGAAAGTAAATAAGATATTTTTATGTTCAAGAAAATTGTTTCTCTTCCCAACAACAGTTTAGGTCATGCTAGAGTGAGAAAAATAATGAAACCACCACCTCTTTTAAAATGATTTAGGTTTTTAAGGTTAGGTGGCATAATTGGTAAATATCTAGAATAGTTGGAGGTATTTTTTATATATCAACTTTTAATAAAAAAAAATATATGATAAAAAATTCAACAAAAGATGTATGAGATATAACCTAGTCCTATTATTCTACAGATAAACATTATGAGGCTAAAAAGAAAGAAGGGAAAATGTCTACACACGTGAAATTAAAACTAAAGGCAAGCGTTTGTGACGTGTGTAATAATATTACTCTCTCTCAAACAGTGTAGGCATTTTATTACCTTTAATTCTCCAAATTTTTATGTTTTCCACTTTATTTCCAAAAAATATATCAAATTATTGTCATGAAGCAAAATGAAAGTAGTTAATTTAGTTAATATATTTAAAGACAAAATACCACCTCAATAAAGCATAAATATCAACTCGTGGATTATTTATCTCTAATATCATCTCAGTTAGCTAGTCATTCATTCATTATTTGAACTAATATGAAGGTATCCTTAATACATATAAAACAAATTTGAAGCAGTTGGTTCAACCCAAATTCCTTTCAACTTCTTGTCATTTTCAAATTAAATAACAATTCTGCTTACGAGATTACCGGTACTAGTAAAAAAAGAATGCTACTTATATGCATATCCTTTTCCCTTCTCCAAAATAGTGATTTTATCCTCAACATACCTCATGACTTTTATGAGTCCAACCGTAATTGGCTCAGTAGTTAGGCTCGACATATATTAATTGGGTAAGAGAAATTGGCATAAAAGACAATAATATAATCAAGCTTTCATAATTTTAAAATGATAAAAGCAACAAGTGTTTCAGATAGTAAAAAATACCTTTAGATTATGGTTTATCTTCGACATTATTTCAAAAGATATATGGGTCACTGATAAGAGAAAAAATCTGTCTCGATAAATTACCTAGCCCAAAAAGACCCATTGAAGTGTTCCTTGAAGATAATGACAACTGTATCAAAGATGTAATCAGTTAAGATATTTATTCCTAAATATATTAAGGTCAACTATTATCATAAATTGAGTTAGTTATGGATACAGAGGTATTTCACCCAAAGTACTAAACCCAAACTTTACCAGCCACATAAGACCCCAACTATCAATAATAACTACTTAGTATCCAAATATGGAGCTTAACTCTTATTTAATACCCAACAATTTTCATAATATCTCAAATACACATGCTTCATCACATGTTACATCATTCTTTTTCTTTCTTTTTTAAAAATATTTTTATATTTTAAATCGTAGTTTGAAAATAATATATGAAAGTATCATCGATTTAACGTACAAAACTAGATCCTTGCATGATATTTTTTAATTTTTTTTGCAGACCTAGTTAGGATGGTCTTGCACTATGTTTGACTGGTCTCACATCTCGCACTTAGGCATGTCATAATCTCGCATGATGTAATGGAGAGATGCAAGATAAGACATGATGTCATAGAGAGACGTGATACCATGGTTTAAATTGATTTTTTCCCCTAAGTGCGACACCAAGCCTATAGGAAATGTGAAATGTGAAATGTGAGATGAGAGATGCGGACCACGATTAAATTTGATTTGATTTGATTTTTTGCATAAGTGAGAGGTGGTAGACCAAGCTTACATGAAATGTGATATATGAAACCAAGGTTAAATTAAATTATGTTTTCTAAGTGCGAGGTTCGAGACCATGCTTATATGAAATATGACATGCGAGACCATGGTTAACTTTGATTTTTTTTTGTCTTAAATGTAAGATGAGAGTTAAAATAAGATGTGAGATCACGTTAAAACAAAGTGCAAGATGCGGGATGCGAGACCATAGCAAAACAAAGTACGAAATGCGAGACCGGGAGTAAAACAAAGTGTGAGATGTGAGACGAGTGGCAAAACGAAGTACAAGATGAAAGAGCATGCAAACATAGTACGAGACCAGCATAACTTGGTCTAATGAAAAAAAAATCAAAACATAAAAATTCATAGATCTAGTTTTGTTTAGCTTTAAAAAACAAAACCGATAGTACTCTTGAATTTTTTTTACCCGAATAATAATTTAAAATATACATAATTTAAAAAAAAACGTTAAAAAAATTTCATTAAAATAAACCGATAAAATTATTTTTAATTTATTTTTTCGCGATTGAAAAAGTTAATTTTGAAAAAGTTAATTAGGTACTTTTAGATAGTTCACCCATTAATATATATTCCATTAGGTATTATCTGTATTTTATATTCGTAATTACAAATTAAACTAAAAATAAAGAAATTATATTTTAATTATTGTTCTCATGTTTTATTTTTTTCTGGTTGTGTATTCCGATTCACTTACTTTTAGTTTTGTCTTGCAAGTTTTTGTATAAATTTCTTTAACCTCAAAATATTATAAAATTAAAAAATAAACTAAATCAAATTCTCATAAAACTAGTACGGTGAATGATAAAAATAAGCAAAAACTAATAATCTAATTTTAAAATTATTATCAAGAGTCTATAAGTATTTTTTATATTCCGAAGTAGTTATGGTTCAATATTTGAATAGTACTAGTAGTATATACTCTCTCAATGATTATTCTTCATCATTTGAGATTTGGACATGATCTGATATACTTGATGGTTGTTACGGTATTTCATTTATTTATTTGTTCTGCTCCACAACCCAAATAATTTCAAGAAGTAATATTATTAAACCATAGGTGGTCACGCATGCGTACATATATCATATACGTATCATAGAGACAGAATGTCGAGCGACAGACAGAGCAAGTTAGGTGAAGTATAGCTTCGAGGAGATAAATTAAACAAAACAAATTCCTCAAATAATACCAACGATGAGTTCTTGTGGGAATTCCAACCTTTACCCGATCGACACGTGTAATCACATACCCTGTCTTCTTTTCAGCCGTTGACACCACTCGGACCGTCCATTATACTCTCAAGCACCCACAACTACAAGCCCTCTGTTTTCCTTATAAATTTCTAAATTTTAATCGAATTTAGAAGAAACGAAAAGCAGAGACAACAATGGAGAGATATGAAACCTTGAAAGATATAGGATCAGGAAACTTTGGCGTAGCTAAGTTAGTCAGAGAGATATCTACTGGTGATTTTTATGCTGTTAAGTATATCGAGAGAGGCCAAAAGGTAATTTACTCCTATTATTTACTCTGTTTGGATATTCCTCTGTTTTCAATTTTCTTACTTTGAGAATTGAGAGTTAATATTTATAATAGTGTTTTGTTGTTGTTGTTTGTATGTTTCAGATTGACGAGCATGTGCAGAGAGAAATAATAAACCATAGATCCTTAAAACATCCCAACATAATCAGATTTAAGGAGGTAACTACCTGAGCTTTTTTTAGTTTTATTTTCATATATGGAACATGTTGTGTAGTTTTAAATTATATTTATATTTATGTATCACATCAAAAATAAGGACCACTTTCTTTTTTTCCTTTTAAGATTCTACTGAAAGATATTCTTGTTCTTATCAGACAGTTTCCAAGAATCTTTAAAAGATGAATATATATAAATAGTTATGATTTAAGTTTTTCAAAAACATGTAATAAGATTGTCATATATATGCAGGTTCTATTAACACCGACTCACCTGGCAATAGTCATGGAATATGCCTCCGGCGGTGAACTTTTCGACAGAATTTGCACCGGAGGTAGATTCAGTGAGGATGAGGTACAAAGTTCAAACCATAAACTTTTCAAAACCTTAAATTTTAATTTATTATTATTAAAAATGCCATATTTTACAAATGTTTTTGCAGGCAAGGTTTTACTTTCAGCAACTTATATCAGGAGTCAGCTATTGTCATTCAATGGTATAACAAATAGTTTCAGTAGTCCATTTCTTATTTATCAAGACCAGGAAAAAAAAAACACTAATAAAACTCCTGATTGCAGCTGATTTGCCATAGAGATCTTAAACTCGAAAACACTCTATTGGATGGAAGCACGAATCCGCGACTCAAAATATGCGACTTCGGCTACTCAAAGGCAATAATTTTAAACTCTATGAATTTCGGTAAATACTTACATTTAAAATCGCGTTATATAACGAAGAGTCTTAATTTGTACAGTCTGCGGCGTTACATTCACAACCTAAATCAACTGTAGGAACACCAGCATATATTGCACCTGAGGTTTTATCCCGAAAAGAATACGATGGCGAGGTAATAATATAGTGACTCAAACGAATTCGGTCACGTTATAATGTTTAAGATTGAATAATCTTGTTTGTATGGTCTTAAATTATAGATAGCCGACGTTTGGTCATGTGGGGTTACTTTGTATGTCATGCTTGTTGGTGCTTATCCTTTTGAGGACCCTGAAGAACCAAGAAACATCAGAAAAACTATTCAGGTCATTATGCAGATTTCATTATTTTTATATATCTATTATAGTTTTGAATATTTGACTACTATCTATTTTCTATAAAGTTAGTCTATGAGCGTGTGTTTATTTAGAGACTATTTTATCATCGGACCAGACGATTTTTACTCCAAGGACTATGAACATAAAACATTTTGATGAACCAACAAGAGTTTTATATTTTTTTAAATTAGTTTGTCTGGGCTAATAAAACCTGTGAGGGTTTGATCTTGACAGAGGATTCTAAACGTCAACTACTCGATTCCGGACTACGTTCGCATTTCAGCGGAATGTAAACATCTTTTATCTCGGATTTTTGTTGCTAACCCTGAAAAGGTAATTGGAAACTCTCATGCTAAGTGATTAACATAAAATAAAGTTTTGCTTTGTCTAATTTGTTTTTGTTGTTGCATTATTATACATATAGAGAATAACGATCTCGGAAATCAAGAAACAGCCTTGGTTCTTGAAGAGTTTGGACAAAGAGTTTGTGGAAGGAGACGAAGGCTGTCTTGGGCAGAAGAATAATGAAGAGGAAGAATGTCAAAGTATCGGAGAAATAGTGTCCATAGTTCAAGAAGCAAGAAAATCAGGAGAAAAAAAGAGTAAAGTTGATGGGAATGGGAATGGGCATTTGGCATGGAGTAGTAGTATGGATCTTGATGACCTAGATGAAGATTTGGACATTGATGATGATATAGACACAAGTGGAGATTTTGTTTCTGCTTTGTGAATGAAGAAGATTAGGTATAAGAATCATCATTCATCGCACACTTGCTTGCTTTTACTTTTCTGCTCTTTCTTTTTCTAGTGTTTGTTGTAAAGTGTTGAGCATTTTTAGAATAATAAAAGAAAGAAATATAAAAAACGGTCCTGAGTTCTCAATGAAAGGTTAATAGAAGATTTTCTTTTTCTTTTTCAAATGAGTTTACGACCACTTAAAAGTCTTTAGCAATAGATAAAAAACAAGAACACAAGTTTTTATTTAGTCGTTCAAAATAGACTAAGTTTGAAAAACGTATAATTTCTTTTTATTATAATAAAAAAAAGTGTTACGCAACCATATAAATTTATATGTAGTAAAAATTACGAAATATATATATATGAAAAAGTCATCAATTTAAAATTTTATTTTACTTTTTAACCATCCAATTGAATCGGATTAGATAGTAAACATCGGAACTCTACGCGAACACCTCATTAAAGACATACAGTTGTATATATAAAATATTAATCTAATAACATTGATGAGTTCGGATTTTCTCACCACTTACCGTAGAAACCGGACATGGGCAATTCGGACAAAAACCACCTACGAAACCATCCGAACAGGACTAATGTATTAAAAACTAATCACTTTATGACTAAGCTCACTGCTTATCTGCTTAATAACTAATGGGTTTTTGAACTCGACCCGGTTTCATAAGTATGACCCGAAAGCCCATGTGACCCATAATTAAGGGTATAAATACCCAACCACTTTTATTAATGAGGGTAATGAACATTTAATACAACCAGGCAGCTCAAATCTCTCACTACAAACCACTTAAACATTAAATACCTTTGAAACACCACAAAATATCTGAAAATTTACCCTCAGTTGAAAATAATCCAAACCAAATTGGCAACCACAGTGGGAGAAGAAGGTGTCTGAATCTAGCATTCGAAACCATCAAGAAAAACCAGTTCGGATGAATCCGGACGAGCAGGAAGTGCCACCAGCTTTGGCAGAAGTGGTGGGAGAACATGATGAATATACGATTGAGGAGCGAGACAGGTTAAAAGTTGAAATAGAAGCTTTGAGGGCTGCCAAAAGGGCATAAATGAGCTTGAAAGAGAAGTCTAAAGTGTCAGCAGCTCATCACACTGACAATCCAAGAGAGCATGAGCCATCAAAGACCCATGTGAGTGCTAAAAAGACTCATGATAGCTGAAAGAAGTCTCACCGGTCTAAACCGGTGGAGAGCTCAGATTCAGACTCAGAGTCTTCTAGTAGCTCCTCGAATGAAGATGGAGTTGAAGAATCCTTGTCATCCAGCAGTGATGAAGGGTGTTTTAAAAAGAAATAAAAGTTTGTCAAAAAATGTTCAAGAAAAAGGGACAGGTATGGAAGGTTAAAAAAGCATATGGGTAAAGGGTCGTCTCATAGTCACAGCCATGGCTGGAGACACGTAGACCGCTTGTTAATGGATCTTTTTGCCTTTCATGATGAACCAGGTATCTTTGCGACTCCCAAGGAAGATACTGTCTTTAGTCGTGGCTGGATTTGGAGACAATCTCCATTGTCTTCTAAAATACTGACCGGAAACCTTCCTAAAAGGTTTGACAGCACAAATATGGAGAAACAGTTCGGCAAGCTAGCTCCAACTTGGGAAGGACCCTATATGGTCAGTGAAAAGCTTAAGCCTGGGACATACAGGCTCCAAGATAAAGATGGAAGGATTCTGAATCACCCCTGGAACATTGAACACCTCCGTTTGTATTTAGAATGAAAACTATGTAAATATTTACTTGTTTAAAGTTCATGTAAATATTATGGGGCATACTCTTTCCTACCCTGGTGGCGCGGGGAGCTTTTAATGAGGTGTCTGGGCTTTTCAATAAAAATTGATGCCTTCTTGAAAAATCGGAGTGTCTCAATTGATAGTCTCTTTGAAATGTTTTAAAAGCAGACCAGATTGAATTGGTAGAGTGATGACTACTTAAATATTTGTCATCGGAGAATTTAAACACTCTCACTTTAAAATACTTGTGAAATAACTAAGGGCTGTTTGAACATTAACCATCAAAGTTGGAAAATTATAAAACAATGCAAGAGTTGTGTAAAATAAAGCTGCCCATTAAAATATGTGAAATGCCTTGGCCACCCAAGGACTTTGAAGTTTCAAAGAAAAAGGTTTGTCCGGAAGAGGGTTGGACACGATTACAAAAATTCCTTGGCCATCCAAGGACTTTAGTTCAGACACAAAAATTGAAAGATAATTGATACTTTAAGACTGACCTTTCTTAGATGGCCCAACCTCACTTGGTTTCTTCTTAGGATCATTGTTTTCCTCATCTGGACTCTCCCCGGTCCGTTCATCTTCATCAGTTGTGTTATCCCAACCACTGGAATAGTTCTTCTTATCACCATCCGCCATCGTGTGGAATGAGATGTCCTCATACTCCACAAACCGCCATAGATCTCCTAATGTCCTCTTCATAAATTTCTCATGGAAGAGCAAGACCATATCTGACTTGACTTCAGCATACCTTTCCTCTTGGGAGTCTATCACCTTGTTGGTGTATGCATCAATCCTGGATTGGATTGTCTTCTCTTGCTCCTTTACCAAGTCGTCTTTTTCTTGCTTGGCATTAGACACAGCATCCTCAAGCGAAATTTTGTCGCTAGTTAGGGTCTGAATGATGTTGTCTTTGGCCTTCACCTCCTCTTTTGAAGTAGAAAGATTCTTCTCCAAGTCAGAATTTTTGGATTGAAGTTCTTTCACAACCCCCTCCGAAGTGGCCAGCTTGGTGGCCAAGTCCTCCTTCCCTTTTTTGAACTCCTCATTTTGTCTCTTTAATGCCTCAAGACTCTGGTTGACAGTAAGGAGGTCGTTAGACAAACTCTCCTTGTCAGAATTGAGTGTGTTGATGATGGCTGACTGGTTTCACACTTGCTTCTCCAAGTTGAGCACTTGGTGAATGTTGCTCAACAAGGAGTGGGTGGCAATGTATCTCTCACCTGAAACAGAAAATGATTTACCGTCGAAAGTGACGATGTTCGAGGAGCTTGGGGGGAGGTAAGGGCCAGCGAAGTCATCCTTCTCAAGTTCTTCAAAGTAAAGACCAATCTTTTGAAGCCCACTGATGTCTACTCCATCGATGTTGATGTCCCCTCCGGCGCCCTATCCAGTGTGAAAGTCACTTGGGATTTCCTCTGCTTGATTTGGGTCTGTTGGGTCAACCGGAGGAAGAGACTCCAGAGGCCGGAGAGCAACTTCATCTCCCTTAGAGGTTTTCTTCATCTTGGCCTCCCTATCTCCACCTTCTACTCCCCGTTTTCTGTCTTTCTTGGGAGCCTTTGGGGGCTTTGGAGATCCAACCACCTCTTTGGTACTCTCATTTTCTACCACTTGTAGCAAAGCAACATCAATCCTTCCTTAGTCCTGCCCCTCCGGGTTTGCTAGGACAGCTTCCTCAACACCACCTGGGTTGACCTCAACCACGCCTTGCTTAGCCTTGCCCTTCATTTTCGTTGGGGCTTTAGCTCTGCCCGACAAGGCTAGCTTTCCATCCTTTGTATATGTCTTCTTGAGAATTACCTCCGGAGGGGGTGCAGTGGTTAACTCCTCCCAAGACAAGTCTCTCCGGCCGGTTGTATTCCAGAGATGGGATCTTACCAAGCTGCCTCCGGTGAAACAGTTGTGGAAACGATTTCCCCATTTCTCAGTAGCCCAAGTGTTTAGCTTGGTGCAAGTAGTCTGTTTCCTTCCTCTAAGTAGTCATTAAACTCCTTCGGCAGCACTACCAAAGAACAAAAGAAGAGAAGTTTAACAAACAAACTTGTTATAAGAAAAGGTAGAAATATGCGATAAAATATTTACCTGTGCTTTTCCATCTGATGATAAGCATGCTTGGGTTATCACCAGCTTTAATCTTCCTCTCATTCTTCCAGTTCTTCTCCGACTCAAGCAAATCATCCACCGCTTTGTAATTATCGTCCATGTTAAAATGATAGAAGGGGATGATGTGGTTCTTGTAAAGGCTGGCCACAACAGCAAACTGCTCCATCGGAAGTGGGATTCCGGAGAGCCTGGAGGCCATGATGCAGACCATAAGTGTATACCAAGCGTTGGGGCTCAGTTGGCTTGGGTAGAGCTTTATTAGATGGAAATATTTGACGATCTCTGGGTCCAAGGGAAACCTAAGCCTCCAGTTGAATAACTCAGTGTAGAAAACTATCTCACTAAGCTTGCAATCCATTGGCGTCTCCGGATCAAACCTTACTTTAAACTTCTTCTAGGATCCCCCACTTCATCCAGATCAGGGACAGTTCAGCTGTGTGAATAAAAGTATAATTGATCTTCTGCATGGCTAATAGGTACTTTACACTCACTTTGTAGAAGCAAGGTCCAACTTTTCCTACAAGGCACTCCGGCAGCTCCGGGTGTTTTAAACGTAGCTTCTCTTTGCCCTAGTTTTTCTTGACAATGGCAGCCTCACTCGTCTGCCCGGAGACGCCGGTCTCAAAAGAGGCTTCTTCAATACTGTCCTCCATTACGTCTTCCATTACCATGGAAGGATTATCAGTTGTTTTTGGGAGAGAAGTGCTAGTAGTTGGCTCAGTAAGCCCTCAAGATGGCTGAGCATTGCTTTCCTCTTGTGGTCTGGAGTCCGGCTGGGGCTCAGATCCAGAGGGTTTGTTTCGAAGGCTTGAACTGGTCGCCACCAGACCGGACAGTTTGTCCTTAGGAACCTTTATGGGTGCTTCTAACCCTACAGTTTTATCTTTGGCCTCAGACTTAGAAGGCATGGATTTTGGAGATTTAGATTGTGGAGTGACAACCTGGCCTTTTACTAGACGACCTCTTCGTCGATTTATCATCTTTTCTGGGGAGATGTCAGCATCCGATCCCATGGCAATGAATGGGGAGGGTCTCTTTGTACTTGTAACTGCTTGTTTTGGTTCAACAATAGGCTCTGATTCCTGGACAGATGAGCCTGAGACGATTGGTGAAAGAATAGGTTTGAATAACCTTCTGGGTTTAGAACTTCTGGCAGAAGACGAACCTCGATCGGGTTTTGAACTAGGTGTTTCAAATTTGTCGATGGGAGAAACTGGGAGGCCTGCAGCAATGCGCCTTTCTCGTTCGACTTTTTGAGCTTTCTCTAACTCCGACAAGTTAAACCACCCACCTTTTACAAGTGCGTTTCTTGCTGTAAACATAAACTTACACCAAAAAAAGGGTTTTTGCAAAAGAGAGATAAAATCTTTGAAGATTAAAAGTGAGAAGATAATGAAGATGGTAAAATAGTGAAAAATGGGTTAATTTATACTAAAAGAGACAAAAGATGCCTTGAAACCTAGGAGAATACGAAAAGATGGTAGTAATGATTAAAGACGGCGTTGATGTCACCAACATTAATTGAAGATGTTACTTTATGAAATGAGTGGGAACGTCGTTCTAAGAGAAAAACGGTTGGTGAGAAAAATCAGAAAGGGATACGTGTCCCACGATCTCTGGCAAAACGTTTAAGCTTCTGAGAGTTTTTGCCAGTCCGGATAAATCCTTTACACAAATCGAAATATGTCCGGACATTGTTAGGAGTACTCATGAGCTATTTTTTAGGTCTTGCCAAAGGCCTTCGAACATAACCTAAAAAAGGGGCTACTGATGAGTCCGAATTTTCTCACCACTCACTGTAGAAATCGGACAGGGGCAATTCGGACAAAAATCACCTACTGAACCATCCGAACAAGACTAATGTATTAAAAACTAATCACTTTATGACTAAGCTCATTGCTTATCTGCTTAATAACTAATGGGTTCATAAGTATGACCCGAAAGCCCATGTGGCCCATAATTAAGGGTATAAATACCCAACCACTTTCATTAATGAGGGTAATGAGCATTTAATACATCCAGACAGCTCAAATCTCTCACTACAAACCACTTAAACATTAAATACCTTTGAAACACCACAAAACATCTGAAAAATTTACCCTCAGTTGAAAATAATCCAAACCAAACATAATTTTTGTTTTTTTAATATTAAAAATTATAGTTATAAGAATTTAATATGTTTTTATTTTCATTTTGTTCGATTAGCCACTTAATTAATAAGAATAAAAATTAATTTTAAAAAATTATATAATTTTTTTTTTAAATCTCACATCTATATGGAATCAAACCATATCCATCACTGGCGGAGCTATAGTGGGTTCCATGGGTTCCTAGGAACCCACTATTTTTATATATATTACTAATAAGTGTACTAAAAGGCTAAAATAATTTCTATTCCAGCGGTGAAAGCCGAGGTAGGAGTCCACGCGTTAAGCGTTCGAACCTCGGCTAGGTTTCTCACCATTCTAACAATACTGCTATTTTACCCACTCCACCCTTCTTCTCACCATTCTACCGATACTGCTATTTTACCCACTATTTTTTTTTACAACCCACCCTTCTTCCCACCATTCTAGAGTTTTATCTCTCACTTCTTTAACTCTATTTCTAGGTGTTTACATATAATTTTCTTCTTCATTTTTTAAAGAAATTTTATTTTTATATATTTTGGAGTATTTGCATTAATAGTTCTAAAATTGAATATCTTTTTATCTCTCACTTCTTTAACTCTATTTCTAGGTGTTTACACATAAATTTGTTCTTATTTTTTCAAATTTTATATATATATATATATATATATATATATATATATATTAGAACATTTTTATTTATAAGTAAAAAATAAATGCACTGAAAATGTATGCCATGACACCACAAGGATCGAATCCTGGCTACGCCACTGATATCCATGCATGATAATGAATCAAATATAAATTATTTACTGTACCATCCGCCTAATTAAATAAGTGGAAGAATAGTGTTAATTATAATACTAATGACGATGTTTGTATTTGTGGATGAAGTTTGAACGGTAGCATCTGCACGATATTATTTGAAGTTAGTAGGATTTTATGCCGGTAATTGTAATTTTCGTTATTATATCAGCAAGGCTCTGTTTGATAGGATGCCGAGAAATCAAAAGTTTTAATACGGATGAAAACATTTATTTTTTTCAATCATGGTTAAAAAATGTTTTTGATTCGGTTTTTGAAGAAAGTCTTCTAATCATTTTTCGATTTTCACAGGTGGTGTGAATGATGTATTTAGATTTTGTTCAAACTAGTGGAATAGGTTCCAAACAAAGATAACTACGATTTACGATTTTAAATTAGTTTCCGAAATTAATAAAAATCAAAATAGTGAGAAGAAGAATACAATAGAAGATAAATAAAAAGAGTACGATAATAATAATATCAGCTGAGCATAGAAGTGAACATCCTTAAATCATAGCTTAGAGTTCTTATTTATAGTTCGTTTGCAGTTGTAACACTTACTATTAAGTGGTCATTATCACATATTAATTGACATTTATAGTTTTATGTTGCTCAAATGCGATTCCAAATTCTTTATAAACCAAATGTCGGTCATAATAAATACAATAGGGTTTATAAAAAATCCTTTATAATATTAGATTAAGGCAGATTACATGTTGAGTTCGCTAACAAATTGGGTTCGGAAATAGTACAAAATTAACTTGTATCACCAATAACAAAAAGAGTAGTGCCAGAGTAATTCTGATGTCTCTTTTGAGAGACCAATTGAAGCAAGAAATCAGAATGCCTTTCGCCTTCCAATAATGAGTCTTAGTATAAGGTCGCTAACACATGTCTTTGGCTAAACAAGCTATATGGTGCCGGACGTGTTCGGTTATTAAGCGAATCTCAACTAGTGATAGATCATACTTTGGTCAAACAGATGCAAAGAAAGACAAATTCTCCAAATATTTTACGGGTCTAAAGCACCATGCCCGACACTTTTGACGTCATCCATTTTAAGCAAGTACCGAAATATGAAAACATAACTACCATGTCCATTTTGATCAAGTACTCAAATATAAAACATGGCTACATCACTTTTGAAACAGTTGGTTGTTTGGATCATACACCATAGGTTGTTCACCAAAATATTTTTTATTTAGTTAATTGTGTTAGAAATAAATTATTGGCGCACCCCGACTAAAAGATATTTGATAGCTGAAATACTATCGGATGATGGAACTATAAAACAAAGCCTTAAAATATGGTATGTAGTATTGGCAGAGGTCCCTTATAGACAAGGACTTACTCATTTGAATGAATCGTATTTTAAAGTGGAAAACCTCCAAAAAAGTGTTAGATTGTCTATCGCGATTATAAATTTTTGCAACGTCAAGTTATTATTTGCTAATCTTTTCGGTAGACGTAAAAGATCACGCAACTAAGTGTGACACCTACCAGTGTTTTTCAAATTTGATCGATAACCCAATGATAGCTCTCAAAACAATATTTGAAGTAGTATTTGATGAGATAAGATATTTTAGCTATTGTATCTTGTTTCCATCCACAAGGCAGTTCAGATCAAACCACTATCAGGTGAAACCGAACATGACTAATGTAGTTGAAAATGACTAAGTTAAGTGTTGGTCACCTCACACCATATTACTAATGAGTCCTTAAACTCGACCCGACATGCCCATGGGTCACTAATTAAGTATGAATACCCTAACCACTTTCATTAATGAGGGTAATCAGAATATACTGCTACCACACAACTTAATTATCTCACTACTCTCTAGCATAAACATTAAAATCCCAAAACACTTTACAAATTACCCTCAAACAGAAATAAACCACACTAAATTGACGACCATAGTGGGAGCACGACGGTTCCTGGATTTTACAATTCAAAACCAACAAACAAAGTAGTTCGGATGAATCCAAATGATCAGAGTATTCCACCTCCTGAGGTGGAAGTTGCAAAGGAAAATAATGAATATACTATCGAGGAGCGCAATCAGCTGAGAGCTGATATAGAGGCGCTGAGAGCAATAAAGCAAGCAGAGAAAAGGGTTAAAGAGAAATCTGGAGCGAAGGTACTTCACCACACTGTCAATCCTGGAGATACAAGCACTCTCTAAAGACCCATCTCAGTTCCAAGAAGATACATCGATCTAAACATGTGGAGAATTCTGCATCTGAGTCCTCCAATAGCTCATCTAATGAGGCAGAGCTTGAAGAATTATTGTCTTCAAACAGTGATAAAGGAAAGTGAAAAACGAAAATGAGGTTGACTAAAAAACATTCAAGAAAATGGATAGGTATGTCAGGCTTAAAAAGCACCATGGCAATGGTAAGAGGTCAGCCAACCAACATATTGACCAATTGTTGATTGATCCCTTTGCTTTTCAGTTCGAACCTGGCATGGCAGGCTTAAGAAGCACCACACTACTTTCATTACAGATAGAGGTCTCCATTGTTACAAGGTGATGTTGTTCGGAATGAAAAATGTTGGGGCCACTTACCAAAGATTAGTGAATAAAGCCTTTGCTAATCATATTGGCAGAAACATAGAAGTTTACATTGATAATATGATGGTTAAAAGCTTGGAGGAAGATGCACATATATCTGAAATTCAAGAAACATTCTCTAACTTATGGGTTATGAATCTGAAATTGAACCCTGAAAAGTGTGTTTTGGGGTCTAGTCTGGAAAGTTCTTGGGCTACATAATAAGCGAGAAATGAATCCAGCCTGATCTAGATCAACTTAATACCTTACTAGCTATAGACCCTCCTCGGAGCACCAAAGTAGTTCAAAGGTTGGCCGGAAGATTGGCTGCTTTGAACAAGTTTATTTCAAGATCATCAGACAAATGTGCCCTGCTTTTCCAAGTGTTGAGGAATGCCAAAATTTTAACTGGTCTCCACAATGTGACCAAGCTTTTATTGAAATCAAAAATCATTTGTCTTCACCCAAGACTCTCTTCGAACTTGTTCGGGGGGGGAGCTCTACGTATATCTATCTGTATCAGAGTATGCAATAAGTATCGTGCTAGTAAGAGAGGTAGACAATTACCCTCGTCCGGTTTATTACATTAGCAAAAGTATGTTGGGTGCTGAAAAAATATATTTGAAGTTGAAAAAACTGGCATTTGCTTTGGTAATTGCAGCAAGAAAGATGAGACCATACTTCCAAGCTTATTCCATTGTTGTTCGAATAATTTTCCCTTGAAGAATGTTCTTTAGAAAGCTGATGTGTCAAGTAAAATAACCAAGTGGTCAGTGGAACTGGGTGATTGTGATATTTATTTTGCGCCCCAGTCGACGATTAAAGCCCAGTCAGTGGCTGACTTCTTGGTAGAATTTCATGCTGATAGATCCTCCGGACAGGTGTCGGAAAACCAGTCTAAGAAAGAATGGGTAGTTCGAACTGATGGTGGATCAAGTATTATAGGTTGTGGGGCTGGAATTTGTTTAACGTTTCCCTATGGTGACAATATGTACCATGTCATATGTTTTGCTTTCAGAGCTTCTAACAATGAATCTGAATATGAAGCAGTGATACCTGGTCTTAAGCTGGCTCTCATATGTGGGGAAAAGAGACTCTGGTTAATGAGTGATTCCCAATTGCTGATTCACCATGCTCAAGGAAAATCTAAAGCAAATAAATAACAATTGATTAAATACTTGCTCATGTTGAAATAAGTTGCCGCAAACTTCAATAATATCTGCTATGAACACATCTTTAGATCGGAGAATACTGTGGTAGACTCTTTGTCAACTATATCTTATTGTGAATCTTACCCATGGTTTTTTGTGCAAGAATGTCCATCCGTACAGACACACCAAGAAAAAGAGAGCGAAGAAAGTATGAGTATACTTGTTATTCAACCTATATATTGGAGTTATGATCTTCTCCAGTTTATCTCCGATGGGATATTGCCTCCGGATAAAGCCATGGATAAGAAAGTCAAGTATAAGGCTCGTGGTTTCTTGATACTAAGGGAAGTTCTTTACAAGAAATATTTCAGCAGACCTCTCTCGCGTTCCTTAGGAATTTACGATTCCCAAGTTGTGTTATCTGAACTACATGATAGAGAAGGTTCTATGCACTGTGGCTATAGGGCCCTAACCAAGAGAGTTTTATTAGCAGGGTACCAACCATAATGACAGATGCTAAAAAGATGGTAAAAAAGTGTGATCCTTGCCAAAGATATGGAAATGAAATTCATGTGCCAACAGTTCCTATGAAATTCATATCTCAACCGATACCCTTCGACAGATGGGGGTTGGATCTAGTTGGGCCTTTTCTCATGGCATCCGGTGGATGTAGAACAATCATAGTTGCTATTGACTATTTATCTAAGTGGGTGTAAGCAGCTCCTTTAGCTAGAACCACTTCTAAGGCGATCATTAAATTTATTTTATCTAGCATATGTTGCAGATTTGGGGTTCCCCGAAATATTACTACAGATAATGGGCCACAATTTGATAATAAAGACATAGAAATGTTATGCACCTCCAAAGGAATTCAAAATTTCTTTTCTTCTCCTTTCCACCCTCAAACGAATGGGAAAGTTGAAGTTGCAAATCGGATAATATTGTCCGGATTGAAGAAGAATCTAGAGGGAGCTGTAGGAAAGTGGCAAAGCTATTTACAAGAAGTATTATGGGCCTACCGAACTACACCTTGGGCTGCAACACAAGAATCTCCTTTTTCTCTTGTGTATTGGATGGATGCAATCACTCCCATAGAAGTTACTTTACCATCTCACAGAGTCCAAAACTATTCCAAACAGTCTAATGATATAGCAGTCAGGAATCAGTTGGATTTGATTGAAGAAAGAAGAGTTAAAGCGCATTTGAGAATGACGCATTACCAGGGTTTAATGAGGAGCAGATTTGCCTCTAAAGTTAAAAGAAGAGATTTTCAGTTGGGGGACAAGTTCTTAAGAAAAGTCTTTCTACACAAACAGTTCGGTAAGTTTGCTACAAACTGGGAAGGCCCTTATGCGGTATATGGGAAAGTTAAACCAGGAAGGTACAAGCTCCAAGACAAAAAAGGAAGAGCACCAAAACACTTATGGAATGTTGAACATCTCAGGTTATACTTAGAATAAGAACTCTCTTGTAAATATTTACTTTTTAAGTATCAATGCAAATATTATGGGGCATACTCTTTCCTACCCTGGTGGCGCGGTGAGGTTTTAAAGAGGTGTCCGAGTTTTTCAATAATATCTTATGCCTTCTCCAAAAGTTTGGTACAATTTTGTGTTTGACTTAAGTCATATTATAAGGTGGTCCGATATTAAATTCTTATTAAACACCCGGCTCTCAAATGTCTTTGAGTTGATCAGACATATTAAACACTTGATCATATTTATTAAACACATTTGGTTGAAGATGTTTAATACTCTTGTTTAACACCCCTGAAATATTGAAGGCTATCAACATTGGCCATAAAGAGTTAAACAAAATTTAAACAAAATATTAGAATCTTATCAGACAGAAACCGATCCATGATTCACAAATGCCTTGACCATTCAAGGACTTTAAGTTTTGCAGAATGGAGATTAAACAAACAGTGCAACAAAATGCCTTGGCCATCCAAGGACTTTAGTTTCACAACAAAAAATACACAGCAAAACGATACAACCTTAGGGTTTGTCCCCTTCAGGTTTTTCTTCACCTTTATCGTTTTTTGGACTTTTGAGTTCACCACTTGAACTCTCACCAACTTCTTCATCATCTTTGGAATATTCCCCACTGGAATAGTTGTTTTTGTCACCATCAGCCATCGTATGAAAAGGAAGGTCATCATATTCCATAAATTTCCACAAAGGACCAAGGGTCCTCTTAGGTAAGGTCTTATGGAACAATAAGACCATATTGGATTTAATTCCATCATTGCACTTCTCCAGGGAATCCACTATTCCACTAGCATACTTCTCTATCCCTCCAACTATTTCTTGAGCTTGTTTGCTTACTAAAGAAGCATTCTCATCGGTTTTCTCTTGGACAGTTTTCTTCAAATTGACTTTGTCTTCGTATAAAGTCTGGATAGTTTTGTCTTTAGCTTTTAATTGCTCATTCAAAGCTGTGATCTCATTAGAGAAAGAAGTCTCCAGTCCGGAGTACTTAGTTAGGAGGTTTTTGCTGGCCTCTTGTGACTTGAGCAGTTTGGAAGCTAAATCTTCATTCTCCTTCTTCAATGATTATATGCTTTGCTGAGCGGCAGATAAAACGTTTGCCAAGCTCTGTTTCTCTGTAGTCAGGGATTTTATGATGGCCGTTTGATGACTCACTTGTCTTTTCAGATCAACCACTGGACGAATGTAACCCAAGATGGCATGACTCAGGGTGTCTTGCTCGCTTGATATCACATAAGTCTCACGATTATGGGTCACAACGTTGGATGAGTTGGGAGGGCAGTAAGGCATAGCGAAGTCATCCTTTTCCAAATCATTGAAACATATGTTAATGTTCTGAAAAACGTCAAGATTTACCTCTCCGTCAGCAGTGTCCTGTTCGAAATAAAGGTTGGATGGAATTTCTTCTTGTAAGGTAGGATCATCAAGAGATGGAAGGGGGATTTCAGAAGGACGTAAAATTACTTCTGATCCCAGAGTGACTTTTTTCTTCTTTGCAGCTTTTTTATCACTGCTTACTTTGCGTTTCTTATTCTTCTTTGTAATTTTTGGTGGGTTGTCCGATCCACCAGTCTCCTTAACAGTAACTTCTACTACTTCCAACAGAGCAGCATCGATTCCTCCTTGGTTCTCCGATCCGGTTCCTTCGGTGGTTGTCTGAAATGGGTCTATTATTGTTTTCTTCTTCCTTTTGTTCTTCATCAGATGACTAGGGGCTTTGGCCTTGGAAGGAAAGTAAAGCTTAGCATCTTTAGTCTCAATTCTCCTCAGGATAACATCTGCAGGAGGAGGGGTGGTCAGTTCTTCCCATGAGAGGTCTCTTCTCCATATGGTGTTCCACATATGAGACCTCACAAAGTTCCCCGAGGTGAAACAGTTGTGGAAACTGTTATCCCATTTCTCAAAGGCTCAAGTATTTAACTTGGCACAACTGTCTTGACCTGCATATCTATAATCTGAGAACTCATTTGGAAAAACATAAAAGAAATACAAATCAGTTCGGAGTAACTACCTAGTATTTGAAAGATTAAAGAGAACATTAATAAAACTCATCTATGCTCTTCTAGCGTCTGGTCAGCTGGCTTGGGTTAGAATCAAACTTTATCTTCTTCCCATTCTCTTAGGCCCCGCTGATGAACATGAACTATGTCCTCCATGGTTTTTCTGATTCCAAAAGACCATTCACCACTTTGTAATAATTCCACATAGTGTAATGGTAGAAAGGAATTTGATGATTCTTGCCCAAATTCGCCACAGCAGCAAATTGTTCCATTGATAATGGGATCTTGGATAGTCTTGAAGCCATGATGCCAGCCATCAGAGTGTACCACGCATTTGAGCTTAACTGACTCAGACATAGCTTGACTAGGTGGAAGTACCTGACTATCTCCGGATCCAAAGGAAACCGGAGTCCCAGATCAGCACCTCTATATAGACCACTAACTCATTAGGTTTGCAGTCCATCGGAATTTCGAGGGTGACTAGGATTCTCACCTTGACAAACTCAAGGATTCCCCATTTTGTATGAATAAGGCCGAATTCGGCGGTATGGGTGTATACGTAGGTTATATTATGGAGGGATAACATGTATTTTACGGTGACCTTCTTGATGTTTGGCCCTACTTTCCCTTCCAGACACTCCGAAAGTACATCCGGTTGAGTCAGACCCATTTTAGTCTTGCCTTTTCGATCTAAAACGGTGTCCTCCGTCTGTCCGAACGCCTCAAAAGGGGTATCTTTTAAACTATCATCCATATTTTCTTCCATTAATTTGGAAGGTTGTTCGGATGGCTTGGCTTCTGCCAGGGCCTGCTGTTCGGATGATTGGTTTTTATGGAAAATGTTTTATTGTCTTTGAACTAGTGTATTTCGAAGAGGTATGAGTGGACTAAGCCTTGGATTTACGAGTTATTCGGCAAATAGTATGGTTTTTAGGGCATTTCTCAGCATCTGAACCCATGGTAATAAAGGGTGAAGGATTTCTGATGCTGGAAACGACTCTCTCTTTAGGGAGAGGGTTTTGGGACTCTTGGACAGAAGACCCTGATTGAAGAGGAGAAAGGTTTGAAACAAAGGGTATTTTTCTAACCTTAGGCGTTTTTGAGGACGATGAAACCTCGTCTGTGTTTTCTTGTGATTGATTGATTCCTTCACCAGGAGAAAGAGGAAGACCAATGCCAATTCGTTCGTCTCATGTAAATTTTCTTTCTCTCTCTAACTCAGACAAATTTAACCAACCTCTTTTTACTAGTGCGTTTCTAGCTGTCAACATAAATGACTCGAGCAAAAATTGGAGAATGTACTAAGCTTTCTCTTACTAGAAATACTTGTGGTTTTGAAGACAATGAAACAATGCAATGTATTTATATAAATGTGAAAAATGGAAGTTACGCAAAAGAAGATAGAACGATCAATGCAATGATTAAGGGGTAGAAAGTATGAGAGTTAAAACCTAGGTAACTTTCTAGCCTAGTAAGTACGAGAATCTAGGAGAAAAGCGGTTGAGATGTCAAACGACAGCCTGACACGTGTCCCACATTGAAAAAAGACTCTGGAAATTCTAAATGGTAAAATTAGTCCCACTAAATTTCGAACAAAGTAACTCTTGAAATTATTAACAGAAGAAGATAAAGTCTGCAGTTCGGATACAAAAACAGATCGGAAAAATTTGATATTGATTATTAAGAGTTAACTCTTCCAAAACTTCTTCGCAAGAACTAAAAGGGCTAGTGATGAGGTCAGATATTTTAGCTACTGTATCTTGTTTCTATCCACTGGGCAGTTCGGACCAAACCACTATCAGGTGAAACCGAACAGGACTACATAGTGCAAAATGACTAAGCTGGGTGACGGTCACCTCACACCAAATTACTAATTGGTCCTTAAACTCGACCCACTCCACAATACGACCCGGCAGGCCTATGGGTCACTAATTAAGTATAAATACACCAAGAAATTTCATTAATGAGGGTAATCATAATTTACTGCTAGCACACAACTTAATTATCTCACTACTCTCTACCCTAAATATTAAATTCCCAAAACACCTCACAAAATTACCCTTAAACAGAAATAAACCACACCAGAAATATTTGACCGATAGGGGCTGAACTTCGAAGAACCCTTCCCATTACCGTCTAAAAGGGGTAGTACTTACTCTAGCAATGGATTATTTTCTCTAAATGATTTGAGAAAAAAACATTGATACACATACATGCTAAGAGTGTGATAAAAAGCATAATAGCTAGTATTTGTTGTAGGTAGGGTACACCACGTGCAATAACGACAGACAATGGTCGGCAGGTTTAGAACATTCATGTAACATTTTTTTGTCGAACACACTACATACATCATATAGAATAGTCGATTATTTTGTAGAAAATAACGATGTGCAAATAAGTGCGGATCTCGATTTAATAAAAAAAGAACGAGACAATGTTTTCCTAACGATGAAGTATTATCATACGCTTATGCATAGCCGCTACATCTTTCAAGTATGAAACATGATATTCCAACTAGAATACCAAGTGTTGAGACATTTGTGTCAACAAACTAAAAACACAAAATTGGGCAGTCTCATTCTTGGTTGTAGGAAGAACAATGCAAGACACTTATCAGCTAACAAGTTATGATGGGAAGCAATTAACACATATGTGATTATATGTTTGTTTGCCCCATACATTATGTATATTTTCATTTTATCCTCACTTATTTTTCATTTAAAATTTTGTATTATTATGTTATTTGGACCTTGCACTTTTTCTTATCCCGGTTACGCAGTTAGGTTTAAATAAGGCACAATCATTTAGCCTCTTAATAAATTTTTAGAATTTTCATATAATTTAGTTGTAGTATATGATATAAGATGCCAAAAGAACTAACTTCAAAATAGTATTGATATACTAATCATTTTGGATTAGTTTATAGTGTTAATCGAAACTTACATTAGTTTCGCGAGGCATAGCTTGAATATGTATTACCTCCGCTTGAATAGTCTGGGATGAGCTAACGTGTAATGATGCATAACGGTTAATATGAGGTGATGTGATAGAAAACTTGTTGTACAACAGAGCCCTCAACCGAATGAAATGATCATAAATTCAAGCCTCTAACAATCCTAGTAAACCCGCATATACAACCAGAACTGTGTATCAAACTTTGTCCAAAGACATGGTATAACTGGGCCAAAACCAACTGACCCCAGTTAAACTTCTCCATCATCTGGTAATGGTGAATGAACTGTATGTAATCTACCAACGCGTTATTTCTAGTTTTGTTGACCATTATCAGACTACCTAACACATATAACATGTAAGAGTGGATAACATGATCAGAATGATGATCGGTGGTAACACTATCCTGATATCATTTAGCAGAAAATATGTCTCGCAACCACGCTATAGTAACATAATTCCCACCCCAAACAGCTTCTCATAACATCAGGTCTAATACCTAGTATATCACCACACACCCTATAACTCTCGGAATCATCAACATAATCAACAAGGAAGAAAAAACCCTACAACAGGAAGACCCGTAGTAACGTGAACGTCGTCCAACGTCACCATCATCTCGTTAAACGGGAAATAAAAAGACGATGTCTCCTCACGTCAACGCTCGAGAAATACCTCGA
Source organism: Limnanthes douglasii subsp. nivea (assembly GCA_036936605.1). NCBI lineage: Eukaryota > Viridiplantae > Streptophyta > Magnoliopsida > Brassicales > Limnanthaceae > Limnanthes > Limnanthes douglasii. Next base: position 169,537,296 of record JAUPFV010000005.1, read on the forward strand.
TCATGTGTATGTCGATATGCCAACGAGAGAGAGCGCCAATAAGTGGATCGAACATAATACCCATAACCTTCTCGCATATTTTACTATTATGGTGGCTCAAGTCCCATTTACGAAACTATCATACATAAATGAGAAGTGTAAGCTCACTCGAGGCTACAAAACGAATTAAAATAAATAATAAAAACAATATAAAATATTAATAGTCAATCACAAAAAATATGTAACTCATGAAACCATAAATGCAACTTACATCATTGTGGACGACGTTGTAAGCCTCGTGCGTCTACAACCGATGATACATGCCCGACACATGGGGATTGGCAAGTACAAACGCATTTTATGGTGTGCGGTGTGACGATGAAGGTGCAGCTGTGCTACTAGCATCTTCCCACCCCGACTTGTAAGTACTCTCCGTTTGTACTTCTCAACGGTTACGTCAAACGCTACGAGTAGTAAGATCAACCCTAAAAGATTTGCGTGATGGATAAGCTGTTGGTGATACCGAGGATGCATAAGTGTAGCAAGACGTATTAAACAAGACAACAAAAAACGTACGTAGCAAACAAGACAGCTCATGAAAATCGCACAACATATTCAAAAATATTTCAAAATGTCGCATGAATGTGGCGAAGAACACCAAATAAAATTTAAGAACATTTGCGAGAAATCGTATTTTTTATCACACAACATGCGCGATGAATGCTAGCATTGCCGCACAAGTCGCGCAACGAACACCTACAACTAGAATTCCATATCCAAAACCTAAATCCCTAAAATCTTAACATTTTCATATAAAAGTATTTTATATATGTATTGTTTCCGAACAACAATCAATATTCAAATCTAAAAACACACAACTAAATCTATAGAAAAATGTACTTTTCAAATTGAAAATTTTAAACTTAAAAACCATTGAATCTAAGAACGAAATCAAATAAAAACTATAACATTAAGTTTTGTAGGAGGTAGTTGAACATTACTACGGGTTATAGTTTTATTATTATTATTTTTGTCATAAATCAAATGGTAAAATAAAAGGAGAAAAAGAATGTTGTCCTCCAACAACAACCAGTTGAAAAATACACATTACCGCTCGGTAAACTATTCGAATCAGTAGAAGCGGGAATTCTTATTGCAGTTGTATACCAAATAGTTAACTTAGAAGGCGGTTAAGAGAACAATTGAGTCGATCCCATCTAAAACTCTAAAAGAAAACCTACTCGCCGGAAAACAAAAATGAAACGTACCGGTACTTACCGGCGGCAACAGCAGCCTGTCAACCCAACACCACAGTCCGCGACTCTGGGGCGAGTTTTGCAAGCAGCTGGCCTTCTACAGTCGGTGTCGGCCGTCCTATCGGCTCCGCCTCCGATCAGTACACCGACCGATCTCAACAGGCTTCGGCGATCCGCTCCATCAAAAGCTTTCCTCTCATCTCAGTCCTTCGATATATCTCTCCGTTCCAACCCTGTTTCTTCCGGCAGCGACATCGAAGCAAATCTGAAATTCCTCCTCTCCTGCCTCCATTACCCTTCCAACAAATTGGAAGAAGATTTATGTTTCCTGTTGAAAGCTATGAATTGCCCCTTTAAGGTCAACAAATCTCTCTTTCGTGCCCTTAACACGCCTCACAATTGGCCGACTGTCCTTGGTTTCATTCACTGGATGGTAGAGCTTTCACTTTTCGGTAATGACTTGTCCAGTGATGGTGATGAGTTCAACTGGTATATCCGAGAATCCTTCCGTCATTACGTAAAGGCAACGATGATATGATCCAACAGTTGGATATGGAGTTTGACCAAAAGCTGGAGAAGGAGAAGGATAAGAGGAAGGAGAATACTGAAAATTTGAAGAAGAGGGTTTTGGAAGCAGAGCCTAAGCTGAAGGAGCTCAAGACTACACCAAAGGACATGTTGGAGGAGGAGAAGACTTTATTGGAGGGGGATGCAAAGAAGTTTCATACTATTATAAATGAGTTTGAGGATAGAATCTCGGGGATGGAAAAGATTATCCAAGAAAAAGAGAAGGCACTTTCGACTAAAATGGCGGAATTAAATAGGATTTGTGAGGAGAACAAGGAGCTCAAGGGAAGAGTGGAAATGCAGACTGTTAACTCAAGAGATGTGGAGAGGATGAAGAGGGGGTTGCAAGGTCTGGAGAGAGATATCGAGGAGGCAGATAAAGCTAGGGATGCTTGGGAGCAGAAGTGGTGGGATCTTGACACCAGTCTTAGGAATCAGATTAACCACCTTCAAAAGCTTGCCATTGACTGCAGTCAAGCTCTTAAGAGGTGCTCTTAACTTCCATTTATGCTTATATGTCTTACACAATTATGTATATATGTCTCTTTGATTTTTAATATGATAAACATCAGAATAGGTTAAAGTTTGATATTCAATACGAGTTGAATGAGAATGGATCTACCGCGGCTGAAGTGATGGGACTGGACAACAAATATGTATTTAACCCGGCTCTTGCATCGTGTGGTGGTCTTATTACGAAAAAAACAGAGGAGAAATCGGAAGAATTGATGAATCTGCAGCATCAGTTGACTGAAATGGCTACTACGAATGACTTCAATCTGATATGGATCAAGTAAGTTTTTCGAAAATAGTTTCTGATTTATTGATGTAGGGGTAGTTACTACTTACTACAACTTGTGCTTCGTTTAAATTTGCGATATTACATTTTTTTGGTTTACCTGCCATGTTTATCGTCTTTCTGTCGTTAAAGAGTCTAGTACATTACATTATGCTGGCTTGTGAGTCGGTCTCATTTCTGGTTTGATCTATATCCCTTATAAAACTTTTCTGAACTTTTTATATTTCTCGGATCCTAATCCGGCAGGTGGAAGAGACGTTGAATTTGTTGAAGAAAGAAATTTCAGATTATCAACATAGATGTGGGACTGAGGCTAAAATGACGTTGGAGAGTGTTGAAAATGAAGCTTGTAGTTTGACTAGTGTGGAAAAAGAAGCTGCAGAGGTTTTGAAAGGTATGTCCTTTTCTTGAATGAAACGAGTGAAAAGTAAAATATTCAATCTTGCTTCTACTGCTTTACATTTCGAGATGTATTACTAATCTTGTTGTTATAATGCAAATTACGAAGGACCTCGAGAGCGACTGGAAATAGCCAGTAGAGAAAGTAAAGAAGAGACAAAAATATGCTTACCAACTATATACTTTGATTGATTCAATTTCAAAGCAAAAAAGATACATGACATTTACAATTTCAGAGATGCAGACAGTTCTTGAGGAAACTGCTGCTGCCGTATCAGACATGTACAAGATCTTTGCCATCAGCAGTAAAAGATGACAAGGTAATGCTTTCTTTTGTAGAAACTCAATAGGTGAATCACACAGTATTAAGTGCTTCCAAAGTATATATTAGAACCAGTGCAACTATAACTATGAGTCTTGCCAAAATTCATGTTCATAGGCTGATTATAAGTGTTACTATACTTATTTGCTGTGTTATAGTCACAATAGTTTTAGCATAGGTTTAGCATAGGTAGATATGTTTGCTGTCATATCTTTAACTACATGCCACCCAAACTCTAAGCTCTGAGCAGCTGTCTTAATGTGCGCATAACGAAGAGAGGTCTACCGTATTTTTAAAAAGGAAAAATGGGTGACATAGTCCGCTTGGACAAGCTATCAAACTCGGTATCCACAGTTTACTGATTTGTATGTGTCATGATAATCCCAACCAAAGAGTATCTTTGAAATTCAGCAAGGAGAAAGATTAAATTTGAATTGTGATTTTATTATTGCTTTCCCTTAAAATTTACGTGAAACAAACCATCTTATATATACAGCTAGGAATTGTTGTTAGGTTGAAATTATCAAGCACGTGATTGTATAGTATACTGTGCTAACCTTATCTTTAATGACTTTATTCTTTTTCTGTGTTATAGATTCAATATAATAAGCTTGGGTTTTAGTTTATAAAATAGTTGGATGGTGGATAAGAGCCCAGGTGCTTGTAGGGGAAGACACCAAAGCTTCTGATTCAAAGCATGGTGTTTCACTTATTCATCTTCTTAGGTTGCGCATCGTTTTCGTCAAGTATAATAGAGTTTGGTCTGAATTTAGATAAGTAAAAAGTTCCATTGAAATAAAACATAGTGAGCGGAACAATGTTCATATGAAAACGGCCAAACTATTAGCGAAGCCCAATAAAGTTTCGGTCTGAATTTAGATAAGTAAAAAGTTCCATTGAAATAAAACATAGTGAGCGGAACAATGTTCATATGTAAAGTTTCTAAATATGAAAATAAAAAAGTAGGGGCATTCCGAGAATCGAACTCGGGACCTCTCGCACCCAAAGCGAGAATCATACCACTAGACCAAATGCCCGGTTTAATTTAAAGTTACATCAAATCATAAATAGCCGGTCTATACAATCTACCCAAGATATTGTAGCGGTAATTCAATTTCATGAATACGTAAAGTAGGCTATATTACGAGGGGAGAGCAATAGATATTGTCCGATCCATTATTATTTTTTCTAAACAAACAAAATTACTTTATCGAAAGAAAAGGATCCAATTCCCAAGGTTATAAAACAGAACTCTATAAACGGCACATTTATAATCTTAAGTTTTTAGAAGCAATATTTCTAAATTGATTAAGAAAGGTGTCAAAAATTTGGAAATTATGATTTCCTCCGCAATCAACCTTTCATCTTCGGAATATCAAAGCTCCTGCTTCATTAATGGAGTGCCCCTTCAGCTTTCCATCTTTCTTCATCAAAACTTTTCTTTTTTCAGCTTTTGCAAAACTCCATACAAACTCTGCAATCGAGCCACTGATGATAGAAAAACGAAGCCATTAATCAAGATTGATATAGCCCAAACCAAGGTTTTCCAGAAAAACAATAGCTATTAAACTATTTGGAGCATTAAGATGATTGAAACATTGGTTTTGCTTGCAATTTCAGAGTCCGTTTCGCAAGCCAATTTGAGGTTTGGTCTTGGACTCTGGATATATGCTTGAGGTTCATCTTAGAATGAATAAATTTCATGCAGATAGATATAAGAGAATCGAGATACCAAACCGCGTTTCCATCAACAAGAAGCTTGATTAACAGGAGGCTATCAGATTCTATGTCCACTTCTGTCCAGTTGTTTTGTCTACAAAGAATCGATCGTTCGAGAAGAGCTCGAGCCTCTGCAAGCAGGGGAGTTATTTTACCAAATGTGATACCAGCACCAAGAATTATATCACCTTCCCAGTTTCTGATGAGGATTCCTCCACTGGACTCCCCATTGTGAGAGCAAGCCCCATCTATGTTCATTTTTAATCTGTCTTTAGCAGAAACCATCCATTTGAGGTAAGCTGGTTTTTTATTTCTGTTTTCGATATAAGAACAACCTAGAGCAGTGCCAGCATCAATAGAATTAGACCAGTATTTAACTTGTTAGTCATATCAATTCCAATAATGATTCCAGTGATTTTATCAATTGAACAAGCAACAGAGTCATGGCTGCCCAATTGTTTTGATTTGTTTATGTTCTTCCATATAATCCAACAAACGATATGTGGATTTATATGGGTGACATGAAACTTGTTTTTCGGAAACCAGAACCATACTCTTATTATGTGAGTTAAAACCATGTGTCTACCAATTTTAATCTTAAACAAATAGCTCGAATAGTTCCAAATTTGCCAAGCAAAACTGCAACTCACAAACATATGGTTTTTATCTTCAATATGGTTGCAGATCTGGCACTTAGAAGCTAAATTGAGATGCCTTTTCATAAGAATAGATTCTATAAAAATAATTTTTTTTTATAAGTTTCCAACAAAAAAAGGAAAACTTCATGGGGATGCTGAAGTTCCATATCTTCTTGAATAGGCTAGACTTTGTGTGCTTAGTCCTTATACTGTCCCATGTAAGGTTGGTATTGTAAATGAGGTTATTAGAGAGCCTCCATATTAGAATGTCCTCATTTTTAGGATCAATCTTGTAATTAGCAATATGATTGAATCGATCTCTCGGAAGGAATGTTTCCAGAGTGTGAGAGTCCCAAGAGTTAGTCTTCTAAAATGTTTTAACTTTAGCTTCAAGGAACCAACTATTGCCATCATTGTTACGATTAGATAAGGGAGGGAGATCATGCCATTCCTCGAGCCAAAAATCCATGTTGCCTTGACCCAGAATCCACTTAATATTACACTCAACTTGAGTTTTAATTCATGTCAATCTTTTCCAAGTCAAAGAACCAGATTTATTGAAATTAGTCTTTAATGGATGAACATTATTACAGTATATTATGCATTATCTTAGACAAAAAACTGGAGTTTTTCCAAAATAAAAACCAAATATTTTGAGAGAAGGTGAGCTGAATATCATTAATGCTTTTGATGTGCAGCCTTTCTTCCTCAAAAGGCTTACAGATAGAGTTCCAAGAGGTCCAGTGAATTGTTTTTTTCTTTGAATTTTGACCTCCAAATGAACTTATTAAAGGTAGTTTCAAGTATTTTAAGAATGCTTTTAGGTATTAGACTATTTTGCATCCAGTAATAGGTTATAGGCAATAATATAGAAGCAATACGAGTCATTCTTCCCCCAAAAGATAAATGCTTAGTGTCCCATTCAGTGATCTTGTCATTGACTTTGTCAATAATAGGATTAAAATTCTTCCATTTGTTGTTGTTGTAGAGAGTAATTCCAAGATAGCTTAAGGGAAGAGATTCAATGGTGAACCCTGTCAGAAGTTTCAGGTTGTTGATCCTTGATTGATGAATTTTTGTTGAAGTTATCAGCTTGGTTTTCTCCTTGTTAATAGCCTGGCCTGAAAATCTTTGATGTTTGTCCAGGTACCTGTTTAACTTATCAACAAAGGAGGCTAAGTTGTTCGTAAACACAAGGATATCATCCGCGAATGTTAGACACAAAACCAGGTAATTAGTGTTTGAAGCATACTGAAGTCTTTTGTCTGTATTAAAAGGATCGAAGATGCCCCTAATAAGAACTTCTTCTTCCAGAATGAAAAGGCTAGGAGATAAAGGATATCCTTTCCTTAAACCTTTCTTTTGGTGGAAGAAGCCTATCATATCACCATTGATTAACATAGATATATTAACACATGAAATCATATTGTTTATTAAGTTTATGAGATCAACAGAGAAACCAAAAGAGTAAAGAAATTTAAATATGAAGGCATAAGACATTTTGTCAAATGCTTTGCTCATATAAGGCTGGATCATTATGTTACCAGCTTTTGGTTTTCTGTTGATATCATGGCTTAGCTCCTTAGAAATCAAGATATTATCGTGAATAAGTCTACCTTTAACAAAAGCACCCTGAGTATTGGATATTAATTTAGGCATAATGTTAGCTAATATGGAGTTTATAACATTAGACAACACTCTGCTAATCATCGTGCACAGACTAATTGGTCTGTAGTTGTTCCAATATGTAGGATTAGTAGTCTTAAGTATAAGACATGTACCAGTTGCAAAAATACCTCTTGGGATGATGTTACCTTGAAGATACGAGTTTACATCATTGTACATATCCTCTTTAATAATTTTCCAGCAGACTTTAAAGAAGAAAATGTTGAAACCATCAACGCCGGCAGCACTGTCATTGTTCATGTTTTGATGAACTTCCACACCTTCTCCTGATTAGCTGGCTTGAGAAGAGAGTTATTGTCCTCCTTAGTAACAAGGCTAGGAATGCTTTCAAAGATATTGTCCTCCATACACTTCTTCTCCTCATCTCTGTTTTTATAAGGATCAGAGGCTAGATAGTTCTTAAAGTATTTCTCAGCTGATTTGCCAATCTCTTCAGGGTTCTGAATCCACTTGCTATCCTCTTTAACACCTTTAATCACATTTCTTCTTCTTTTTTTAGAGACATAGAAATGATATAATTTAGTGTTACCATCTCCATCTTTTAACCAGTTGTTGTAACACTTCTGTCTCTAATAGTCTTCTTCATTTCTTAGAGCTTTTATGTATAAGTTGTTAGCCTTAGAGAGAGCAGCTTTAGAAGCTTGATTGTTGTCCATGTAGTGTTGAATTTCCTTCACCTTCACATTCTGTTCAGATGATTTCACGCTGTTAAAGATATTACCAAAATGCTTACTATTCCAATCCCTTAGAATCTCTTGAGCCTTTGAAGCTTGTACCAAAAGATATGATTAGATTTTCCATTGATGTTAAGATTCTAGTTCATCTCTACAAGATTTTAAAATTGATCATCATTGGACCACATATTCATGAATTTAAAGCTTTTCTTTTTGTTATTAACATGCTTAGGCAATTTATAGGAAGAAGTAATTAAGAGAGGGGCATGGTCAGAACAAGTTCTGACCATGTGAAAAACTTGTATTTCCTTGAAGATGGCAAACCATTTATCATTCACCATGGCTCTGTCCAATATTTTACAGAGAGTATTTCTATTCCAGGTATACTTAGAGCTCACGTAACCAACATCTTCAAGGTTGCAGCTTCTAATAGCATCATTAAAATTGTCAGTACTGCTTTGATCATTGGAAGTGCATCCAATCTGCTCTTCAGACTTAGTAATGGCATTGTAGTCTCCAGTAGTGATCCATGCTTTATCTATGTTAGCCAAAATCTTCAAGTTATCCCAAAGGTAGACACTTTCAATTCTCTGACTTTTAGCATAAACAGTAGTCAAGTTGAAATTCTCTTCTAGTTTAAGGTACAAAACCTCCATGTGAGTAAACTGGTCGTGATCTTGCTTGATATTCATATTAACATCCTCGCACCAAAAAACCCAAATCTTGTTGGAAATATTATAAGTATAATCTTTATAACCCACCTGATTAGCCACACCTTTAATTTTATCCACCTTAGCCATAGGTTCTTGAATAGTCAGGATCTTAATTTTTTTCAGATTGAATCATGGAACTGATCCTCCTAAGAGTTGGTTTGTTGTTAATGCCTCTGGAATTCCAGCTAATTATCCTTATCATTATCAGATAAGGATTTTTGTTGCTTTTTTTTTTATCTGTATTCTTTAAAGATTTGATAACAAGTTTGTTAGTTTTTCTTCGTTGACTTCAATTTTCTGTTTAATATGGTGCTAAAATTCTGATCAGGTGTGGTGCATCTTTTTGTTGGGGAAACATTGCTGCTTCCTATGTTTTCATACTTAGGAGACAGAGTATTAATATCGTCTTGATGGCTGTTCTGAGTGTAACCTTGTTCAATCTTTTGAAGAGCTTTAATTATTTCTATGCCTTCGTTAGTAGTAGAATCTTTAATTGTATCAATAGATTGTGTGTTTAATATATAAACATCCAGATTCAGTTTACTTTGGCTTTGTATGCTTTGATCTTGCAGAGATTGCATTTGATTGTCTTCCTTCTTTGAATCTTGATCTTTTTTAGTGGCAATTGACTTTAATCTTCTCTTATACACTTTACTGAATGTTTGTTAGCTTGAGCTTTTTCTGATATGCTAATTAAGATTGGTTTCAGTCAAGGACTATTTTTTATTCTCAACTTTCTGACTTTTAATTCTGGGGATATCGTTTTCATCTTCAGCTTTATCCTTCTTTGGATCAGGTTTCTGAGTTTTCTTACATTCAAAATCTTTGTGCCCTAATATGGAAGCAGTAATCACAATATGTAGGAACATTTTTATAACTTAAAAAAATCCAGCATCCGTCATTAGATCCAAACACCAACCCACATTTTATGCTTCAATTTCTTGGAGATGTCAATTATGATTTGAGCGTAACAAATATTATTGTGAGCCTTGTTCTTTTCTAGGACCGAGACTCTGTATGGAGTACCTATTGATGCTGCCAAATCATTCACTATCGTAGATTTGTATAAAAATTCTGGAAGTTTTTTGAATCGTATTTTTGTTGAATTCAGGGCTCCATCGTAACAATCTCATGATTGTTCTAAACATTTCTTGACCAGAGAGAACAAACATCTTCCTTCAATCCAAGTTATATCAGAATGTGGCGTGCGTCCATTATTTCTAAGCTCAATGGTCCTCTGAAATTGAAAGATTTCAAGAAACTGTTCAAGACCAATCTTTTGGGATTACCGTTACTGAATTTCCCAACTAGAGTAGTTTTAGATTGTTGAATATGAGTACATTTAGCTTCTTTTGTGTATTGAACGGAGAAGTGATCAGCAGCCTCTTTAACGAATTCAGGTTTGAGACCATCATTCATAGTAGAGTTTCTCGGTTTAAAAAGATCAGAGTTTAATTTTTTGGTTTTGATTTGTCTTGATTGATCTTCACTGTTGAATCTAGTTGGAAGATAGGAGAACTCTTCCTCATCTATCTGTTTGTTGTTCTAATCTTCCATGGAAAACAACCAAGGAATCAAAATAACTCTGAATCTGGGCAAGGTTACTGAAGCAAAAGAAAGGACAAGAGATGAATTCTTGGAGCGTACTATTCTTTTCCCCCATTATGTCATATTTAAAAAGGTCATATCATTACAGATTTTATATTAGCGTCTGACCGATTTACATTGTGACAATGTCATGCAGTTACAATTATTTTACAATTATAATTTTTTAATTATTTGACATTTTTATTTAGAAGCTCGTTTGGATATGTTAATTTAGTCAAATAAAATAAAATAAAATATGTATATAACAAACATGATTTTTGATTTTTTAAATTATATTTTTATAACTTTATTTAGATATTTTAAATAGTTTATTAATTAATATTTTTTAATTAAAAAAATTCGTATTAATAAAATATTAGCCAAAAGTTTTAAAATACATCAAACATGTCTTCACCACTTTTGAGAGGGAAAACCCAAAATGAAAATTTGAGAAAGCGCCTAATTGAAACTAAAAATAGAGTAAATCAGATATTTAAATTAATCAGTGTCTCTTCACATCTAGGGAGGCTCTCAACTATACTAAGCTGTAATCCTAGAAAACACTAAAGCAATTTCTGAATCTTTTGCTTCCTTCAAATCTCCTACTTTCTTTCATCCAATGTTTCCTGCAAATAGAATTGAGAAAAAAGATAGCTTTTGTCAAGCAAAGCTTATTGCCAAGGTTATGTATAATAAACAAGAAAGTTGAAGAATCAATAAGACTAAAAAACAAACAAACACTTAGAGAAGCATATAAGAATATGTCATCACAAATTCCAGAATGACATGAAGAAGTAAACTTGAAGAAGACCGACACCAAAAAACCAATTTCAAGCCAGAGAACAGTAGCCCACAAGGTATAATAAGCTTTATCTTTTATAAGATAATGAAAACTTCTAGATTAGAGAAAAACCATTTTTAAAATAAAAATTTATCTTAATTAGAATCAACTGAAACTTAGTCTTCAATGTTGAAATAAACCAAATTTAAACTTTTTCAGAGGAATAAAGGCTCGATGCTTTGAAAGTTTAATTTTCATCTTACACTTCAGGGTTCATCTAGCAAACAAATCAGTTGCTTTGTTTAGGTCCTTGAAGGTGTGAGATATAGACATTGTAAGAGAGATTAAATTTCTATAACACTGGAGAATATATTTTAAGGGCTAGGGATAATTTCCATTGGAGCGAGGGTTAACCAAAATCAAGGCGTCTGCTTCAATTTCGATTTTAGACCAACCCTTCTTCTTACATATTAGTAGACTATCAAGAAGAGCACGCAATTCAACCATAATTAGAGTTAATTTACCGTAAAGATTAGTAAAACCAAAAACGATTTCACCAGAGTGGTCTCTAATGATGATAGCTCCACCAGACTCTCCATTAGACTGACAAGCAGCATCTATGTTGAGCTTAACGTAACTAGAATAATGAGGATTCCATTTCAGGTACAATGGCCTCTTCGTCTCTGTAATGTAGTTAGTGAAACCCATTTCATTTGCAGCTTTAGAATATTTTCTACAATGCTTCTTTCTGAGACTGTTAGATTGATCCAGGCTAAAAATAATATGCTTAATATAATTGATTATAGACTCAACATTTTGAATCTTCCCATTAGATTTTGCATTGTTTTCGATTTTCCAAATTACCCAGAATATGACAGTAGGATTAATAGTTATAGCGTGCACTTCATAAGAAGTAGACCAAAAACATTCCCTAACCATATGAGCTATTATCATAAATTTATCAATTTTGATTTTAAATAACTCAGCAAAGTAACACCAAATATTCTAGGAAAAATCATAAGATATGAAGAGATGCTTAGGTGATTCAATATTAAAACATAATTAACATTTTGAAACTATGATTAAGTGTTTTTTTTGTAAAATTTTATCAACTGGAATAATTTTTTTAATGAGTTTCCAAAGCAGAAAAGAGTATTTTATAGGAGTTAATGAATTCCAAATTTTACCAAAAAGACTGGACCTGTTGTGCTTGCATCTAATATGGTTCCAAGTATCCTTTGTGTTTAATGAGGAATCTTTAGAGAGTTTCGAGAAAATTAAACCTTCTAAATTATTGTTTATAGAAGTCACGTGTATCTTTTCCAGACTAGCTTGCGACATAGAACCTTTGATTCTATTTTTATCCCAAGAGTTATGATTCGAGAAATCTTTAAATTTTTGGTTCATGTACCATAAATTATCCCAGTTATCATTAAGTATAATAAGATTAGATTAATCATAACAGTTTTCTTGCCAAAAATCAACGTCTCATTTGCACAAAATCCATATGATATTAGGCTCAAGAGTCTGCTTAATATTGGCTAGTTTTCTCCAAATATTAGATCCAACTTTAGTGTATGCTATCTGTAAAGGATGGAACTCCTTATAGTATATTCTTTGCATGATATTAGCCCATAAACTGCAGTTGAACCACAATTTACAATCAAAAGTATCTTGTAAGTTAGAGAGATTATGAATCTTAAGTCCCCTTAAGTATAAGGCTTACACAAAGCAGGCCAAGATGAACAATGAATTCTATTGTCATTGCTAGAAGACCCCCACAAGAATTTATTAAAAGTCATCTCAATCCTTGTAATGATGCACTTAGGTAAGGAACAGCTCCGAGCCTAGTAAATACGAATATACATGAAATAATGATAAGTCTTCCTCCAAAAGAAAGATTCTTATTACTCCAATCCTTAATCTTGTTATTGATCTTGTTAATGAGGTTGATATAATTACTAGACTTTTTGTTATTATTGAGCGTAATTCCAAGGTATTCAGTTGGGAGAGAACTACAACTAAAACAAAAAAATATTAGTATTGGAAACAATCGTTGTGTTGCTAAGTCTAGAAGACAAGATAATTTTGGTTTTCTCATTTTTGATTACTTGCCCTGAAACATCCGGATAAGTTTGAAAAAACTTTCTTAGTTTTTTAATAATTGAGTCCAAACTGTTAGTAACAATAAGAATATCATCCGCAAAAACCAAACAAGGAATCATTAGCTTACTTCTAGATGAAAATTGCATAGATTTATTAGTGTTAAATAGTTTGTACAGCCTTCTTATAAGAACATCTTCATCCAAAATGAAGAGACCATGGGAGAGGGGTTTTCCATGTCTCAACCCTCTTTTAGTGTTGAAAAAGTTAAAAATATTTCGATTGATAAGCATAAAAACATAAACAAAACTAATTAGACTTTTTATCAGCTTAACAAATGAAGAAAAAAACCAAAGTCTCTAAAACTTTAGTTATGAATTCGTGAGAGATGTTATCAAAAGTCTTCGTTAAGGTCATATATTAACTATTTCACAATAAGAATATTGTCATGTATAGAAATGTTAGGGATATATTCTCCTTGAATTATGGAAATAATTTTAGGAAGTATCTTTATTAATCTATTCTTAATAATTTTTGACATGATTCTGTTAAGAAGGCTACTTAAACGATAAGCTTAAAATCTTTCCACTTTATAGGATTTGAGGACTTAGGAATAAGGCACAAAATTGTGGCCATTCTGCCTTTGGGAATAATCTGGCCTAGTAAGAAGTTATTCATTGAAAGGAAGAGATCCTTCTTTATTATACTCCAACAGGTGTTGTAAAAGCAACTATTAAATTCATCCATACCTGCAACGCTTGAAGGATTAAGGTTAATAATTATATCGTGAATATCTTTATCTATAGGAATAAACATAAGATAGTCATTATCCTCAGCAGATGTGAGGTTATGAATACTATAAAAAATGGAGTTATCCAGAAGAATATCTTCCTCCTCCTTGCTGGAATAAGGCAAATCGGTAAGAATGTCTTTGAAATAAGTAGCAGCAGACTGTCCAATTAGCTCATTATCAGTAATCCAATTCTCTTTATTCTTAATGCTATTGGTGTTGTTCTTTCTTCTCATTTTGTTTACGTAACTGTGGAAAATATCATGTGGCATAAAACGTTTGAAACTAGAAATTCTCCTCCATGTTAAGAGACAACAGAAGATTAGCATTAACTTTAGAAAGCTCAATTATAGACTCAGTGCTGCTAAATTCTTGATGTTGAATTTCCAGACTTTAAACCTTGTTCTCTCATTCTGGAACTTTATCAAACATGTTACCAAAATGAGTCTTGTTCCATTCTTTAAGAGCATATTTAAGTCTTTTAAGTTTTTGTCAGGAGATAAATAGGGGATAGCCAACTAGATTTATGTTCCAATTGTTAAAAATAAGAGAAATGAATTCACTATCTGGAGTCCACATATCTAGATATTTAAAGCTTTTATGATGATTTTCTCTGTCTTTACTAATGGTGATGCATAACGTAATATGGTCAGAACAAGTTCTTACCATATGCATCACTTTAGTTTCAGTAAACAGATTAGACCAGTTAGAGTTATCGAGTCTTTTCCACTTAGTGTTATTCGTGTAAGTATACTTAGAACCCTAGCATGCATCCTCAAGATTTCAGTCCCTTATCATCTCATTAAACTCATCAGAGCTATTCATACAGTAGGTAATATAACCAATCTGCTCACCCGCAAAGAAACCATGTTGAAATCTCCCATTATAAGCCATTCCTTACAAGCATAATTTGTTGAGATGTTTCTCATAGTATACGAGAGATCCAACATGTTATACCTTTGACACTTTGCATACACAATGGTTAGAAGAAAGCTTATATTCAGATTGGCTAAAAAACTTTAAGTATGTAGATATTGACGATGATTCAAAATAAATTTTACATTGAAATCATTATTTTAATAAAATCATATTTTATTAGTAGAGTTAGTAGTGAAGTTATTCAAACCGATATTAGTTGTAGTAGTATGCATGCTGTCCTCACTGATAAGATGTTCTTGAATGGAAACAAGATTAATTTTCTCCTTAAAAATGATATACTTGAGTCTTCTAACATTAGACTTATTACGAATTCCTCTAATGTTCTAGTTTAGAATCTTTATCATCTTGAAATAAATTTGTTCTTCTTGTTAGTCCTTGAAAACCTAATGGATTTTTATAGCTAGGCTGTTAGTATTTTTCATTTCTATAACATCTTTTAGTTTTTTGTTCAAAAACTTTATGGAATTCAGTATCAATTTCTTTATTCTTGTATGTTGGAGTAACTGGCATACTTCATATGCTTTATTTGTTTGGAGTGACAATTTCAAAGATTATGCTTTCATACTCTAAAGGGTAGCCATTTTCAAGAGACTGAATGGTTTCTATTATTTCATCATCCTTAGGAGTTCCAACAACATGGTATTTGTTGAACTTTTCTTTTTTTCTTGTTGAAGACAAGATTAGAAACAATATCAGGACTCTTGTTGCTGTAGATATTTAGTTTATTTTCTTGATTTGGATCCGCAATTATGGATTTTTTTTCTTCTTCTCTATGTTTCTATTATTGATATAAACATATTTAGGAGAATTATCAGAACCAACAATCGTGATATATGTGTTACCATTATGTTGATTATCAACCTTAGTTTTAGCCTTCTTGCAGTTGCTGGAGTTATGACCAATATGATAACAAATGTTGCAGTACTTAGGGATATCTTTATAGCTGGCACTTATCCAATAAATCTGGTTTTCACCAAAACCCACCCATATATTATGATGCATTTTCTGTGTTAGATCCATCTCAACTAATTCCAAACAAGAATTGTGATATGCCTTGTTTTTTATGGGATCTTAATTTTCATAGGGTCGCCAATTGATTCCGATATTGAGGATACAATGCTTTCATTAAGCATAATATAAGGATTCCTTCAAATTTGATCCATACAAGGGTTAATGGACATTTAACTTTAATGTTAAAATCTGGAGTCCATTTAAGAAGTCGCATTGCATAATCACCTATATACCAAGTGTTTTTGGCCTGGAATTCAAATAACTCATCTTTTTTATGAAAATTCCAATAGCAAATGCCGAGAATCCCACACTGAAATATTACATTAATTCTTGAGTTTCATTTTATGTATAAAATCACCGATACATTGTTTTTTGGGAATTTCTTGGTTGAATTTGCAAATGATAGTATGTTTTGTATGTGCCATCAATGATTCTTTGACACTTGGAGAGAATTTCCCCGTTATATGATATGTTTTTTTTGTTGCGTGTACAAAGGTTCTAATCAATGTTTTCATTCTTTTTGTAGAGAGTGTCAGCATAAGTTATATTTTGATGCAATAAGTTTTCACCTCTTGAATACTTATCCAAAACTTCTCTTGAGTCTATTGTATGATTCAAGTTGTTGACTGATGACAAAAGATCTGGAAAATCTTCAATTATTAAGAGATCTCGAAGAACAAAAACAAGGATAAATGGCAACAATCACCAGATTTGAAAATATGAAATTGATTCCATATGGAGAAATAATGATCTATTGGCAATAGACTGATTCAAACGGAGAATTCATGAAGAGATTAAAGATAAAAACATAGTCTCCCTATTTTCTCGTACTAAAACTGATTTAAACCATTACCTGGTGTGCTAGTTAAAATTAATTTCAATTTCAATTAATAGTTTATTAGATCTTTAAACTATATTATTAAAGTTTTTAAATTTTTTTAAATTTTTAGAACTTTCAACTATAAGAAATTTAAATAGTTTATTAGATTTTCTATCTAATAGTATATTAGATCTTTAACATATATCTTTAAAGTTGTGTGAATCCTTTAGATATTTTATATATATATATATATATATTAAATATTAGATATTTTCAATAGTTTATTAAAAAAATTAACTTATAGTTTTGTTAATCATTAGACGTTTTTAAATAGTTTATTGAATCTTTCAACTAGTAGTTTATTAGATCTTTTAACTAATTGTTTATTAGATATTTCAGTTATATATTTAAAGATGTTGGAATTATATATATGCATACACTACTTGTAGAACTGTAAATAACAAAATAAAATTAAAAATATATTTAATTAATAAAAATATATTAGGTATTCGTATAAATAAAAAAAGTATATTAATTGGATTTTATAATTGAAGAGTTTTAGAAACGCTTGGGGGTGATTTTGTGATACGAAGATTTCTTAGTGCTAGATTAGTTCAAGTACTGAATTTAGGTATCTTTTTAGAGAGAGAAAGTGCAAATTAGCTTAAGTAGAGAGAAAGTCGTAAAATTATCATTGAGAACTGTGAAGCGTGTGTGGTCCTTATATAGTACGATTGCGAGCCCCACACGCTCTTAACTCCCGTTTATTACATTATTGGTCCATATATCTTTTTATCTTCTCACAATAGGCACTTCTTAAATATCCTTTGTGATTTTCCCCTAACACAACTTCTTATTCACAATTCTCTCCTAAACAAACTTCTTCTTTACAATTCTCTCCTAAACAAACTTCTTCTTTACAATTCTCTCCTAAACAAACTTCTTCTTTACAATTCTCTCATAAATAAACTTATTCTTCACAATTTCACCATGTCTTTTATTCTCCCTCATCAGTAGCCCCCCAGTCCTAGTAAAAATAGTTTTACTGGGACTGTAAAGAAGTCTCTACTGCTCATTCGAATTTCTTTTCCTCAGAGAATGCTTCCTCAATTGCAAAGTTTCCTCCTCGGACATGCTTTTGACCAATACTTCAAGTGCTTCATATCTCTTCAAAAAACGTCTCCTCGACTGATACATATCTCTTCGGAAAAAATGTCTCCTCAAATGGCGTTTTCTTAACCAGTATATCACTTGAATTATAAACTTCTTTTATCGTATACTTACCAGTAGCCCCCCAATCCTTACAATGTGTTAGCAAATACTGGCTTAGGCCTTAAGAACGTTGCCCGTCAGAATTTGCTGTGCCAACCTATCGCAACCACCATAATACTGTGATAAAACATTGCAAGGATTTACTATATTCTTTGATGATGTCAGCAGTCATATTTTCTTGTCAGTGTATCTTTGAAGAGAACATTTCACATTCCTTAGACTAGACCATGCCTCTACAGCTTCTCCCGCACTTTTCTGTCAACAACTCTTCTCTTAGGGTACCCAGAATGCCCCTAGGCGAACAATAGAAAATGTCCCCAGGCCTGACGTTCCCTAAAAGCCCATTGTCTGTCTATAAATATTGACCTCCCTCATCAGTAGCTCAAACTTTCCATCCCTAATTTCTAGAGAGAGAAAGCTGGCTCACAAACCTCGTCGGATTCCAGAGTGGATCCTTATTAGCAAAAAGTTCGAAGAGAGAGTCGCTGTTGGTGAATACACTGAGCCTCAGCATCCATCTGCTGTGACAACTTTCTACGGTCCGTGGCCCCCTCCTGCAAATTCGACGGCCATCATTCCCCTCAAAATATCTCAACAGAACCAAACCATCAACCATACCACCCTCGAAGAAATGGGGAAGGACAAACACCACAAGAATTCCTCGGGAAAGAGGAAAATACATCATAAAGATATGAATTCGTAGGAGCGCAAACGTTCTAAGGAAGTGCCATCAACTCCCCCTGAACCTCCTCGAACCATAGTATTGGATGCTTCTCTTCCGAAGAGTGGGAATCCTATGTCAAGTCTTCCAGCCACTCCTTCCATAACAGCAACTGAAAGTCCTCGATTTTCTCCAGGAAATACTGTAATCACCGAGGAAGAGGTTCGAGAGCTTCGCAACAAAGCCTTGGCTGCTAAAGAAAAAGCTATCGCCTCGGACAATCCCGAGTCGTCTACTCAAGTTGTTGATCAGAACAAAGTCAGCGAGATTCCCATAGAGCCATCTAATGAACAACCTCTCTCCCCGAATAACCCTGAGCCACACACTCAAACAACTCATAACATGGATCAAAGCAAAGTCATTGAGATCCCAACAGAATCATCGAACAAAATGCTTGTCCCTCATTCAGCAATATCCGAGGAGCAAGCGACTCGCATTGCCCACAAGTCAAAAGGAGACGTGACGCTTCCCTTAGAACTTGATGCCATCATGGGTAGCAATATCCGAGGGATTGAAAACAAAAATGCAGTTGCGCTTCACAACATTTCATATAAGTATTTTTCTTCATCAGAAGAAACGTTACTCCGTACTCGTTGGTGCATCCCTTCGTATATGGATATCAGGTTTCCATCCGAGGGAGAAAACCCCTTATCCGTGAGGGATCACGAGCTTGTAGTTTACACCGAAATTATGAATTGGGGACTAAGATTTCCTTTAGACCCATTATTTATTGAATATTTTGCTAAAATCGACCTTTGCCCTTCTCAAGCTGAACCCAACATGTGGTTCACATTGATGGCATGTATCATGGCATCGAGAATTGCAGGCCAAGAATTTTTGTTGAAGCAACTCATCGGACTATCTGGGCTGGCTAGGAACCCCTTCTTCCCATTGTACTCATTAACCTTTAACCGAAAGCAGAAAATATTGAAAGATTTGCTAGAGGCTGACAAAAAATGGAGAAAACAGTTCATCTTCTTCTCGGGTCATTGGGAAACAGGCTCAGAGTCGACCCCCTCGAACCCCCACAAGTTGTCTCTTCTGTGGACCAACAAATGTAAGTCCTCGAACGAATTTACTTGAGGTACTCTTCGAATAATAAGAGTCTAACTTGATATGTTTGCAGCTATGACTGGTGTTTCTAAACCATTTGCTGATCATGTAGAAAGTGCAACTATCATCTTTACCAAGCTCATCGAATGGGCCAAAGAGAAATGGGAAAACAGATTTCGTTTGTGTTTCAGGGACAACAATATGGCTTTGAGCCGACTTTGGAGGTTAGACCCCCTTGATCGGTTATCTTTAAAAGAATTGATGACCCCACCTTCTCAAGATGAAGTGCTAGAGCGGGTGTCGAAGAAGGATATAGTGATTTATCTTCCAAAGCGCTCTCGTGCGCAGAGTCACCGGGACGTATCCGATGAAGAACTTCCTCCCAAGGAGCAGCAACCACAAATGGAAGTAGCCATCATCCCAGAGCCGGCCTCCTCGGCCAACAGAGTGACGCCCAATCCTAACTCTCCTCCCAAAAAGTCTGTGCATCCTCGGAAAAAGAAAAATTTGAAAGTCCAAGGAAAAGAAAAACAAGCTGCCCTTGAGCCTATCCAAGAGATGTCCGAGGACGGCAGAATGCAAAACGATGCCCCCGAACCTATCCATGAGATTGAGTCCCAAAGAACATTGGATGACCCTGAGAATGAGGTTGGAGATAACTCTCCTAAGCAGAACTCAAATTTGACCCCTAGCACACCTCTCACCCAGACTTCACACCCAGTTCCCCTCGAAGAACCCCCAACGCTAGCTCCACTGCCAATTCCCCGAAGTAATCCTCCACAGCATGTGGACCTTAGAATTTTAGAGGGGGGTTCCTCGGATTTGGATGCTGCAGCCTTGGGCTCACCCACCAGTTCCTTTGAAGTTCCTATTGATGATGAGTTTTCATTGAATCTTCGAAGCTTACTGTACACCTCTGTCATTGAATCTTCGAGGCACAAGTTACTGTGACCCGGACAATAGTTCGAAGGATTTAAACAATTCGAGGCACAAATTATTGTGACCCAAATAATAGTTTAAGGCAATGAAAAGTTCGAGGCACAAACTACTGTGACCCAAACAATAGTGTGAGTGATGAAACAATTCGAGGCACAAAATATTGTGACCCAAATAATAGTGTGAGTGATGAAATAATTCGAGGCACAAAATATTGTGACCCAAATAATAGTGTAAGGCAAAAAATACTTTGTATTAAGCAGCTCATAGGTACACCTCGTTAAAACCTTCCTGTGCCTAGCATGGTAGGAAAGAGTATGCCCTCGCTATGTTTGGTAACCGGAAAATACAAAAGAGGACAAATGTTGTGTTCTAACTAGCTCCTTAGTCAAGATACAATTTTAAGTGTTCAATGTTCCATGGAAGTCGCAAACATCGCCCCTCTTTGTCTTTCAAACGGTATGTGCCCTGTTTTACTCTCTCTGTGACTTCATAAGGGCCCTCCCGGTTGGGTCCCATTTTCCCAAGACTTTTTTCCTTAGTTTGGAGAAAGACTTTGCGTAATACCTTATCTCCCACCTTAAAATCTCTGTGCTTCACCTTGGAAGCAAATCTACTCCTCATAAGTGTTTGATAATGCAAAGATTTCAATTGGGCGCGTCGTCTTTTCTCTTCGACTAAATCCAACGCCAACGTTCGGCTTTGGTCATTCGATTCCTCTGTATAAGTTGCCACGCGATATGATGGGAAGACGATTTCCTAGGGGACAACCGCATTCATACCATATACCAAGGAGAATGGAGATACAACAGTAGCAGCTCGAGGCGTTGTCCTATAAGCCCATAGTACTTCTTGTAAATAATCAGGCCACTTTCCGGCCTTTCCTTCCAAATTCTTCTTCAATCCATCCAGAATTGTTCGATTGGTCACTTCTACCTGAACATTAGCCTGAGGATGAAATGGAGCGGAAAAACATTGTCGTATTCCCCTGGAAAGGCAAAAACTTTTAAACTCTTTGTTGTCGAACTGAAGTCCGTTATCCGTTGTAATCTGCAGCGGTACCCTAAAGCGACAACAAATGTTTGAAACAATAAATTTGATAACATCTTTGGCTTTCGTCCCTACTAATGGTTCCGCTTCGACCCATTTAGAGAAATAATCGACCGCTACGATTATAGTCTGTATGCCCCCAGATGCCATTGGTAGGGGCCCCACGAGATCGATGCACCATCTGTCAAATGGGACTGCCTCGGAGATGCTCTCCATTGACACTTCACACCGGTGGATTATGTTAACATAACGCTGACATGTATCACATCGTTTAACCAAGTCTTTTGCGTCGGAAGAAATAGTCGGCCAATAATATCCAGCGAGAAACACCCGCCGAATTAACGCCTTATAACCATAATGGGTTGAACCTTCCCCGTCGTGTAATTCAGACATGACAAACTGTGACTCATCCTTGTTCAAACACCTTAATAATGGGCGACTCAAAGATTCTTATACAGAACGCCTCCCAATAAAATATACCCGTGAGACTTAAATCTGACCTTCCTTGACTCGTACTTTCCAGCAGGTAAAATATCGTTTTCCAAGAAGTCAATAATTTCCGACCTCCAATCATGTGTAATGACATTACTTACCTCTTTAATATTCATAGAATGGTCTGCATCGGTCATGACCGAAGGATGCTCCTGAATCAAGACCCATGGGTATCCCTCCGTTCGAGAGGCTATGGCCGAAGAATCCGGGATGATATTTGCCTCTCTCCTAACATGCTCATATTGGACCCCATCGAACTCAGAAACCAAGTCTTTTAGTGCTTTCAGATACTGTATCAGCTAATATTTTATGGCCTTGGATTCTCCCAACGCTTGGTTTATCACCAACTGTGAATCACTGATCAGTCTAACTATTTTGGCCCCGCATATCCGAGCTAAACGAAAACCCGCCAATGCTGCCTCATACTCCGCCTCATTGTTAGTTGCCTTGAAACCAAATCGAATAGCTTGGAACATAGATATCCCTTCTGGAGAAACCAACTGGACACCCGCACCACTTCCAGAGTTGTTCGACCCTCCATCCATTCGAACTGACCATTCCATTTCATCAAAACGGTCAATAATCTCCATGTCTTCTCTATCGGAATGGAACTCAACCAAAAAATCAGCCAAAACTTGGGCTTTTATCGCCATTCGAGGTTCAAATACTATGTCAAAATCTCCCAATTCCACTGACCATTTGGTCATCCTCCCAGAGATATCGGGCCTTTGCAACAAACCTTTTAAGGGAAATGTCGTTCGAACAACTATAGGGTGTGCTTGGAAATAAGGCCTCATCTTCCGAGAAGCTGTGACCAAGGCCAAAGCTACCTTATCCAATTTGAGGTATCGTTTCTCCGCTTCCAGAATTTTTTTACTAACATAGTAGATAGGTTTTAAAAGAGTGTCCTCCTCCCGAAGTAGAACATCACTGACCGCACAATCGGATACCGCTACATAGACAATTAATCTTTCCCCCACCAATGGTTTAGACAATACCTAAGGGAACGTCAAATATTCTTGGATGTGGCGAAAAGCGACTGAACATTCGTCGGTCCACTGAAACTGTTTTGCATTTCGCAATACCTTGAAGAAGGGTGCACATTTATCCGAAGACCGAGAAATGAATCTATGCAGAGTGGCCAATCTCCCTGTCAGGACTTGGACTTCTTTGATATTCCGAGGGGGAGTCATGGTGACTAAGGCTTTTATCTGTTCTGGGTCAGCCTCGATGCCTTTTTCACTGATCATGTATCCAAGAAATTTGCCAGACCTCACCCCGAAAATGCACTTATCCGGATTTAGTTTCAAACTGACCTTGCTTAAATTGTTAAAAGTCTCTTCTAGGTCAACAAAATGATCTTTGTCCCGCGAACTTTTGACTAGCATATCATCGATATATGCTTCCACATTCCGACCATTTTGTCCCTCAAAAGTTTTATTGACCAAGCACTAATAAGTTACCCCTGCATTCTTTAAGCCAAACGGCATAACCTTGTAGCAATATAACCCTCTCCCGGTAATAAAAGAAGTGCTTTCTTCATCTTGAGCATCTAAACGGATTTGGTTATACCCTGAGTATGCATCCATGAAAGATAACAATCGATTGCCCGAGGTCGAGTCTACTAACTGATCAATGCGGGGCAGTAGAAATGGATCCTTGGGACAAGCTCTGTTCAGATCTGTGAAATCAACGCACATTCTCCACTTGCCATTCTTCTTCCGCACTAAGATTGGATTCGAAGCCCATACAGGATAATGCGATTTGCGAATGTGGCCTATTCTTAATAGCCTTTCCACTTCCAAGAGAATACCGGAAGCCGTTTCCTGAGAAACTGGTCTCCTCTTCTGAACAATGGGCCTAACATCAAGACGTATCGCAAGTTTATGACACATTACCTCCGGTGGCACGCCCGTAACATCCTGTGCACACCAAGAAAACACATCAAGTTTATTACACAAAAACGCAATTAATCTCTCTTTGAACTCAAAAGAAAGTTTGACTCCGATCTTGAGGATTTTTCCATGCCCGAAATCGTGTCCCTCGGAATCCTCTTCCGGGACCAGAAACCCGTGGGTCTCCCTCGGATCATCACATGGGATGACGTCCGAGGAAGACCCCTTTAATTGATATGCCTTATCCGAAATTCCTCCCCGACTTTCCTTCAAAGATAAAGCGATTTGGTAACATTCGTGGGCCATTTTTTGGCTGCTCCTAACCGTTCCGATGTTATTCCCTATCACATACTTCAGGTATTGATGCACCGTCAAAATGACTCCATGCATTCGGGACAACCAAGAGCGACCCAGAATAGCATTATACGAAGTTGGTGCGTCGACAACAATAAACAAGACTTCCACCTCCTTCTTGAACGGCCCTCGGCCTAACTCAAGCACACCCTGAAATTCTCCTACCACCACTGCTGTGACACCGGTAAAACCCACAATAGTCTTGTCTGAGAGATGTATAACTGGTGGGTCGAAAATTCGCCTGTAAGTGCTCATGAATATGATATTCGCTGAACTTCCTGTGTCAACAAGTATCTTCTGAACTTGATCTCCAGCAATACCTGCAGGAATCACTACCGCATCTTCGTGTGGGCCCGTGATATATCGCATATCATCATCATCAAAACATATGATAGGTGAGGGTAAGCGGTGCATTTGTGCTGACACCCCGGCCTCGATCTGGGTAGTCAGATTGACCATGTGTCTCTTCCGTGAGCTATTGGAATTCCCCGCTATGGTATCCTCTCCAAATATTGCCATTGACTCAAAGAAAGCGCATAAGCGGTTTACTTTCCCCCCTCGGAATGATTTCTTCCACCAAATTTACATTGTTCCTGCCCTCCTTAGGATCCAGATATTCTTGCTCAATATCAAAAACATCAACTTCCTCGGAAATTACCATGGATGTGTTAGTGTTTTTTGGAACAACCTTTACCACAGCATTTTTCTGGGAGTGCTTTTTTCACAAACTCTAGCAACATTCCAATTTTGATCAAAGATTGCACTTCTTTTTTCAAAGCTATGCAGTCCTTGGTGTCATGCCCAATATCTCCGTGATACTTGCAATACTTGTTAACACTTCGACTTTTCCTCGGAGTCTGAATAGGAAAAGGTTTCCTGAACGGCACTGTGGATCTCGCCTTATCAAATATGGCAGAAACATTCTCTGTTAATTCCGCAAAGTAGTCCGGTCGAACCCACTTATTCGATATTGGTCTGGCCCCCTGATTATAATTTTGCTGGTTGCCATAATATTGTGAATTTGTTTTCTGCCTCGGCGGATACTGACCCGTGTTTTTGGTCTGAACATTGGCGCGATGCCCTTGATTGCTAGACTCGGATCTCTGAAACTGGTTCTGATCCAATTGGTCACCGGATCCCTTCTCCGAAGCTTGAGTTTCCTCCACCAGAATTCTTTTCTCCAACTGATCCAACAAAGCTCCGAAAGTCATGGCTTGACTCTCTACTAGTGTGTCCTTCAATAATCCGGGGAGCAGGCCCATTCGGAAAGCTACAAGTGCCACTGAGTCTTTACAATATTCCATATCTGTTTTTGTTTTGACGAATCGGTTGGTATTGTTCTTCAAGCTCTCCCCCACCTTTTGTCTACAATAGATTATCGTATTGCCATTGGCTCTGAACTTTTTTCTCCCCACAAAGTGTTGTCTGAAAATATTCCAGAACATATCAAAATTCTTTATCGAACCCTACGGAAGCCTATTGTACCACTTGGAAGCTACCCCCTTGAAGGTCTGAGAAAATGCTCTGCACAACAATTTATCATCGTCGTCGAAATTAATCATGAAGTTTTTAAACTGCTCGATGTGGTTATCGGGGTCTTGTGTTCTATCGAACTTCTCCAACTTCGAGATATCAAAGTGCTTAGGGAGATTGCCCACTAATATTTATGGGCCGAAGGAGAAGCCCTCCAATTATGACCCGTCCGATAAAAATTGGATCTCAAGTTTTCATGGCTCGGAAAATATAATCCCTCCTCAGACGGCAGGGTATACTGATGCTGCCATTCTGAATTTTGCGGGCCAGCGTTTTGGTTTCCAGAGGGGAACTTTGTCTGGCCATAGTCCCGTTCATTAGCCTGATCATGATAACTCTTCTCCCTCAGATATCTTTTCTCCGAGCTTCTTCCCCTCCGGTGGTCTGTGTGCCCTCGACCATGTCTTTTCTTTCTGCGGTTTTTCCTAGGAGACGACTCTAAAGAGCTGTATCAAGAATAATTGCTCGAATCAGATGAATCCACACATCGTTTTTCTTTCCTCCTTGATGATCGTCGTTCGTACCCCCTATATCTGCCGTCCCTGGCTTTAGGACGAAAATCGATTTCATGCACCTCTTTTCCACTATCAGGTTCCCTCCTTATCTCGGAGCGAAGATTTGCCTGTACAGTTTCTTTTTTTGCCTTAAATCTTTCGATCTTTAGCAACATCTCATTCCTTCAAGCCAACAGATCTGAGTCATCAAAAGTGTCTCCGACTCGCTGGCCCCCACGTGTCTCGTATTCCATGTCGTTCCGGTAATCGTCGCCCACGAGATTTTCCTCGCAATTGTTAACAAAATCATCCCCCTGCTCTTCCATAATTTCCCTCGGAATAAGAATTATTTGCAGGAAGTGATTGTTGTCAGAACAATCTTCACTTCCCACAGACGGTGCCACTAAAGAGTTTTAGAAACGCTTGGGGGTGATTTTGTGATACGAAGATTTCTTAGTGCTAGATTAGTTCAAGTACTGAATTTAGGTATCTTTTTAGAGAGAGAAAGTGCAAATTAGCTTAAGTAGAGAGAGAAAGTCGTAAAATTATCCTTGGGAACTGTGAAGCGTGTGTGGTCCTTATATAGTACAATTGCGGGCCCCACACGCTCTTAACTCCCGTTTATTACATTATTGGTCCCTATATCTTTTTATCTTCTCACAATAGGCAGTTCTTAAATATCCTACGTGATTTTCCCCTAACACAACTTCTTCTTCACAATTCTCTCCTAAACAAACTTCTTCTTTACAATTCTCTCCTAAACAAACTTCTTCTTTACAATTCTCTCCTAAACAAACTTCTTCTTTACAATTCTCTCCTAAACAAACTTCTTCTTCACAATTTCACCATGTCTTTTATTCTCCCTCATCAATAATAACGATGTTTAATACGATAAAATTGATAAGGATAACAAAAAAGGTTGAATACAATTAAATACAAAAAAGACTAAATAAATCATAACTATGGTGCTGGACGAGGAATCTTGACCATCATAAAATAGTGGTGGTGAAGGATATAAAGTAAGAGGAAGATCATATTTAAAGAATTCAGTAATGTAATCTAAATCGAATTTAGTAGATCATATTCAATAATTCTCTTTGGCGCTAGATTATTTTGAAAGTAAACCTCTCTTTCAGGTTGTTCTTCATTAATCTTGTCTCCATCGTCATATAGCGATGAATCCCTATCGGTTTTTCTTCGAGTTGTTGAGGATGCTTCAGTGACATCTTTTTGGCCTTTAAAATCAGATATCTAGTTTAGAAGATATTTTTTACAAAATCGGATATCCGACTTCATAAAAAGTTCTTAATAAAATCAGATATCTAATTCGTCAGATTGGATATATAAATTGCACGAATTATTTTACTACAGTTACACCTACAAACTATCAAACCAATATCTTCTTCTATATTCTTATTCTACAATATTTGATCAAAATTGGTAATTGATCTACTCAATCAAGTTCTCTTCAAGAAGGAGGATCATATTTGATATACTATTTTATTTTATTTATTTGCGTTATTGTTTCCTATTTATTTCATTTAATAGTTTTTTCACACTTTATGAAAAATCTTTAAAATGACACCAAAGCGAGCAAATGCCCCGGTTAATCGTGGTCGAGGGGCTAATGTCCAACCTTGTCTTCTGGCTAATACAAACTTAAATATTTTTGATGATATTGGTCTAAAAACCCCCAAATTTTGAAGCATATTCTTCCCATGCTAACACTGATATCACTGTTAGTACTAGTGGTGGTTCGAAATGTAGAAACAAAACATATTCGACATGAGAACAACTTACTAAGAATCTTGATTATAATTCAGCTAAGTGTATTCACTGTCAAAGATCATATCCCTATAAGGGTGGAAAATAAATTTGTTGTACGAGGGTATGCCGAGATACTTAACAGCTAAGCATAACTTTTTTTATCCTTCTAAAATTTATGAAAAAGGGAATACATCCATTGATCCTTAAACTGGTAATACTTTTGTTTTTAATAAAATTACATATAAAGAAGAAACCATGATATATGTTGTTGGTACTTCACAACCGTTAGTTTTGGCGATTATATATATGTTAATTTGATGCATAATAGGGTAAACCTAAGAGCCAAACTCATCCCATGTATCTCTATGAGACCATAAATTTTTAAATAGTTAAAATATATATATATATATATATATATATATATATATATATATATATATATATATATATATATTAGCTTTGCATGGATTTTTTTTGGACTAGTGATATAGATATATTTAATGAGTTTGATATAATATGTGTTACTTTACATTAGATGTATTCTGAATGGATACTCTAAAGAAGAATTGTGTATCTATAAATAAATGACACTGTTAAGCTCTTACTTTACATCAGATGTGTATAAATGAATTACACTGTTAAAGGAAATAACAAATATTTTTCCAAGTAGAAAAACTATAATTGCCAGAAAAGAGAAGTTACATCTACTTAGGGTTTTCCCTTATTTACATCTTTCTTTCCCGTTCATGGGCAGTTAAAATTAACTTTATTTCCATTAATTACACTCGTAACTCCATTCACATCATGGAGCCTACATTTATGACTAAGTTTCTTATTGGTTTTGACTAACTCTGTCATAGTGGCATTAAATCATGGTTTGAACTATTTCTCTATTGGAATGCGCTCGATCTGCTTCGACCACTTATTTGACCGAGCCTAGTTTAATAGTCTCTTAGCTCAGTATCCTCACTCGGTTTCAAGAACGCGTTGGTCCAAGCACAACCTGCGTGATTTTACCGCTCGCTCGGTGTTTGAGTCGTTCTTACTCATGTCACTCGGGTCGTCAACGTGCTCATCCGTTCTGACCATTGTTGATTTTATCAATTTATCCTCGCGTTCGATCTCTTATTTTTATCACGCTCGTCTACTTCTTTGTTAGACGCTCTGATTATTGTATTGCTCGGGTTTGTCCTTCACTCTTTGAACATATTCATCTACTCAGTTCTTCTTTTCTTCTATATGGAGAATACCCCTTATCAGGACACCTCCCAAGTTTATAGATTTTACATTTGTTTAAATGGGAAATCGATAAATTAAAATCGTGTGTAGTAGCAGATGAATCATTGCCGTGTAAAATTCATATTCAACTCTAAATGATCATAACAGTGGTTACCTTTTCATCATTATTTTTCCGTTTGAACGACACGTTGGTGGATTGGATTTACGTTGGCAAGTGACGGTTTGACAAAGCAGTTTTTAGAAAATGGCGCATGGCGCTTGGGTTTTGAAGAAGCGTGCTTTTTATTGTTAACGATTTGTGCACCTCATCACAAGTGGCGACTGAGTAAATTATTATCTTGCATATACCATTAACGATAGTTTCCCTTAATCGCTTCTTCTTTTCCAGTTGCTAATATTTCTTGTCGTTTGTCCTAGAAAGGTTTGTGTCCATCTTCAAACTGCAACACAGGTACGTGAATATCCTCCTTTACCTTCGTACATGCTTAGCATTTAGTAGTTAGGGAAACCATAGGTCTTGGATAAGTGAGGTTCTGCTTACGGCGAGACCCAATCAAAATTTAAATGCATTAGGTGTGACACTAATCCCTCACTTTCTCCTATAATTTTGCTTGTTCGTGGTATTGAATCATTGCAGTCCAAGTAGAAACAATCGTACCAAAAAAGGCGATAAATAAGAAAATGAAGAAAACTATAGTATCCGAATTTGAAGACCCAATTTTTCTAGAAAATTACATTTCCCAAATATCACACAAGTACGTGTATTTGGAGGATGCCGAGCTACTTAGTTTTAGGGCGAGGTATGGGATACCAGAGGATGTTACAATAAGGTTTCCCTCGGTTAGTGAGAATCCATTCCAGGCCCGAGAAACTGTAACTTACCCATTCACAACTGATTTTGATTGGGGGGCTTCGCCTTCCTCTACCTATGCTAATTCACGACTTTTTAAGCATAATAGGTATAGTCCCACCTAATTGGCCACTAATGGGTGGAGATTTATTTTTAGTATAGTGTTGAGTTCACGCCTGCTAGGGATTAAGATTTGTCTGCCCGATTTTTTATTAGCTATCGATGTAACTAAGCTTGCAAAATCCCCTTTCTTCTATGCCCAACTAACCGTGATGAAAAAAATTATTGAACTCCCCTTATCAGATAAAAATTAGAAGCATTCGTTTGTATTTGTGTCAGACAATTGGGAACATGAGAAACTGATAATGAATCTTCAATTAGAACGAAGGTGGAGAGTAAAGTGTAAGCGTTAGCAGCATATTATGTATACTTAACTTCTTAAATATTGTATTACTCTTTGATTAACTGTTTGTGCAGGTGAATGAACCAATCAAGAGTGGTGGAAAGAGGGTTTGACAAAAGAGTATAAATATCCATTGATTGAAGTCGGCAACCTAGCTGGTTTTACCTGGTTGCTGGAGCCTACACTACTCTTTACTCAAATTAATTATCTTATATCTGGTTTGTGGCCAGTACCATAATTGACGGTGACGAAAAACGGTAAAGTGATTATGGAGGACGGCGCAGAAGCCTTTGTAGAACGTATTTGAGCTTTAATAGAAAAACAGTATCAAAAATAGAATAGTAACGGGGTTTGGCTTGCAGTGCCTCAGACCCGAAAAATAAAGGAAGTCGATAGGTCGTCCTCAGTCCCTTGTCAGAATGAAGGACAAAGGAGGGGGGGTGATGTCTATTCAGGGAGTGGATAAGGTGAACCAGGATAAAAATGATCAGGCTCGAGGGCAGGGTACTGAAGAAGGTAGTCGAGCCCGACATGAGCACGATAATGATGACGACGAAAATTTGACTGCATTAGGGATACCTCAGTGAAAGAAGGTAAAGTTGGTGCTTGATGTTATTCCTCTTACAACGAGGAAATTAAAATTAAGAGATGAAGAGAGTGGAAGTGGAGATGTCGTGCATGAAAAACCCTTCGAACCTTATGTTCCCCCTGCAGTAAGTTAAGAGCGAGGGAAGGGGCCCGTGGTGGTTGCCGAGCAAGTTGACCTGGTGGAGGACAGTGATAACGTGGGAGATGATCCCAAGAAGTTGATTCCAAAATATGTAGTAGAAATGATGAAGAACTTTGTGAGATCAACAACTATTCATCAAGTGTCCTTGTTAGGGCCAATGATGAGTTCACTACCCACTTCTGTCAACATCGTAAGGCCCGACCTTGCTCCAGCCGGGAACAAAGGTGTTGGGACCAATCAAAATAACATTGCCATTAATGAATTTCTGCCTAAGATGATCGTCATGCCTCGTCCATCAATGCTGATGTTTGAACAACTCAAACGCATTCCTAAGTTGTCATATTATGATGGGATGCCAATGAGCCACATCCTTCAAATCTTGTCGAACTCACCATTGAGGTAAGAATAAGTTGCATTGAATAATTTAGTAGTTTAAATTCATGGTGGGACTAAACGTGTATGTTTGGCAGTTGCACCACAAATCGGTCGTATTGTCTTATCGGCGGATGTCTGCTGCCGACTTAGAGGTGATGGAGAGGTGGAAACCAGAGCTGCTGCTATTTGGGTCGGCAAAATCTTCAGTTGTCGAGCTTGTGCGATTGAGGCACGTTTATGGATCTGCAAAATCCTCGACATACAAAGCGGTTAAGACAAGCGAGAAGCTTCAAGTCGAGATAGCAACCCTAAAAGAGGCCTTGGTTTGTAGTGAGAAGACATGTACGGAGCTGTCCACTGGTAACACTACCCTACTAATATTTTAATTCAGAGGAACAAAGATCTCATTACCCAGAGCTCGAATTTGCTGAACCAAAATATGGCGCAAGCCAAGAGGGTGGAAGAACAAGCCAAACGGCTAACTGCGATGACATCGATAAAAGGGTGATGTGAAAGGGAAAATGGAGAATGCGTAGAGGGAATTTGACCTCAAACATAAATAATGGACAAAGAAACGTAAAGCGGTGCTGGATGAGCAGGAGGCCCAAGTGATGAGCGTTGCTATGGATATGATAGCGAGGGAGAATAAACAAGCTATCTTCAAGCTATTGGCGCTGAATGGGATGCAACTTCGAGCGTTGAGTCATTTGATAGAGTTTTATGCCTGTCCTAAAGTCAAGTCTACTCAGGTGGAAGATGGAATCAACCTATCTAAGGAAAAGGCGAATAATACTGTAGCTCACCCGACTGTATTGGTCCCTGCTGCGATCGACCCGATCAATTTGAACGGTACTGAAGCTCACCCGAAGCTCACCCGACCGCAGTGGTCCATATCGTGGCTGACCCAGGAAATACGAAAGGTGTTGAAGCTCAATCTACTGATGTGATTATTACATCGATCGACTCTACCAATGTTCCACATGTTGTAAATTCTTAAAATATCTAATATGTAATGCTAATGTGACACTTGGAGCCTATATCAAACATGTTAATTATTTTGTGTGCCTTGACGCTTCTTGAACTTGGTTGACGTATAACTTTGATAATACAGCTCTTAGGGTATATATTTATTCGTTGGAAATGATGAGTGTCCGTTTGGGTGATTATTACTCTATGGATTTTTATATGTCAGTTGGATGTGTGTTTATTACTTATTATAGTTACATCGGCGAATCCTTACAAGATCAAGCTCAGTAGAGCTCACTGCGTAGCTTAGGGAAAAATGTATCATTCTAGCTCAATAATGACGATCCCTAAAAGACCTTATTGCATCGTCTACTATAGACTTGGTTTATAACCAGTTCACAAATATACCCGGTACAAGATATGAGGCTCAGTATGGCCTTTACGTAGCCCATAGGCGTGGCCGATCAACCCAATCGTGTCTATAGACACTTAGTCTGGACTCAGTGTGGTCCCTTGCGTAACCCGTAGGCGTGTTCATTGACCCGTTTTCTATTTGTAAGGATGGAGATTACGTAATAAACACATGGTGGCGAAAGCATAAAATATATAAAGAAGGAAAATAATTTTCGGATGCTTCATTAAAACAAAACCCCGCGCCATCAGGGGAAAAGTGCATCATTAGTTTCTACACCAATTTTCGATAAATTTTTAGATAACTTACATTCCATAGGTGCTTCAGGGTGCAATCCTCAATATCTGTTAGCCGATAGGCGCGACTATATCGGTGGAGATAACTGTGTTGGCCCCGTCCCAGTTAGGACCTAATTTACCGGTCGCTCGGCCTCTTGAACCTTGAAACACTTTCTTCATTACCAAGTCTCCAATCTTGAAACTGGATGGCTTTAACCGAGCATTAAATTTCCCCCGCATCAAAATTTGGTAGTGCTCTGCTCTAACACGTGCTTGGTTGCGTCGCTCCTCTAAGAGGTCGATAAAGTCTGCTCGAGTCACCAAGTTTGTTTCCTCGACGTAGTTCTCGACGTGATGGCTCAGAACGATGATCTCTGCTGGTATTACTGATTCACTACTGTAGACGAGGGCGAACAGTGTTTCTCTCGTTTTAGTCTGAAGGGTAGTCATGTATGCCCATAAGACCTCGGCCAATTTGTCTGGCCATTTTCCTTACCTTCTAAGATTGTTCTGTTTGTCACTTGCACTTGTCCATTGGCCTGGGTTTAGCACGGCATGTATAAATGCTGCTCGATCCCATATCTTTTGGAAAAGGTGGTTACCACCGAATTTTGGAACAATAGGCCGTTATTTGTCATCAAAACATGTGGCATGCCATACCGATTCAAAATTTGATTATGGATGAAATCGCATACCTCTTGTGCGCGGATTTTCAAATAAGGCTTTAGCCTTAACCAATTTGGAGAAGTAGTCTACCTCAACAATAAAAAACTGCCTCTTTTCAGTCACCATTGGTAGCGGCCCGACAAGGTCGATACCTCATTTATCAAAATGGTATAGGACGGGGACAACTTGCATAGGTTCGTTTGGTATATGCATGGTATTAGCAAATTTCTGGCATTGATGATACTGTTGCACCAAATCTTCTACGCCAGCCGCAAATTCTGGCCAATAATATCCAGCCAATAGAAACCTTTTAAAAAAAGCTTCGATATCCACAGTGTTCACATGCCTCTCCGGCATGTAAGTCGTGCAGAACCGAGCTTACCTTAGCTCGGTCGAGGCAGTGAAGTAGCGGGCGGGTGGCACTCTTTCTGTATAAGATATTGTCTAGCACGCAGTATTTTGTTGCCTTGTGTTGCATGGCTCTAGGGTTATTCTTATTAGCTGGCAACACGGATGAGATTAAGTATTGTAAATAAGGCTGCCACCAATCGCTGGTATTATGAATGACATGTATGATTTCCTTTTTGGTTATAAGTTCTGTTACCGGAATTATTGTAGGAGGAATAAAAGGTTCTATCCTGAGGCTACAATTTTTGCTAACATGTCCGCTGTTGAGTTCTCTAGGCAGGGGACCTGTTCATATGACACCCTGCTAAATTTGGACTCGTAATCATTGAGTATGGTGAGCAGCTACGTAATCCTTCCTTTTTACATCATAAATACCGACAATTTGATTAACAACTAGTTGTAAATTCGATCGAATCCTAAGAACACGCGCCCCGGATATCAAAGCCAACTTCATACCACACAAGACTGCTTCGTACTCTGTGACGTTGTTTGTGAGAGGGAAATTAAATATGATTGCTTGTTTGATTTCACCTCCAGTAGGGAAGCACAACACCAGCCCGGCCCCGTCGCCCGATGTACTTGAGGCTCCATCTGATTTGATCACCTATTCGATGTGTTCAGCCTCGATAGGTTGTTCTTATGTGGTGGGTATTTGTCAGGACGAAGAGAACTCGACAAAAAAATCGGCTACAACGTGGCCTTCAATGGCGGTGCGAGGCTCGAACCGTATGTCATATTTTCCGAGCTAAACACTCCACTTAGTTAGGTACCCTGATGTGTCAGGCTTCTGTAACACAGCTTGAAGGGGAAAGGCATTTCCCACGCATATTATATATGCTTGAAAGTATGGTCGCATTTTTCGAGCGGCTGTGACTCACCCTAAAGCGAGTTTTTCTAGATTGAGGTACCTCGTTTCAGCGTCGATTAACATTTTGCAAGATTATTACACTGGTATTTGTACGTCGGTTTGCTGGCGTATCAAAACTGAACTAACGGAAAATGAAGATACTAATAAATATAAAAATAACGTCTCGTCAGCCACGGGTGCATACAAGATTTCGGGCAAGGTGAGATATAGCTTTAAGTCGGTAAACGCCTCGTCACAGTCCCCTATCGAACTGAAATTCTTTGCTCCTCTCAGGATTTCAAAAAAAGGATGAATTTTATCTGAGGCCCGAGAAATGAATCGTGATAGCGCGGCGAGGCTCCCCGTAAGGCATTACACTTCCTTAATAGTCTTTGGGGGTGCCATTTGTAAAATTTTGTTTAGCTGGATGGGGTCAGCTTCCATACCCATCTGACTTACCATGTAGCTTTGGAATTGACTATTAGTGCACCTAAAGAGCATTTATTTGGGTTAAGCTTGAGGTTGAACTGAAGGAGTAAGCCAAAAACAGTATGTAGCATTGTTAAGTGTTGCTCTTATGTGTGTGTCTTAATGATCATATCATTAATATGTACCTCTAAATTTTCCTATGTGATCTTGGAATATGTCATTAATTAACCATTGGTATGTGGACCCGACATTCTTTAAGCCGCAAGATATGACCGTGTAATAGTAGAGACCTCGCTCGGTTTGAAAAGCAGTGTGATCTTAATATGATGGATTAAGCCGAATTTGGTTGTATCCCGAATATGCTTTCATAAACGACAGATATTTGCAGCCAAATGCCGAATCTACCAGTTGATCGATGTGTGGCAGCGGAAAAGCATCGTTAGGGAAATCATGATTGAGATCAGTAAAATCTACACACATCCGCCACTAGCCCCTTTTTTTCTAACTAAGACAGAGTTGGCAACCCAAACTGGGTATCTCGCTTTCCTGATGTGTCCTAGGCAAGAAAACTTTGCCACCTTCTCAAGTATAGCCTCATGTGTTTGAAAGGAAACAAATTGTACCTTTTGACGTACCGGTTTCGCGCATGGATCAATTTCCAATTCATGGCATATAATAAAAGGATTAACACCTGAAACGCCACTCGACTCCCATGCAAACACATCCAAATTCTTGGCTAGCAGTTCAATTCACAATTTCTTAAACTGCGGTGATAACTTACCACCCATCCGTACGACGCGGCCTCAGCGATGGGTTCCTCTGTTGCTTCCGAAATTGCATCATCCAACTGTTCCACCTCGTGCAGGTCATCGACCGGGTCAGAGGGGGGGGGGAGGAATAAGGATTTTCACCCCGTGAACCCCCTCGTCCGTTGATTGCTATCGGATGGGCCTGGATGGGTCGACTGTTATTGCATAGCATGCTCTTGTCGTACGTTGGCTTCCTCGGATTATATGGACCAAGTTTCCCACTAGGTACTTCACACGCTGCTTGAATATACACGGAATCGCCTCCATTCTGTGCAGCCACGACCGTCCGATAATTGCATGATATAGGCTCGACGAGTCAGAAATTATGAGTATCCCTCTTAGTTATTATGTGCCCCACTTTGACCATCAACTCTATTTCCCCCACACATTGAGGAGTTCTGCCTTCATAGCTCACCAAGGTTCATTGAGTGGGTTTATACGATGACATGTTTAGAATTTGGTCAAAGTTGTCTTTGAAAATAATATTAGTCGAGCTACCTCCATCTACCAACACACGAGTTACCATGATGCCTCTAATATCCATATTTATAGTCAGTGCATCTTCATGGGGCGTACTGATGCTTTTGAGATCATCTTTGTTAAATGGGAGGTCATCCACAGGGTCCCTGTAATGTTTGTAGGAGGTGGCGTCAATTTCATATACATCAAAGTCGGTCATTGACCACTTGTTATAGGTGGTTCCTTGTGATGCAGCTCGATTTCCTCCAACGATGGTGAAAAAGGATGGGGTGTTGTTTGGTTTAGAGATAGTGTTGTTGGTGACCTCCAACTCCTCTCCATTAGCGGGGCTATGTGACAGTGCACAATCTTCATCTGTAATCACTGAGTATCTCGCAGTTGTAAGGATCCATTGTTGTTTACTTGTATCTATCTCTCCCTCATTCCTTGGCTTATCCTCGATAGCTGGACGAGCATCTTCACATCGATCAGGATGCCAGCGCTGCTTTTACTGCTTGATGAATTTTACCAGCTCGTCGTTGTCTATAAGTCTCTAGATTTCCTCTTTGAGCTGCCAACACTCTTCCGTAGGATGCCCGTGGTTGTTGTGGTAAGCACAAACTACCGGTTTGCTCGCTTGAAACCGGGTGCGCTCATCACACGCGGTGTTTGATACTTAGTTCGGCCCTTCGTTAGATCATACAAAACAGATATAGCCTCAGTCAGTGGAAAAAAGCGTCTAGAAGGATTTTCAAAGTGTTGAGGGCGTCGGCTGGTTTTTCGCCGGTGCTGATCCTTAACTCTCTTTCGCTCTGGTACTCCTTCCTTGAAATCTAACACATTTCTTTCCAGTGAATCTACTTTTCGGAAATTATCCACCCTGATGAAAGTGTCCGCTCGGGCGAGAAGATCCCACATTTTCTCCGTTGGAAACTTGATGAGGTCAGCGTAAAGGTCCCCTTTGCGGTCAAGTCCCCGTTTGAGTGAGGCCACCGACATATTTTCCATTAAATCTGGGAGGGCATTCATAGCATGAATAAAACGTCTAATATAAATTTTAAGGGACTCATCTCATCTTTGGTAGAGATCTATGATTGAGTCCCTCTCGTGCTTACGTTCCTTGTTACCAACGAGCCTTTCCTTGAATGTTTTTCAAAGACTAGCAAAATCATAGATGGAACCCTTTGGCAGGCTGCTGAACCAGTCCAT
Source organism: Limnanthes douglasii subsp. nivea (assembly GCA_036936605.1). Lineage (NCBI taxonomy): Eukaryota > Viridiplantae > Streptophyta > Magnoliopsida > Brassicales > Limnanthaceae > Limnanthes > Limnanthes douglasii. The sequence goes on from JAUPFV010000005.1 coordinate 169,575,726, forward strand.
CGCGTTACCTTTGAGATTCATAGATATGGCTTGGCATAACATTGCATAGTCTAGGTTGAACGTCATCATTATGTTACAGAATTGTTCCATGTGCCTCTCCGGATCGACCGTTCCATCATAAGTTTCTATTCAGAAAGGATCAAATTTTCTTGGCAACTGGCCTCCAAAATTTTCTCCGAGAAAGGTGACTCTTTAAGGATGTAGGCCGACATTCTAGGACGCACCTGATTGTAACAGACGTCCTCATCCTCTCGCGCTCTTTTGGAGGTAGTAGGGCCGACATCATTCCTAAGCTCCAACTCTTTAGATCGTATTTTACCTTCACTCTCACCCTCTCTTTCGTGCTGTTATCGCGCTTGGATTATCCCTCCACCCGATTAGCTCAGCTAGCCTCTGGCCCAAATCTGTGATTTTCTTGACTTGTTCCCATAAACTTAGCGATAAGCGCGTGAAGAGCGTCGTTCATTCCGGCTATGGTGGCGTGAACGGCTTGCTATCTGCCATATCACTCGCATTCCACTCTCAACTGCTCTTGCTGCAAATGTTGGATCTGCTGCTCAACTGTTAGAAAGTTGGGTTAGTTTCAACGTTGGTTCCTGGTGAATCATTTACCAAAGGAGCATCCACTGGCCTATGAGGTGGGATATCAATTCCATTAACAACTATCGACGGTAATGTTTGAGCTGCTGGCTCCACCGGCCCAACGGATGCCGTTATCACGACCTCCTGGGTAGCAACAAGGGTGGGGTGCACATTTGCCTTGCATGAGTGAGGGGTTTGCCATCAATCTCCGACTCCCTGCGGTATCACTTGATTCCAACATTTCTCTCTCGATTTCTGACCTAGTAACGACCATGGTTAAAGTGACTTATAACTCTGTTTCCACAAACGGTGCCAAATTTGTTAAGGGAAATAACAAAGAATTTTCCAAGTAGAAAAACTATTATTGCCGGAAAAGAGAATTTACATCTACTTAGGGTTTCTCCCTTATTTATATCTTTCTTTCCCGTTCATGGGCGGTTACACTGATATTTATTTCTACTAATTACACTCGTAACTCCATTCACATCATGGAGCCAACATTTATGACTAAGTTGCTTAGTACTTTGACTAAGTCTGTTGTAGTGGCATTAAATCATGGTTTGAACTATTTCTTTTTTGGAATGCACTCGATCTGCTTTAAAGGTTTATTCGACCGAGCCTAGTTCAATAGTCTCCTAGGTTAGTCTCCTCGCTCGGTTCTAAGAACGCGCTGGTCCAAGAAAAACCTGTGCAGTTTTGTTGCTCGCTCGGTCTTTAGGTCGCTCTTATTCTTGTCACTCGGGTCGTCCACGTGCTCGTCCGTTTTGACCATTGTTGACTTTATCAATTTGGCCTCGCGTTCCATCTCTCTTCTTTATCACGCTCGGCTGCTTCTTTGTTAGGCTTTAGGATTATTGTATTGCTCGGGTTCGTCCTTCACTCTTTCAACATGTTCATCTACTCAGTTCTTCCTTTCTTCTATCCGGAGAACACCCCGTTATCAGACACGTGTTTTTGTGTCTAAATAACGTTCATCTAATAAAATGTTAGTGACAAATATTACAATTTTATCCTTTAAATGTCTATGGTATTTTAGTATTACAAAAATATCATAAAACGTTATTAAATACTATTTTAAACATATCACATTTATCTTTTCATCGTCTTTTCTTTATTATAGTAATTTTCATTATAGTTTTTGGGTTGTATGTGCATTGTGGATTGTTTTTTTGTATATGTTTTTATTAAAGCCCAAACCTAGGTCGTTAAACAAAACTTTACCATTGGTTATTCATATCAGTAGTTTGCTCTAGTCAGCTTATTTTTTTTATATTAGGATCATCATATTACTTAGAATTCATTTGTTCCATTAGGTTCAGGTTGTCCTTTATTATGGCTAAATCGAATCTATCAGTTTTAGGTTTGTTGTATTAATGTTAGTTCTTTTTGTGTCGTCATTGTTAATATGATCATTCTAATTAATATAGCCGTGTTTTGATGAATGATCTTTATCTCTTGAATAAGGACATATGACCCAAAAAAGAAATAAAACCTTAACATGGCTAACATCTAATCCTTAAATATAATTTTATGTTTAAAGACTACATGACAAGGTAAGCGTTTGTGTTATCGTGAAATTAGTGATTATGCAGTATTATTCTCGCAAACAATCAACTTATAGTTTTAATCAGTAAATAAAAATTTAAAAACTATTTATATTCCATATTCGTAGCCCTTCATTATTAACCTAATCTAACGCTCTCAATCTATAACCATTGCCCAAATAAAGGTCCCAAACGTTTTATTTACTCTTTTTCTAGACTTTCTCTCTCTAAATTTCTTATACTATTTGCATCTCTTATTTGCCCCTTGTAAAATTCCTTGGTAAGTTTATTCGCTTCTAAAGGCAAAGCATATTTAATTTTCACACTTGTTGACTTTTTTTATTTATAATGGATGGTCAAAGTCGCGAGTCTCTTATATCCATTTGTTAAGAAGTAATTTCAAATAATATATGTCAATTTGACTTCTAAAATAACCAACGTAGTGGAACCTTTGGTAGCTTAAATTCTATTAGTGTTAGTTCGTTTGATCATGATAATGGCTTTATTATGAACCAATCTCTGTCCACCAAAGCCAATAATTTAAAGGAAAAATAATTGATTTTCATACTTTAACAAATTAATTATATCTTCGTATATGATGTTCCTCTTGAAACTCTGAAAACAAAAACTTCTTCGTCATCTAATTAGTTGATCATTCAATGTCTTTCGACAATTGATCTTGACAATGTTGTTGAAGTTATCTTTTTGTTGGATATTATTTCTCTTTGTTAACTCGCCCCATCATCTATTTTGACGAAATTGAAGAAGAATAACTTCACTATAATTGGGGCATCCTTGAGTCCGTTTGTATCACAATTTTGAAGAATGGAGAAATTCCTCAGGATAAAAAACAAGCAAAATTCACAATCCTTTGAATTATATGTCAAAATCTATCTTACATCCTTAAGATACCAATAATAATCAAACACGTCATTTTCTACTACAAATTTAAAATTCTAAAAGAAACAACTTTTATTCACTTGTTCTATGAAGTTTTGAACGTGTCGTCAAGTTTCCAGATTCGAACCACGATTGAAAGTCGAGCTTTTTTTGATAAGTGGTCTTTGTGAATCAAAATAAGAATCTGGTCAAATTGAAAGATGTTAGATACAAATATGTTAGATAAATAATAATGTTTTAGTCACTATAATAATGTTGTGTTAGTTATTTTTAATTCGTCGTCAATATTTATTTTTCTTTCAATTGAAAGTCCTTCCGCATTTGATGAAAGAATACTCTAATATTGATTCCAGCCCTCATGCCTTGAATAGTTACCATAAGCCTATTTTGATTTTTGGAAAGATTTCACAATTAATTTATTTTTCTTTATTGGGGTTATGGTTATTAAAGGGTTGAAATGTTTGCTAGTGGAAAACAAATTGAAAGATGTTGACCTGAAGTCATAAAAGATGATATAATCAAAGCTTTATTTGAACAGTTGACTGGTGGAGACCTTGTTGGATTGACTCTTTTGGTTCCACAAATGAAACAAACCAAAATATATGGTAATGATAATAATGAAGCCATCCCATCAAAGAAAGTGAAACAATAATATAAGAGGAAACATAATATCCCTTATAAGCCATCTCTAAAGCAGCAAGCTGCATCTCATGTCGCAAAAACATTTGCCCCAACTATCGTTTTTACGAGAAATACTCCAAAAAGAAATGGAGATAACATGTCTATAAGCAAGTGTACCTCCAAACCAGTTACAAAAAGTAACCCCTCATCCACTTTTTGTACTACCATATCATCCAACGAAATAATACTGTCGTCATCAATCATGGACCTATAAATATATCTCAATTGACAACTATGCTTATGTTCAGACAATCCTATTGAATCCTCAACTTCTCCAACATATATCCTTCAACGTCAGCTTCTCCAGCATATATAAATTATTAATTTAATTTATTGATTCCAGAGCACCTAGAATTTTTCTTTTCTTACTAACAAGTTTATTCATCTTCTGAAATTCAATCTCTTCAAACTCAAGTTAAGTGCCCTGTTATTTATAGAAATAGTGTACTTGCCTTAAAAAATAACTAAAGAAAACAGAAAGGTGAATATACTAAGTTGAAAAAACTATGATAACTTAGTTTTTATATTATCTATCATGTATTTATTATACTAACCTCATCATATTTAAATCGTTTACTTCAGTTTGTTAAACTTAATGTTTGTTTTGATAGTAAAGCCACAATATAGGTCATTATTTGGCTTTCGAGGGTTGACTTATAGCCATATTTGTGTTTGACATAATGGTAAGGCTACAATATGGGCAATGCACACCCTATCGGGAGTGGCTTATAGACATATTCGCATTTGACACAATGCTCATGCCATAGTATGAGAAATTGCATACCTCGTGGGGCGTGCTTAATACCATATTCGCGTTTCATCCAATGGTCATGCTACAATATGGGAAATTGTGTACCTGTAAGGGAAATACGCTAATTTCCCGACAAATCACTTCTAAATTTGCTTGAGGTAAAGAGGGGTTTTGGGAAAATACACAATTTTCCTGCAATCAAATCAAAATAGAAGAAACACAAAACAAAAGTGAAATCAAACACACAATTGTTAACGGAGTTCAACAAATTATGCCTACGTCTCCGGACCTGCTACAGATCGATTTTATTAGAAAGACACGGTGATTCTGCCATTTCCGATGCATACACAAACAACTCTAGCTTTTGGTTTTTTTGTAGTGACTGAAACACAAGGGAGAAAAAACATTTTACAGTAATGTGTAATTTATGACTCCCTAAATTTCAGGGTCTTTTTAAATTCACTTCATGTCGCTTTAATGTGTTTAACACTTGCATCATCTTCTCTGTCTTTCCATCTAGCATCTCTTATATCTATTAACATGAATGTTGAATAAGGCTGCACTATTATGTCAAAATAACAATATCCCACTTGAAGACTGGTTCCAACCTGTCTTCACACCTTGATCTATGCAGCATATATTTCTGCTCTTGTTACTCTTGCAGACCAACTGAAGTTGAACACAACTTCAGTTTTTCAATGGCTACTGTCTTTGTCAACATATCAGCTGGATTTTTGCTTCCTTGGATCTTTTCAAGTATTAGCACCTCATCTTCCAATAAATATCTAATGAAATGATATCGAAGACTGATGTGCTTGGTTCTCGAATGAAATGTTGAATTCTTCGCCAATTGAATTGCACTTTGACTATCACTATGCAGAACGTTGTTCTTTTGTTTGAATCCCAACTCGGTTAACAAACCTTGAAGCCATATCATCTCTTTACTGGCTTCGGTCACTGCTACATACTCTGATGAGTCCGAATTCGAAGTGCTCCCCGGAAGGGCAGTCCAAAGTACATCTCCCCGTGAATTCGGACAGGCTCCAAGTATTTAATCCGAACAGGACTTTTTTACCGGACAGATGATTTCGAACACTGTAAACTTAAGGCAGTTCGAACTATGACTAAAGTACTAAAAAACCTAAACACTATCTGACTAAGCTACCTGCACATCTGCTTAAAACTTATGGGTCTTTAAACATGACCCGGGTCCATTAAACTTGACCCGAAAGCCCATAAGGGCCCAAATTTCACACTATAAATGCCCAACCACCAGCATTAACTATGGGTAAGAAAAATTAACTGCTGCCAGGCTGCTTAATTCTCTCTCCACCTTTGAAACACCCTGAAACACTTTGAAACACCTTTAAACACCACCACACCATCGTGAAACACCCTTACACCGCCTTAAAACTCCACTTGAAATTACCAGCCTACCCTCAGGCTACTTTTATCCACACCAAATTGGCGACCACAGTGGGAGGCGACGGTGCCTGAATCAAGCATTCAAAACCAAGTAAAGAAATTCTGTCCGAATGAATCCGGATAATCCAGAGCTTCCACCAGCTTTGCTCGAAGTGGTGGAAGAAAACGATGAATATACTGTCCAAGAGCGTGACAGGTTGAGGGTTGAAATAGAAGCTCTGAGGGCTGAAAAGGCCAAGATGGGCATGAAGGAGAAATCCAAAGCGTCAGTTGCTCATCGCTCTGATAACCCTCGAGAGCATGAGGCTTCAAAAACTCATGTGAGCACTAAAAAGACACATGCCAGTTCTAAAAAGTCTCACCGGTCCAAGCCTGTGGAGAGTTCTGACTCAAGTTCAGAATCTTCGGACAGCTCTTCGGACAGTGAGGGAAATGAAAAATCCTTGTCCTCCAGTAGTGATGAGGGGCGAACCAGGAAAAAACATAAGCAAGTTAAAAAGTATTCCAGAAAAAGAGATCATCATGGAAGAATGAAAAGGCACATTGGGAAAGGATCATCTCACAACCGAAGGCATGTAGACCGGATGCTGGTAGATCCTTTTGCCTTCCATTATGAGCCAAGTATCTTTGCAACACCTAATGAGGATACTGCGTTCAGTCGTGGGAGGAATTGGAGGCAATCGCCTTTGTCTTCTAAAATACTGTCCGGAAATCTCCCCAAGAGGTTTGATAGCACCAAGATGGAGAAGTACGATGGCAGTACTGATCCGGACAATCATCTGGAGCAATTCAAGAACTTCATGATGAATTTCGATGATGATGATAAACTACTCTGCAGGGCATTCTCCCAATCCTTCACGGGGAGTGCTCTGAAGTGGTACAACAACCTTCCTCAGGGTTGTATCAGAGACTTTGATACTTTTTGGGTGGCCTTTCGAAGGCAATTTGTGGGGAGTAAGGAGCTCAAGGGTAATGGAGATACCATAATCCATTGTGCCCAGGAACCAAATGAATCGTTAAAGGAGTATATAAGTCGTTTTGTGAACACGAAAAATGGGCTGGCTGATTGCTTTGAACAAGTGGCAATAGCATCCCTGAGACAAGGTTTGAACCCGGGCAACCTGGCCGATTCAGTAACCAGGAAGAAGGCCATGACCTGGGGCGGATTACTAAATCAAGTTGGCAAGCAAATAAATGTTGATGAAACAAAGAAGACCAGGGTGCACAGACAGGTGAGATCCACCCCGGTGGCACCAACTCCAAATCAGAACCAGTCCGGGAACAAAGCTAGAGAAACCGGACAGGGGTATGGAAGGGGAAAAGCTCAGTCCCAACCAGCTGCTCCTGCACAAAGCCAACAATCTAGAAACAAAAGGGGACCATGGGTCCAACCGGAGTGGTTTGCAGAACTCAAAGAAAGTGTGGCAACCATTTTCGATAAAACAAAAGATGAAGTACACTACCGGAGACCAGCAACCTTGCAGTCTCCCAGAGAACATCGAAACAGTTCTTTTTGTCAATATCACAATGATATTGGCCATACTACTGATGATTGCATAGCATTGAAACAAGAGGTTCAAAACCTGATCGAAAGAGGGAAATTGGGTGCATACGTTAAAAGGAGAGGAGGCAACAGGCCTGATAACACTCACCGGGCTGGTCCGGTTAATGCTGCCCCAGAGGGGGCTATGGTAATCATTGAAAGGTTTGATGTGGAATCCGAATACTTGGATCCTGATCCAACAAGAAACAGAGTGGGTGCAATAGAGGAGCGTTCCAGGTCGGTCTCCGGGCTCATTAAGTTCTTTGAGTCCTTGACAATTTTCGGAGGGGACACTGTAACGGCTCCTACCACTTCATCAAGAAAAAGGCATGTTCATAATTTGACTACCCAGCTAGAAGGGGGCATGACCTCTTATCAATCGACAAGTTTATTCCCATTCATTGTCTTTGATGGGGATGATTTGAGAGACATTGCTGGCCCTCATGAAGATACTGTTGTTATAGGAGCATCGATAGGGGGCAATGAGATAAGGCGAATCCTGGTAGATACTGGGAGCTCTGCCAATATCCTTTTCCTAGATACTTACAAGAAAATGAAAAATCCAGCTGTGATTCAAAAGTCAGACAGATCGATCATAGGCTTCACGGGCAGCTCAGCCGATGTAATCGGTGAGTTCGAAGAAGAAGTATTGTTGGGCAGAGGCCCTTTCAAGAAAACAGTCAGAATACTTTTTATTGTGGTGGATTGTCCCACTTGCTACAATGCTATTCTAGGGAGATCTTGGCTCTCCAGGATGCATGCAGTGGCTTCGACAGTCCATCAATGTCTAAAATATGCTGTTCAGGGGCAGGTTGGGGTTGTCCGGAGTAGTCAAAAAGTTGCAAGAGAATGCTATGCCACTGCCTTGGCTCCACGAACGCTGGGGGCAGTCCGTATAAATGACCAATAGCAGTTTGAGGGCCTTTCTGAGGGTGAGGGTGAAATTGATGACCCCAGAGAGACCCCCGGAGTGTTGATCCCAGTTGAGGAGGTTGAAACACACTGCTTGGAAGAAGGAAAAATTGTTAAGATAGGGTCCAAAATGCCACCAATGTTGAAAGAAGGTATGTTGAAATTCTTAAAAGACCATCAGCATGTTTTTACTTGGTGCAACGCTGATGTTACTGGAGTTCCATCAGAGGTGATTTCCCATCACCTGTCTGTCCGGAGAGACGTGGCACCAGTGGTGCAAAAGAGTAGAGCTTTCTCAAAAGAAAAGGCTGATGTCATTGTACAAGAGGTTGACAGTCTCACAAAGATGGGGCACATTAAAGAATCTCAGTACCCTTTGTGGACTGCCAATCCAGTCTTGGTAAAAAAGAAAAACGGTAAATGGCGAATGTGCATTGACTTCACAGATCTCAATCGAGCTTGCTTAAAAGACTTGTATCCGGTTCCCCGGATAGATCAGTTAGTAGACTCTACTTCTGGGAACAAGCTACTCTCCTTCATGGATGCTTTCTCCGGGTACAATCAGATCCAGGTGGATCCAAAAGATCAAGAGCATACCACTTTTGTTACTGATAGAGGTCTGCACTGCTATAAGGTGATGCCCTTTGGCTTGAACAATGCTGGGGCTACTTATCAAAGGTTAGTCAATAAGGCATTTGCTGATCAAATTGGAAGAAATATGGAGGTTTACATTGATGATATGATGGTGAAAAGTGTGGATGAGCAGCTGCACTTGTCCGACCTTCAAGAGACTTTTGCCAACCTGGCCAAGGTGAATTTAAAGTTAAATCCTGAAAAATGTGTGTTCGGAGTGCAGTCCGGGAAGTTCTTAGGGTATATTATAAGTGAGCATGGAATACAGCCCGACCCGGACCAACTCAATGCTTTGTTCCAAATGGAGCCTCCACGAAACATTAAAGAAGTACATCGATTAACGGGGAGGTTAGCAGCCTTGAACAGATTCATCTCCAGGTCTTCGGACAGATGTGCTCCATTTTTTCAAACCTTGAAGGGTGCAAAGGGGTTTGAGTGGACGCCACAGTGTGATGAGGCATTCAATGAAATTAAGAAGCATCTGTCCTCTCCCAAAACTTTGTTCAAACCAATTGATGGGGAGACTCTCTTCGTATATCTGGCTGTTTCAAGTTGTGCCATCAGTGCTGTGTTAGTAAGGGAGGTTGATGGGTATCCTCACCCAGTGTACTACATCAGCAAAAGCTTGATTGATGCTGAGAGGCGTTACTTGAAACTTGAAAACTAGCATTGGCCTTGGTGATAGCTGCAAGAAAGATGAGGCCTTATTTTCAGGCTCATCCTATCATTGTCCGGACGTCTTTCCCTTTAAAGAATGTCCTTCAAAAAGCGGACATTTCAAGCAGAATGACAAAGTGGTCAGTAGAGTTGGGGGATTTCGACATAGACTTTGCTCCTCGAACAGCAGTAAAAGCTCAGGCTGTGGCTGACTTTCTGGTCGAATTCCATACTGATAGGGACTCAGAACAACCTACTGATTCGAAAGACAAAAAAGTGTGGATTGTCCGAACGGACGGGGGATCCAGTGCCATAGGGTCTGGGGCAGGAATATGTCTCACTTCCCCCTATGGGGACAACATGTTCCAAGCTATTTGTTTTGCTTTCAGGGCATCCAATAATGAGTCCGAATATGAAGCAGCTATAGCTGGGTTGAAATTGGCTTACATCTGTGGAGAAAAAAGGTTCAAGCTGCTAAGCGACTCCCAATTGCTTGTCCACCATGCCTTGGGCCTATCAGAAGCTAGAAAGGAACAATTGATCAAGTATTTACTACTCTTGAAAAATGAGGCCATGAAGTTTAAAGCCGTTGTCTATGAGCATATTCCCCGGGCAGAGAATGAGCTAGCAGACTCATTGGCAACAATAGCATATACGGAGTCCTATCCATGGATCCATGTGCTTGAAAGCCCTTCTATTCAACTTGATGCAGGTGAAAAAGAGGAAGTCTTTGAAATACAAGTAAACCGGCCTCAAGACTGGAGGTCTCCTCTTATGCAATATCTGTATGATGGCATCGTGCCTTTGGATAAACCACAAGCCAGAACGTTAAAGCACAGGGCTCGTGGTTTTATCATGATTAGAGAGGTCTTGTACAAGAAATCCTATAGCAAACCTCTCCTACGCTGTTTAGGGGATCATGAGTCACAAATGGTTCTCTCCGAATTGCACGATGGTGAGGGGTCAGCCCATTGTGGATTTAGAGCATTAACAAGAAGAGTGCTTCTCTCCGGATATTATTGGCCATCAATAATGAAAGATGCTAAGGAGCTGGTAAGAAGATGTGACCCATGCCAGAGGTACAGCAATGAAATGCATGTACCAGCCATTCCTTTGGAATCAATTTCTGAGCCCATCCCTTTTGCTCGATGGGGATTGGACTTAGTTGGGCCTCTCCCCGTGGCGTCCGGAGGGCGTAAAACCATAATTGTAGCCATTGACTATTTTTCGAAGTGGATAGAAGCAGCCCCCTTGGCAGGGACAACATCAAAGGCTGTTATAAAATTCATTCTATCCAACATATGTTGCAGATTTGGTGTCCCCCAGAGAATAACAACGGACAATGGGCCACATTTTGACAACAGAGAAATGGAGAGCTTCTGTGCCTCAAGGGGTATTCAGCATTGCTTTTCTTCACCTTTCCACCCACAGGCCAATGGGCAAGTTGAGGTGGCTAATAGAACAATACTGTCCGGTTTAAAGAAAAATTTGGAAGGGGCTGCTGGGAAGTGGCCTAGTTATTTACAAGAAGTTTTGTGGGCCTACCAGACAACGCCTGGGGCTGCAACGCAAGAATCACATTTTGCCTTGGTCTATGGGATGGATGCAGTAGCCCCCATAGAGAAGACACTCCCCTCCTTTCGAGTCCACAACTTCTCCGGACAGGCTAATGAAATGGCAGTTAGAAATCAACTTGATTTAATTGAAGAAAGGCGAGTAAAAGCTCATCTTAGAGTGGCACACTATCAAGGCTTGATGAGAAGCAGGTTTGCTTCTAAAGTTAAAAGAAGGGACTTTCAACCAGGAGATAAGGTATTGAGGAAAGTTTTCTTGCATACCAAGGAAAAGCTCTTCGGAAAGCTGGCCCCAACTTGGGAGGGTCCCTATACTGTGGTTGAAAGAATCAAGCCTGGAACGTACTGGTTAGAAGACAAAGATGGCAGGGTTTTAACTCACCCTTGGAATATTGAACACCTTCGAATGTACTTGGAATAAAACTTATGTAAATATTTACTTGTTTAAACATCCATGTAAATATTTGGGGGCATACCACTTCCTCTCTTCGGCGCCACGGAGAGCTTTAAATAAAACTTGGAGCCTTCTTAAATAATTTTCTAAGTTTTTGCGAAATTCTGTTGATTGTCATACTATCCGGACTGAAAGGTCTAAGGGCTACTTAAATTCTAGTCAGAGAAACTAAACACTCTCACAACACAATAATTCAAGACTACTTAAACTCCAGCTATTTAAACAGACTATGAAAGAAGAGAATGGTTGAGCAAAACAAAACATCCATTCAACAACTTAAAATTGCCTTGGCCTTCCAAGGACTTTTTAAACAAGTTTGGGTGCAGAACAAAAATCTGTCCGAACGGACAACATCACAAAAAAGGTGCCTTGGCCTTCCAAGGACTTTGGTTCAAGTAAAAGATAAACAAAACAAATTATAAATTAAGGTGGAGCCTTTGAAGATGGCTCACCCTCATCTGTTTTCTTGCTCTTGATGTTGCTTTTCTCCTCGACTTTCCTCTTACCTTTGGGGTCAACCTCTTCCTCACCTGGGCTCTCTCCGGTTTCCTCTTCATCACCAGATGATGACTCATCGGAGTACCCCTCATCATCAGCCATGGTCCAGTATGGGAGGTCATCGTCATCCACATAACGCCATAAGTCTCCTAGTCTCCTCTTCGGGAACTTCTCGTGAAACAGGAGGACCATATCGGACTTCACTTTCTCAATCATTAATTCTTCACTCCGTATCATCTCCCCGGCATAAGCGTTGATTTTGGCCTTGATCATGGCCTCTTGATCCTTCACCAAGGCAGCTTTCTCCTCAACAGCCTGAGTCACTGCATTCTCTAAAGCAAGTTTGTCAGTAGTCAGGTTGGTGACAAGCTTCTCCTGTGCTGCAGTCTCTCCTCTTGAGGCCGTCAAGTCCTTCTCCAATCCGGATAGCTTAGCCCGGAGATCTTTTACGGTCTCTTCTAAAGAAACAACTTTTGTGTTGCTTTCCTCTTGATTCTTCTTTAGCTGTTCGTTCGACTCCTTAAGCAAGTCAACCTTAGTAGTGGCAGTCCTGAGGTCATTAGACAGCTTCTCCTTCTCAGACTTGAGGTCTTTGATGGTTTCTGCTTGACTCCGGACTTGCCTTTCCAGGGTGAGTACTGGTTGCACGTTGCTAAGGAGGGAATGGGCTATGACATCCCTCTCACTGGAAACCAAGAAAGTCTTACCATTGAAGTTTACTGTGTTGGAGCTACTTGGGGGAACATATGGCCCTGCGAACTCATCTCTAGACAGGCCAAGGAAGTAGTCACCTAGAGGACCCAGACCGGTGACGTCCACTTCATCCATGTTAATCTCTCCCCGTTCAATCTCATCAGTATAGAATTCCCTTGGAATCCCTTCATTAAGATTCCCTGGGATCTCTTCAGCCAATGTCGGATCGGTTGGGAAGGTGGGCTCCGGATCCCGGAGAGTGAGCTCTTCACTTTGAGAAGTCTTTTTCTTTTTGACTTCCCTGTCAGCACTGTCACTCGCTTGTTTGCGAGTCCGTTTAGAAGCCCTTGTAGGTTTTGAGGAGTTCACCCCTTGCTTCTCACTCTCCTGTTCTACCACTTGTAGAAGGTTTGCGTCAACTTGAGCTTGGGCTGGCACCTCTGAACCTGTGAGAGCCTCTTTCTCCGTATCCTCTACCGCTCTCCTGCCTTTCTTCTTCTTGCCCTTCATTTTACTTGGGGCTTTGGCCCGGGCAGGAAGGAAGAGGGTCCCATCCAATTCATGAGACCTTCTCAGCACTACATCTTCATCAGGTGGGGTGGAGAACTCCTCCCAGGTTAGATCCCTTCGACCTGTGGTGTTCCACAGATGGGATCTCGCTAAATCCCAGGGGTAAAAGCTTTGTGAAACCGGTTCTCCCAGTTCTCTGCGGCCCATGCGTTTATCTTGCCGCAGGTGACCTGTCCGACTTTTAGGTAGTCTCCGAACTCCTTTGGCAGCTCTGATAAAACAATAAGGTAACTGATTAGCATAAACTAAACGAAAAGAGAAATTCGAATAGAAACTTAAAGTAAAACTTACGATCGCTCCTCCATCTACTTCGAATAAGGCTAGGATTCTCCCCGGCCTTGATTTTCTTGCCATTCTCCCACGAGCCACTCACAAACAAGAATTGGCTCCTCCACTTGCTCTCCGACTCCAGGAGATCATCCACAGCTTTAAGATCGTTCCCCATGTTAAAATGATAGAAAGGGAACTGATGGTGTTTGCACAAACTAGCTACAGCAGCGAACTCTTCCATTGGAAGAGGGATTCCGGACAACCTAGACGCCATAATGCATGACATCAGGGTGTACCATCCGTTAGGGCTTAGCTGTGATGGACATAGCTTGACTAGGTGGAAATAACGCACTATCTCTGGATCCAGTGGGAACCTAAGTCCCCAGTTGAATAGCTCCGTAAAGAAGACTATCTCGTTCCTTTTGCAATCCATCGGGGTCTCCGGATCGATGGGAATTCAAATTTTTACATTTTCAGGGATCCCCCACTTAGTGCGAAACCGTCCCAAATATTTAGTATGGATAAACGCATACTTGGTCTTTAACAGAGATAAAAGGTACTTGAACTCTACCTTATGAAAGCAGGGCCCTACTCTCCATTCGAGGCTCTCCGGCAGATCTTGACGCCTCAGATACAAGTCCTCTTTGCCCTTCTTGGCAACAACTACACCAGTTTCAGCTTGTCCGGAAGACTCGGACTCAAACCTAACCTCCTCAGTGGAGTCTTCCATCCTCTCCTCCATTATTGTTGGGGGAGCTTCAGTAGAAACAGCCCGAGGAGGGATGAAGCTTGGCACAGCTGATCCTCCGGACTGTTGGATCTTTGTATGTTTTTGAGTTCTCACCTCAGTTTGAGTTTCTGAGGTCGAAGTTTCCTTAGGAGGTAATGGGCTGCTAGCCCCCGGACCGACTGGCCTTTCCCGGAGAGTCCTAACAGTTGCCCCGGACCCTGAATCGCTGGTATTTTTTGAAGAAAGTCCCTTAACCAATCTGCTTGGTCTTTTCATGATTAGTTTGTCTGGAGAATGATCGGAGTCGGACCCCATAGCAATGAAAGTGGATTTCTTCCTGAAACTTGTGACAGTGACCCCCGGTTCAACGATAGGGATCGACTCTTGAACTGAAGAGCCAGATACTATGGGAGAAAGTGTTGATTGAAAGAGTTTTCTGGGTTTCGTACCTTTCGAAGAAGACGAACCTCTATCAGATTCTTCGATTGAAGGGGCTGGTTTCTCGACAGGCGACGCTGGAAGCCCTGCTGCAAGTCTTTTCTCTTTTTCAACCCTTTGAGCTTTCTCCAATTCTGAGAGATTAAGCCAGCCACCCTTGATTAGAGCTGTTCTTGCTGTGAACATAAAACAACTAAGGAAATCTTGAAGTTTTAGAGAGATGAAACTTTGAATAAAATAGCAGAGTGAAAGTGATAAGTGAGGCTGTGAAAGATGAATGAAATTTATAGTAAATGTAAAAAAGGGTTTGATTCCTAGGAGAATCCGAAAAGTTGGGCAATGATTAAAAAACGGCGCTGACATCATCAATAGCATTTAAAGAGGTAACTTGTTCGAGAAAGTGGTGCAAATTTCAAGGTGAAAAAACGGCTAAAAGTAACCAACCAGAGAGTGACACGTGTCCCACTAACTCTGACAAAGAACCATTTGGAATTCGTAACGATTGGGCTGTCCGGGCCTGTCCTCAACTCTCTTCGAATTGGAAGATCACTTCCTAAGTCGGACTGTTTTTCAGTTCTTTAACAAGGACACTTGTTCAAATACCTAAAAAAGGGGCTCCTGATGAGTCCGAATTCGAAGTGCTCCCCGGAAGGGCAGTCCAAAGTACATCTCCCCGTGAATTCGGACAGGCTCCAAGTATTTAATCCGAACAGGACTTTTTTACCGGACAGATGATTTTGAACACTGTAAACTTAAGGCAGTTCGAACTATGACTAAAGTACTAAAAAACCTAAACACTATCTGACTAAGCTACCTGCACATCTGCTTAAAACTTATGGGTCTTTAAACATGACCCGGGTCCATTAAACTTGACCCGAAAGCCCATAAGGGCCCAAATTTCACACTATAAATGCCCAACCACCAGCATTAACTATGGGTAAGAAAAATTAACTGCTGCCAGGCTGCTTAATTCTCTCTCCACCTTTGAAACACCTTTAAACACCACCACACCACCGTGAAACACCCTTACACCGCCTTAAAACTCCACCTGAAATTACCAGCCTACCCTCAGGCTACTTTTATCCACACCATACTCAGCCTCTGTAGTTGATAGAGTGACAATTTTCTGTAACTTTGACATCCAACTAACAGCTGTAGTTCCGACAGTAAATATATAACCGGTGGTGTTTTTCCAATGATCAACTTCACCTCCAAAATATGCATCTACGTAGCCTTGTACCTTTAACTCACCCTTACCAAAGTACAAACACTTTTCTGTGGTACCTATACCTCAAAATCCATTTGGCAGCTTCCCAATAAAGTTTTCGTGGGTTTGACATAAACCTACACACAACTCCTACTGCATGACTAATGTCTAGTCTCGTATATACCATTGCATACATCAAACTTCCAATAGATGAGGCGTAAGGAACCTTAGCCATGAAGTCTTTTTCTTCATCCGTCTTAGAGGATTGATCCTTGGATAAACGAAAGTGACCTGCCAAAGGTGCACTAACTGGCTTTGCATCACACATGTTAAATCTATTCAAAACGCGATCGATGTACTCTAACTGAGATAACTACAAAACTTTTTTATGCTTATCTCTTATGATTTACATTCCAAAAATCTTCTTCGTCGGACCCAAGTCCTTCATGTCAAATTATTTTGACAATTGTTGCTTCAATCTTCTAATATTATTCATATCTGAACCTGTTACTAACATATCATCAACATAGAGTAGCAAAATGATATAACTGGACTTACAGCTTTTAAAATAGCAACAATGGTCCGCATTACACTTCTAAAAACTCTCTTTGTGCATAAAACCATCAAATTTCTTGTACCACAGTCTTGGAGCTTGTTTTAGACCATACAAACGATTCTTAAGTCTGCATACCATGTTTTTTTCTCTTCTTTCAAGAAACCTTCTGGTTGATACACGTATATCTCCTCATCAAAATCCCCGTGAAAAAATGTAGTCTTCACATCTAACTATTCAAGATAAAGGTCTTCAATGGAAACAATACTCAACACTGATCTAATAGTATTGAGCTTCACAACTAGAGCAAAAATATCGGTGTAATCAATTCCTTTCTTTTGCTGGAACCCTTTGCCAACGGGTCGGGCTTTGTATCTCTTAGAGCCATCATGTTTATCTTTCACCTGATACACCCAGTTGTTATGAAGTGCATTCTTACCCATTGGTAACTCAGTTAGGTCCCATGTATCATTTTAGATTAAAGACTTCATCTCATTTTTCATGGCAAGCTCCCACTTACTAGCATCACTGGTCTAGCAAGCTTCATCATAGCATTTAGTTTCCTATTCATCGGTAAGTAACAGATAGTTCAAGTATCTCTTGTTGGGAACATGAGGTCGGGAAGATATTCACAAAACAGGAACTGCCTCGGTCGGCTGTAGGTTGCCGGATTGCTATCGATCGGTTTGTCCAACAGACTCTCCTTGTTGAGGGGTTAATCCGATCAGCTCTAGTTCATGACTATCTGGGACTCCATCGATATCTGCAAATACTGTTTCATACGGCTTTGAGTCATTTCCTTTGGTTTTATGTCTGTCTTTGTACACCACTGTTTCATTGAAGATCACATCTATGCTTCGTATCATCTTCTTGTTTTCCTCATGCCAAACACGATAACCGAACTCATCTTTGCCATAGCCGATCAGGAAACATTTCTTCGATTTCGGATCAAGTTTGTTCCTGCCTTGATCACTTATATGAACAGATACAGTACAACCAAAAAATCTTAGATGTAATAATTCTATATCCTTACCACTCCATACCTCATCGGGTTTCTATGTTATAAGGGAACCGATGGGCCTCGGTTAATCAGGTAAGCTGATGAGAGTTGTTGTTCGTGTTTACAAAAATGTTCGGGTTTATGTTTTAGTTTATGTTGCATTTGTTTTGCATTCTGATACCTACCCCTAAACTTGGAGTTTTAAAGTTGGAGTTTGAACAAACATTCGAAAGTTATATCAGTAAAATGTAACAAAATAACATAACACATAATTAAAGAACGAACCAGTACCACATCACAAAAAATAAACCGGTCAAAAGTAAACAACACATATAAAGTTTTAAACTGTCAACACAAAAGACATAAATGATAATCAGTCTCTGTACTCGTGAGCTATACGGTATATCTCCTCCAAAGGATCCCGAAGGTCCTCCACACTAATGCCGGGGTGGCTACGGTCGTACTCCTCTATCTCCAGTATGCGCGAAGTCAGCTCGTGCAGTGTGGTCGCATGTGTATGCGGTGTAGGGTTCACCCCAATCTCTGCATCATCTCGGTGAGCCTCTGGATCAGATATGATGTAGCACAAGTTCCTCGTAACCCATGAAGAGTAGATCACAGTGGTACCATCCTCCTGACCAGGAATAAACTCTGCACCCTTCAGACTCGGGTGAATACAGTGTGACTCCCAGTTCTCCCAACTGAATGCATCCCAGAGGTAGAGGGTGTTCGCACGACGAACCCTACTAGAACCGGTAAGAAGAGGACGCAATGGACCAGGAACCTGTATTAAAAAAAAATCTAAACTATGTAGCACACATGCGCAATACAAACAATATTAATATTTCGAGTTACAAAATATTACCTGCTGGATGTGACCGAACTGTCTAGCCACCCGTAGCGGATGGTACGCCTCGACAATGTCCGCCGCCTTCAGCGTCGCATCTATCCAAGCTATATCAGCGGTACCTCGAGCATCCCGCATGGCCGCAAACGGCATGAATAATATCTGTAAAATATTAATAAACCATTTATTATTAGCAACTTATATTATATATACGATAATAGAATTGAAACTGATTAAAACTTACATCTTGCTCGGTGAAGCTAGCTAGACAAACTCTAACACCGTCGAGCCTCCTGGCTCTGTCGAAACTTCGGAGGCGCATGGAGGCACACAGTAGGATGTGCGATACTATACCTCGGGTACTGATGTGATGAAAACGACGTGAAATGGTCGTAAATCCACGTCTCTAACAAGGCCAAAAAACCAGATATACCCGAAGTAGCGTGTAGGCAACCTCTGCATAGCTGGTAGTAGAGCTGCGCCAGTATCATCTGTCCCCATTTATACCTCGCCGAGCTAGTGTAATCTTCGATGAACTGTAAGTAGTCGAGGCTAATGTTGTTGCCCGACTTGTTGGCCAAAATGGTACAGCCAAAGAAGTGCAACAAGTATCCCCTCGTAGCTCGTTTGGCATCCGCCACAGTGATGTCATCGTCGTAATACTGATGGGTGCAGAATCTCCTCTTCAGCCATGCAAGGCGAACATGCCTCTTACCGCCGCCTTTGTTCTCCTTTATCTCCGCCTCGAGCTCCCGAGCGCTGCACCCAATTAAGCGAGCGTATGTCGCAGTACACTCATCAGCAATGGGGTACTCATATATCTCACAGTTGACACCGACAACTGAGAGCCCCGTGATCATGTGGACGTCATCCAGGGTGACGTTCATCTCCCCGAAAGAGAAATGGAAAGTGTTCGTCTCGGGATGCCATCTCTCTAAAAAGCCCTCAATCAAGTGGACATTAGTAGACCACTTACCCAAGGCCTCAACCAAGGGCTAGAAACACGTGCTCTTAACCTGCTCAAGTACTTTTTGCTGACGGACTTTCAAATCCCATGAACTATGAGTATGGTACATCGCATAACAGCGCAACTGTTGCCGGGCCTGCATGCATTAAATACATACAATATATATAAACATATATGCAATCTAAAAGTTAAGATAATCCAATAACCAACATGTTCAATATATATGCAGTATAACAACTAAGATAAACCAATAACCAATAACCAACAAATACAATGCAGTAGTGAGTGTTAAAAATTAAAACCTAAATTCATTCTAACATATAAATTCATTGTAACCTAAACTAATAAAATTTATAACACAAACCAATACCAAATCCAATGCAGTAACATATAAATTCATTCTAACATAAACTAATTAAATTTTAAACACAAACCATTTCAATAGACAGTGTTAAAAATTCAAACCTAATTTCATTCTAACATATAAATTAATTCTAACCTAACCTAAACTAATTATATTTAAAACACAAATCATTTCAGTAGAGAGTATTAAAAATTAAAACCTAAAGTCATTGTAACATATAAATTAATTCTAACCTAACCTAAACTAAACTAATAAAATTTATAACACAAACCAATAAAAAATCCAATGCAGTAACATATAAATTGATTCTAACCTAAACTAATAAAATTTCTAACACAAACCAATAATAATAATAATAAATTTACAAAGTAAATTAAAACTAAAAAACTTACATCGCCTTTGAAGACGCTATAAGCCTCATGCTCTCTGTAGGAATGGAACGTCGAATATAGGTCTACAACGTGAGAATTATATCTACGGAAGCGCTGCTCCGTAGATATGCAACGATGGACTGGGCGGTCGGCGGCCTGTAAGGTCCCTCTCACACGGACCAGGACGCTCCGAGACGTCTCATGATCCGTCTCATAGTCTGTATCGGTAACGGGAGGGCGTGGGCGAGGAGTCATACTGCACAAGACAAAACCGAATAATTAGACCAATTGAAAATGTAAAAAAAATAAAAATCATGCATTCTGCAAAAATTCGCAATTTCATTCGTGGATTTGGTAAATCCACGAAGGAAATTGCGAGCATTTCGCACAATCCACGCAGCGTGGATTTGGTATTTCCACGCATGTTCGTGCGTGGAAATACCTGTTCGACAAAAACAGCCCCTAACACCTCGATCTGCCAAAATCGACCCTAAATCTCTAACCCAGCACCCCTAAATGGTCCTAATCTCCTAACTAACAACATACATGCACTTAAAATCCAACAAATCAACCCCAATTACATAAAAATCCAAGTTTTTTATCCGAATGCTAAACTCTAGATATCTCTAGAAAAAAACGATGGAAAATGAAAAACAATTGCATCATGAAGTATAGAATCGTTACCTTAACAGCTTGCTGGAGTTGGATTTCAAAAAAAATCGACTAAAAAAACGTGGGTTTTTGGAGGTAGAGAGAGCTAAGGTTTCGGAGAGTAGAAAGAGTACAAAATTCTGACTTTTTGCTATTTATATGAATGACATTTTTGTAATTAATGGGGATCTCACTATAGCCAACCCGGGTCTCACTATAAAAAAAAAACGGGTCTCATTTTAGCCTAGTCCATTGGATACGTTTTTTTACCCAATTGGTATAAACCCTATTTTTTATTGTTTGTTATCGATTGAATTTGTTTTTTTCTTAATTTATTTATGAAAACAAAAAGTATGTCTCATTTAAAAAGCCATGTATTGTGGATTTGTGTGAGTGAGCCCCTTTTTTTTTAAACCATAATTACTTTTTATTAAACAGACGAGTCTACATGCCAATAACAACACTAAGATTCAGACTACGATGATACATATGACTATGACTTATCCTCCTCAACTTATTCTTAGTTTCTTACCCACTTACCCTTTACTAATAGAACCAGATTCTTCTTTTAAAGTCAAACAAACCATCACTAAGCTTAGGCTTAGGATTAACAACCCTGCAATCATGCCTAATCTCCCCTGCCTTCCCAGATTGCAAATCACCCATCTTTATCATCCCTTCCGCAAATGCCTTGAAAAACTCCTCTTCATCTTCACTAAAAAGCTTCACATACTCCCTTGTTTCGGCAAACATGTAAAGGGTTTGGTCCGAATTCAGAAACCCTTTACCGGAAACCAAGTCTTTAAAGTACTGGTTATCAAAAACCTTAGGCGTTGCATCAAGATCACCTGTTAACTCCTCGTCTCCGCCGTACGGACATAGTTTTTCCAGCCCTGTTTTGAATTCGGGGTCCAGTCCGGTGTCCGAATCCGTTTGGTTGTACAATCTGTAAGTGATTGAGAAACACCTACCTTCGCCGATTGAGTGTGAACCTGAAAGTGCTACTAAATCTTTGATAGAAAGATTAAATTTTTGAAATAGATTGATTAGTAGAGTTGAGTTTGCTCTTGGACTCGGCATTATGTCGTCTGACTCTTGTCGGCTGGCTGTTAAACTGTCTTTCCGACCTAATTTCACTTCCCAATCCGGTCCTCCTGTCTGTTTCCACATGAAAATTTTGTAAAGTTACAAACTTTAATAACAAAACGCCCCCTTTAAGAAGTACTACTATTTCTTTGATTTTCTCTAAACCCAAACCAAACACCCCCTTAAAGAATTTGATACTAAAGGTTAAAAATTATAGATGTAACTAGTTACCAACGAGACAGCATCTCTGGAGACCATAATTATGATATCTGCACAAGAAACAGTTCCTGGGCAAACCATCTCTAGAGCTGTCTTCACTTCATCGATTACTTCAAAAGATCTCAGTGAATTTATGTTGGAAAGTGCATACTTTTCTCCCTCCATCGTTGGTGTATCATCCAACAACACTGATCCATCGCAACCCTGAAACACAAAACCCATAAAAATAAAAATAAAAATTAGAAAATTAAACAAGACATAAATAAAAATTATATTTTTATAAAAAGGTTTTATTTTTTTATTTTTTACATTAACAAAACAATCATGGAACTGGAAGCGCATGACGGAAGCGAGACTCCTGGGTTCTCTCATCAGTGCTTTCTTCATGACGTTTCTGACGATCGACTCTGCTTCCGGGCATGTTTTGGAGTAAAAACCAGGGTGCAGAGTTGTTACTCCGGTGGGTGGGTTTTGGTTTTGGAGGAGGACAAGAGTTATGCCGGTGACAGACGCGAAGAGGAGAAGAATGAGAGAGAAAGGATGCGTAAAAAGAGCCATTTTTTTTACTCTTACTAGTCTTGGTTTGAGTTTGTGTGTGAGTTAGAATGAGAGTATGGTGTTATTATATAGTAAAAGATTCTTTATTGGAGACCAGGATAAGGGCAAGGGTGGTCCACCGCTCATATGCGCTATTGTAAATTTGTAATTACTCCTACTCTTTTTACTTTTATTTTCTTGTCCCACTTGCGGAGACAAGATATGAATGACTATGGCTAATGGCTCAAAGTTTTAGAGCGCAATTATTTGAAAATTACTACTATATGTAATATTAATAATAACAAGTAAAAATCCTTTGAGATTTATTATCAACACCTCTCTATAAACATTATTTTCAACTATTGTTAAATATCACATTATAAAATTTTGATTTTTTTTTGTTACAACTATTTATGTAATATATTTTTCATGTACATATATTTTCAATTATTCATCAAACTCATGTTTATGTTTAAACTTTAGTGTTTGGTTACGTTTGTCGATACAAAGTTTGTTTTTTGGTTTTTTTTAATTTATAAAAAATAAGAATTTAAAATTCAAAAAATAGAATTTTAAAATATTTTTTGTTGAAGATCAATTTTTTTTATATTTTACACGTATTTAATAATTTTAAATAATTTATATAATATATATATTGTATATTATTAGCGCGTGCACAACCGCGCATGAAGCGATTATGTAATACTCAAATTTTTGTTTTACAAATAAATGAGAATCGAAACAATTACATCTATGTTTGTTAAATATATAATATATATGGCTAAAGTAATAAATTCGTTTTTGTTTATATTTAATAATAATAACTAAAATAATAAATTTTTAAAATCATAAAATTATGTAATGTTTATTTACATGGAAGCTATATTAATATCATGTTAATTTAACTATAAATTTGTTTATTATATTTTGTGCATAATTCGGTAGTTAAAAAAATTTATAAAATGTTTTTGTTTATGATATTTTTTATTTTTAAAATATTTAATTTTATTTTAAAAATGATTATAATAATCGTATAGTATATCCTTCGTGCTTACAAAACATACTTAAAATGCAAATAGATGAGAAAGATTAACTCGATAAAGTCGAGACTACAATACAACTAAGTCAAGATACCGCAAAGAAAAAACCTTGAAAATAAAAAAGAGCCAAATTTATCATTCGCTATATAAAGGGTGATGTCCAACATAAAACAAATAACTATGATAAAGAAAGATGATCTTCTACTTGCTCTTTTGTATAAATGATAAAATCTACACCCGATTTCACGATATACTTAACAACCCATGAATCATAACAAGTACAATACATTTCAAAGAAGAACAAAAGAAATTCATACTGATTTCATTTGCAATAACCAGAAAGGAATGGGTACCTCAAAATGGCACAATGTACCAAATGGATCCAATCCGACCCATCTATTTTTGATCCAATAGATTTAATTTTTATAGTTTTATCCCTAGAAGCAACTAAACACAGATGATAATATGACTTGCGAATGAAAATGATAAGATAGTGCAAAAAGGATTAGATGACTTACCACAGCGGTATAAAAGTGTTGATGTTTAGGTAAAATTATAGAAATTTAAATCAATACATGTGTTTTAAATAATCACATGAAATAGTGGGGCTAAGAGTACTTCATGGATTTTGGCAGTACAACAGAGATATTGATTTTTAAGATTTTGGTGTGTATATATATATAGAGAGAGAGAGAGAGAGAGATTATGTGAAAATAAGCCTGAAAAAGAAAATATATAAAGCTTAAAATTTTCTATTTTATCTCTATTTATTTTCATGTACTTATGAATGTAAATCGACTTAATAGAAGACATATTTAATTGTAGGTTCTGAGTAGAATATATATTCTACTGATTTAACTCAAAAGATCCTTAATTAGTTCAGTCCAATGATCTCGTGTCTGGTGGGTGATGACGCGGCGGAAACAGAAGAAGAAGCAACGATAGATGAAACCCTAATTCAAGGGTAACATGATGCAACTCTAATCTAAGGGTAACAAAGAGTGAAATTTTCAGAGATAAAAAATCTATTATTCCAAAAACTTCAAAATAACTTAAGGCATATGAGGCTTTATATAATAGCTTCTCAAAACACTAAATTATAATACAAGGAAATAAAATAAATATTTTAAAATAAAATAAAATCAAATAAAATTAAATCTTAATATAATTAGATTTGATTTAAATACATAAGATATTTGAATAAAATAAAATAAAATAAACAAGGCTTTTGTTTGGACTTTCTGGGCTACATCATCCTCTCCTGGTTGACAAGAATTCGTCCTCGAATTCACAGCACCATCACCATCAAGAACCCAAATTATTTATTTTATTTTATTCAATCGTCACATTAGGAATTATAATTGTTGACCTTATCGGAATAAGATAAATTCTTCTCGAGTGTTCCTTATTCGAAGTCACATTGAAGCCATCCAGTTGAAGGAAAAAAATAGTTTCAAAAACCTTTTCATAGCCTGAAGACAACATCCCCATGTCCAGTTGATGAAAAAAATGGTTTTGAAAACCTCTTCATAGCCTGAGACAGCATCTCGATAAGCAATTTTTACCTTGATTCGACGATTGGTAGCCAATTTAAACTCCTTCAGTAACCGGTCAATATGATCGTCATTGAAACGCCTAGTGTGTCTCCCGCATACCAAACGATCTTTGAGATCTTCATGGCCGTATGTTGTTCTCTCCTTTAGACCTTGAATCAGATGAAATCAAGATTCAGAAACATGCTTGACCCGTAGCAGGAACTGAGGCTCTGATACCAAACTGATGACGCGGCGGAAACAGAAGAAGAAGCAACGATAGATGAAACCCTAATTCAAGGGTAACATGATGCAACCCTAATTCAAGGGTAACATAATGCAACCCTAATCTAAGGGTAACAAAGAGTGAAATTTTCAGAGATAAAAAATCTATTATTCCAAAAACTTCAAAATAACTTAAGGCATATGAGGCTTTATATAATAGCTTCTCAGAACACTAAATTATAATACAAGGAAATAAAATAAATATTTTAAAATAAAATAAAATCAAATAAAATCAAATCTTAATATAATTAGATTTGATTTAAATACATAAGATATTTGAATAAAATAAAATAAACAAGGCTTTTGTTTGGACTTTCCGGGCTACATCAGTAGGGACCATTACCATAATAGACTATAAGAGATCAATATATATATATATATATATATATATATATATATATCTAAATCGATGGACCCTTCCTTCGTGCTTCTAAATCATTCGTGTCTCTAAATCAATCTAATTATGATATAAACTATATTTCATGAGGCTCCCTTAAATACTCGACGGTCTAGTATACATGTTGTATATTATATTTAATTAATTGAAGTTATAATTATAACAGTTTAGATGCTCTAAATCTACATGAAGGAGACATTTTAATTTAATATATCCTTACAGTCTCTTTTGGAAAATCTAATACAATGAAGTGTATCCACCAAAATATGTACTATAACACTAATATTTTACTGATAATCCAACATGTCTTATCACTTTATATGATTTCCAATAAATAACTAAAGACGTATTATAGTGATTTATATGTGCAAGAATTCTCTCAATAATTACATTGCCAACTGGCACCAAAATAAATTTTAAGTTTTCATGAATTGCAGCATGGAAATTACACGACCATATAATCATTACATGTCATATTTCATCTAGTCTTACTCTATTGAATTGAGATTGTTTAATTTAAATAAAAATAATAGATTAATAGCAAATTTAGTATTGTACTATCTCGAATTAATCTTATACGAATTGAAATTAAAAACAATACAATATGATCTTAAACTAAAGGCTGAATTACAAACAAACTCACATGGAATACTAATACCTCTAGACTAAGAACACCCACAAGAATTTTGTGTTCATCAAATACTTTTGATGTTGAAACTTTACTAGAGGAATACGAAAAAAAAAAGAAATAAGAATATTTCCACTTTCCTGTAGTCTTAAATGAACAATGAAGTTTGTTCTTATTAGTTATATTTTTATAATATTGACTATAAAGAACTAACCAATTTTCTTTATTGGATGTCATTGAATATACAACAAATTTTATTTGAATAAGATATCTAGTTATAAATAAAAAAATTATGTAACATCTACTTAATCTATAAATTCATGATGCTTCAGTGATCTATTTCATGTCGTAACTTTCTTTATGACAACATGCGATATTTTCTTACTGAATATCAGATTACTCATGTCCTACTATACAATGGGTTATCCCCGGAATACTCAACTATTTACTTAAGATTCTTATTATAAATATTTTAATATATACTGAACCAACGTGAGCATACATCAAAATTCTAATTGTCAAAACACATGAATCTTTTGTATCTCATAAATTTCCAAATTAATCTTCAGATGTTGATTAAAAAACTTGTCTCAGTTTTATTTTGCATACCCTAATGTTTTAGCTGCCACCAATGTATGTATTTTATGATAAACCTATAAAATTATCAAGGGTAATCCTCATGAATCTTGATTCCCAACATATAAGACGTCTCACTTACCTTTTTTATTACAAATTTATTGGTGGCGTGCAACAAGTCAATCTCATTGAACTTGTGAAGTTTATAATGCTCTACTAAGTTAATCTCGAAATTAAAAAAAAGTACAATTTTATTAGATCATGATATCACGAATGAAAAACTTAAACTAAAATATCATATATGAATCTGTAATTGTTACAAAATGTTTGATTTTAACTGAAATATGCATATGACTTTATAAACATGTTAATATTGTTTTGGACTCATTAACTTTTGCAATATATCATAATCAACTAACATAATCATTGTGTTGTAATTAATATAAAGCTTTCTTAGTTTTATCATTCAGAAAATACGTGATCGTAATATTCATTTTATGAAACTTAATGATGAAGTGTGCAAGTTGTATTGTTATTGTTGGGAAAGAATCACTTTCTTGCCTAAAATAAGTAAAAATATTAAAAGTTTAATTTTTCAAATTAAGTAAAACCTAGTTGGTGTAAGACTTTTGTATATATTATCATGTTACCTTTGAGTTAAGCACGATTCGAATGTAAAACAGTCAAATAGTCTATTTTATTTATATAATGGATACAAACTTTAGATGAATTATCTTAAATCAATTTTTATTTTTGGCACAATAACCAATGATTTAGAATTGGAATTTTATGTGATGTTATGAAGCTTAAACTGAATTCTCATTTTATATTACAAGATTTTCAATATTCTTATAAAACTTTTTAAAAATTTAAAAAATATGAAACTGGATTATTTTGTTCCATGATAAAGAATCTTAACGTTCTTATAACGTTACTCAAACTAAAATAGATTCTTCTATTACATCATAAATTTATTAATATTATTTTATATAATTCTTTATAGTAGTAAAAAAAGTTGAAACCGAATTATTCTATTACATCTTAAATATCTCAATGTTTTGTTGGAACTCTTAATGACGTTACACAATTAAGTTATTTTATCTATTTGTGGATCATTACAAAATACGATAGCTTTAATTTGTAATTTATTAAGGATGTAAAGTTTATTTTTCATGAACAACTGTAACTATTTATTCTTAAAGGAGGACATAAACATTGATTTATAGTGGAAATCATCATTCGCACGATTAGAAGATGTCAATTATGAAATATCAAATCCATATCATTTGAATCTAATTGAATCAATTATGTTTTTTTTCCAAAATCAAAGTTGTCCACTGATTACTTCCGCGCAAACTAAATATCATAAAAAATATTATATTATTAGTTAACAGTATTCTTGGTATTCTATAACGACTCAAAATATTTATTTGTAGTAACTCACAAACTTTTTAAGTTTAAATAATTTCCAAAGGCTTCACTTATACACATCGTAAAAGTGGCATGGTAATGGTTTTATACAAGGTACGTTATCAAGTATTACATATTTTGTTGTACGTAAACTCAATGTTTGGGCTTGAACTTTATCTTGTTGTAATATTTGATCCTTCAGAAACAACAAGTACTTTTGGCGCTAATGCTCAATCTTGTCAACTGTCAGCATCTCTGAATTTTCAACTCCATCTGAAATTATTAGATTATCTTGAAAAATAGATGAAGGATCGTATTCCAAACAAGTACTCTTCGTTGTCAATTTACCGTTGTAACTCATCATTTAACTAGACACGATCTCATAAGGCTAGACTATGATCACAATGATAAGAACAATAGAAGTTCTTACATTTTTATAACCGTTATCAATCATATTGAGTGGTCTTTAATAATTCAATTATATCATTCGTTTCATCATAATGGTTGCTAAGTTGGTTACAAGAGGTGTAAATATTATCGGAGTAAGAAAAATAAGATCAGTTAGGCTGTAATATGACGGGCTCCATTATTTTTTGGACTATCACCGCATTTTTTTTATCATAAACGTATTCCTTTAACTTTAATACATTTGACGCTACAATACCATTTCGATTGGTTTTTAAACTCTAATAAAAAATTCACATCGTCTTAATATATATCTCATAGTATTAACATGAAACTTTATTAGAAGTCTAGCAATCTTCTATTAATTAGAAGTCCTCTTTTGAGCGCAAAAAAAGTTATACTCTCGTTATATTCATTTAAGGTATTCATCTTCTAAACGTACATTTGAACATAACTCCTTAATGGCTCATTTCATTTTTTTATATATAAACTCATAATGTAATATTTTTTAAATAGCATTATTTTAAAAACAATTACTCAGAAATAAACTTCAAAGGTCTTCAAACTTATTAATAAATCTTGACGAAATATTATTCAACCATGCCAATGCATTTTTTTAAATGTCATAAAAATTATCTACATAGGAGAATGTTGTCCGAATGAAAAATGAGTATTATATTACGAAATTATTCTATATGATGTTGGGGATCGTTCATCCATTTTAAATTCATTCATTTTAAATTATTATAAAGAAAATATACTAGGAATGGAATTTCACATTCACCTCACGTTGGTAATTACCTAAATAACCCTAGATCAACTACACTCTTTTGGTTTGGTGAAAGGATTCTTCTAGATTCAAAATTACACTTGATTGAATACCACGTATATTTTCATTATTTTGAGTTGGCAAAATGATCTTTAGCGTATTTGGTGACATAGGAGTACCACAAATCAATTGACCTCGTGAATGATCTTTTTCTACTCCTGAACAAGTCATCACCATTGGTAAGTGTAGATATGTTTAGAATATCTTCCCGCAGACGATGCTAATTTTGATGAAAAATTATCTCGTCAAAGTGAATGTCAAATCAATGGTCAAATTCCTGAAGACATCAATTATAAAAAATATATAATATTTTACTAAAACTCTCTCTAAAATATTTTATTCACCTAAAAATGAAGGGTAAGTCATTATACACAATATACATTATCTAAACTGTAAGGATGAATGACAATTGTCTTATATACTATATGGTATTCATCCATTATATTTTTATATTTGAGAATTACTCATTTACTCTTTAATCGTTTAGAGCAATCTTGTAATCTCATCATAAACTTAGTATCTTTTGAATATTTATTTTGCCAAAAATGTCTTCATTACTTTTCTTATTTTGTTTAGTTAGCTTTTACTTTATCAATTTATCTTGTCTAGTCTTATTTTCTCATTGATAAGGGGAAGAATTGTTTGGAAGAGCAATAAAATTGGTTAAATAAAGAAGATAATTTGGCTTTATAAAAGTCTTGTAAATAAACCCAATAAATGCGTAACATTGAAGGGGCCTTATGTTATAAATAATAATTATGGTTGAGATTAGTAAAAAAGTGGAGTGAGGTGACCGTAAAAAGGGTAATCGTGTAATTTATAAGCCCACATCGTGTACTATATAAAGCAGCATCTATTTTTGGAAAAAAGGATCAATCATTACTCAATCATTATTTTATTACTACTTTTGTTAGTTTCTCTATCTAGCTTTCTCGTGTTTCTCTTTCTAAATATTTTCCTACATATATAACTTAGACAGATAACCCCTTTAAGAAATCTTTAGAACTATTATTGGCGCCGTATGTGGGAACACGATTGGTACCCGGAATTGTTTTTTCTAAAACCATTGTTGTATTCTTGAACACTTTGAGAGAAATGGATACAAAAATGCTAGGAGAGGCGAATGTTGGCACTAATGGTCTTGTAATCGGAAACTCGTACGGAAGTCACACGTTCGAAGAGCAAATACTGAAAGAACAAAACGATGATGATCAGTATGCCGATGAGCTACTCGAGGAGTCCATTTTAGTAACACGAAGAAAATAACTTCTAGAAGATATTGAAAGGTTAAATGCAGAATAGGATGCAGGTTTGAATTCAAAGGCTAAGATTGGAGGTTTGAAGAGAGCAAGTAACTAGAAACAAAATGATTTGGAAGATGCTTGTTGGACCGATGATAGGTGTGAAATGCATTGGAGACAAAGCCGTTGTTCTTCAAGAAGAATAATGAAACCAAGACGTCGATATGAGTTCACTGAATCTAGTGATTATTCTCTTTACGACTCGGATGAGTCTTTATCCATGGAAAGGGATAACCGTGCTAATAAAGTTATAAGAGAAAAGATTCAAAGTGGCATATGGATGGACATCAGACATCTCATCAGACTAAGAATACGAGGAGAGAAAGAAATAATCAATAGAATTTGGGGCTTCGGTCTGAGGAGTAAGATAAGATTGTCAATATTTCTAAAAAGAAGCAAGATGTGCCCCATGTGCAAATCCCTTCCAGAATTCCTATTTTGAATATCGTGTATGTAACCAATTCACGTATACATCCAAAGAGGGTCTGTATGCCGGTATGAACCAAGGCCTCGAGGAAGTATATATATAATTGGTCATAAATGAAGTAGTCTCATCTCTCCTTGGTAATATTGTCGAGGCATTTATAGAAGTGATTCGACATCTCGAAGTTAGAAAAATTTGATGGGACTCAAGACCCAGATAGCCACATCGAACAGTTTAAAAAATTTATGATTAATTACGATGATGACAACTTTTTATGTATGGATTTCTCTCATAATTTCAAGAAAATTGCTTCGAAATGGTATAATTGCTTGCCTCAAGGTTGTATAAATGTTTTTGACATGTTTGTAATATTTTTTCCCAATAATTGGTGGGAAGAAAAATATTTTGTGAAAATGGCGATACAATAATTTACTGTATGCAGAAAGTGGGATAGAGCCTTATAGATTATGCTAATCATTTTATCAAGACTAAAACTAACATGAAGAGTTGTGAAGATCAAGTAGCATTAGTAGCTTTCTGAATGGGACTTCTCCCCGTTATTTTGAAGGATTACATCACGGAAAAGCAAGCCATGACGTTTGGGGAATCGTTGGATCCAGTAGAAAATAGAATTTTGGTCGGAGAGACACAAGCATCGAAATGGACTCTATGGTACAGATTGAGCAGAATCAGTTCCACTAACCTCTGATGGTGACATGTAACAATTTTCTTCCAACAACAACTAACCGACCACGAATACCGACCCAGTTACCTCCAAAAGTGAATTCACAGATTGTAAAATGTCATGCCTATGTGTAATAAGTGGGCCAAACAGCTCATTTTACTGAGTGTAGCAACAATTTTTGACAGGACTCGAAGTCAAATATAATTTCGCAAGCCTACCCCGATACAAACTCATAAGAAAAATATAAGAAATATGTATTGCAAGTACCATGATGATTTTGGGCATGACACAAAGGATTGTCTGCTTTGAAAAGATAAATAAAAGTGTTGATAAAAAATAGGAAGTTAACGATGTTCTTTAAGAAAATTCTGTTGTAACTCTGAGTCAAGAGAATACTTTAATGATTTCAGAACCTGTTGAATTTTCGAGGTTTTTTTCCTTAGTATTTAGATCCAAAAGTCGTGCATGAATAAGATCATGTTGGTAGATGAGAAAGTTTTGAATTGAGAGATTAGTGAATTATGTGCTTTATTTGAACCACTAACAATTTTTAGGGGTGATAGGGTTTTAGGGACGTCAAATTATTCTAAAAAAGTCATATCGTAAGCCTAACAATCCAATTAGAAGCGGGTGATTCGCCGTATTAATATATGATTCCATCTTTCTTACTTTGTTTTGAAGATGACGATATGGGGAAGTGGATGGCTCGCATGAGGATATGGTGCTAATTATAGCAGGAATTACCGAGGACGATATACGCATAATTCTGATAGAAACTAGTACTTCAGCCAATATAATGTTCATGACAACTTACGAAAAATAGGTGGCCCACACGAGGATGTTGTTTTTGGACCGTAAAGGTCTTCGAATGAATGTTGGTCAACAATCTTTTATTTTTGGATTAGAAGGTTCTTCGAACGAATGTTGGTCAACAATCTTTTATTTTTTGGCCGTAAGGGTCTTCCAACGAATATTGATCAGCAATATTTTATTTTTGGACCGTAAGGGTCTTCCAACGAATGTTGGTCAACAATCTTTCATTTTTTGGATCAAAAGGGTCTTCCAATGAACGTTGGTCAAAAATCATTTGTTTATTAATCAGGAGGGTCCTCCAATAAAAGTTGATACGTAAAAATTGGTTAAGGTAAAGTAAACTGGAAAAGCATGTGAAGTAAAAAAATCCCCTGGTGAACTGAGGGTACTTGGCCTCTAAGACCTTTCTTCTTAGCCTCAGTTTTTTCCAGATCTTTGACATCCCATTCGAAATACTCATTGGTCTTGTAATACCCTTTGGTAAGAGTTTTGATGAGTATATTCTTTTGAGTTTTCACATCAATAAAAAGTACCCGCTCATTATCAAACATATCATGCTCCAATTTTAACCGATCCTCTATCGTCTCGAGTTGTGCCAGACGTTCAACATAAAGTTCTTTGTAATGCACAAGCTTTTCTTCCAAAATTTTCATCGTCGACCTCCTATGGAAAGCCTCATCTTTATAACAATTGTTTAGAGCAAATAACGTATTGGCCTTCTTTTGAAGAAGTGTCGCGGGATGAAGCAGTCTATGAAGTTCGAGGGCTAGAAAATCATCACTGTATATATAAAACTACTCTGACGGAAAGCCAGTTTCAAAGTTCTTAAGAACTTGAGTACCATCTACTTGACCTTTTTGGGCATCAGTCTTCACTTTTTCTTGAGGAACTGGAGTTTCTGTAGTTGATACTTTAGGAGAGTCTCAGTCAATAACAACAACTCTCTCCGGATATGAGAGATTTGGATCAATCGTTTCATTACCCTCAGGGGAAACATTCTATTCTGTCTTTTGGTTATCTTTTTTAGTATTTTCTTCAACAATTTTAAGCTTGAGTTTCTTCTTCAATGGTTTTTATTTCGATGGCCTATTGGAGTCACCCTTCCCAGTGAGATCAACCTCTTCGGTCTCAAATTCAACATCTTATTCGTCCTCGGCCCCAACTTCGATTTTTTTATTCTTTAACCACATCATTTTTAGGGTTCTGGTGGCTTAGAGCCCTAGTTCTTACATGAAAATAGACGAGAACATTTGTGGCCTTCAGATGTTTAAGTATGTTGCCTTTTATGGAAGGTACCATGGGTTATTCCAACTATATAGCCTTCATCAGGTCAGCCTTCTATAGATGGATTTTAGCCAGATCAGCTACGGGAAAGCCGTGGTGGAATTCATTGGACCAGGAAGTACTGGCACAAATAATTTGTTAAACAAATATCCAAATAACATCCACCAGATGCCCCTCGAATGCCTTAGA
The DNA here is from genome assembly GCA_036936605.1 of Limnanthes douglasii subsp. nivea. Lineage (NCBI taxonomy): Eukaryota > Viridiplantae > Streptophyta > Magnoliopsida > Brassicales > Limnanthaceae > Limnanthes > Limnanthes douglasii. Next base: position 169,610,181 of record JAUPFV010000005.1, read on the forward strand.
CACCTTTTTCATCGCTTTTCCAAAATAATTTTTTTGTTAGAGTGAATCTAGTAAACAAATTATAAAGAATTAGAGTAAGGATGTACCTCTTCTGGTCCATTTTTAGGAGAGCAGATGTAGTTCTCATCATACTCTTCGGATTCTGTCTCCCACGACCCGAAGATAAAGAAAAACATTTTCTTCTACTTCTTGTCGGTCTCGAGAATTCCATCAACTATCTTGAATTTACTCCCCGTGATCAAGGAATAATAAGAAAAATTGGGATTTTTTGGCAACGCTGGTTAGTCTGACAAACTGCTTCAACGAGAATCTGACCCCAAATATCATAGTCGTCATTATGCACGCCATCAAAATGAACCGCATGTTTGGACCTGCTTGAGTGGGATATAGGTTTATCAAATTTTAGTAATTTAGTAAAGCATGATCCAAAGGAAACCAAAGACCACAGTTCAAAAATCTTGGGGTAGAAAGTCAGCTCATTATCCCAAACAGATAAAGAAGTCTCTCTAGCTTTAGGAAATTGGATTTCTACAGAACTAGGGATCCCCTATCGATCTCGGAGTTGTTCTTCCTCGAAGGACTGCTAATACTTGTATTTTAATTTTTATAATGCCAACAAATAATTACTTTCCACTTCTCGAAAATTGTTTCCTATGCTAGCCTCAATGGTTGAGGGCAATTCAACAACATTTTGTTTTCTTCTTCAACTTGGATTTTTTCTTTTGTGCAGAAGAATCAACTTTAACTTTGTCTTAAGGGGATGGCGCTTCAGTTGTCACGGAAGGTTCGACCTAAGAAGATAAATAAACATTCCCCTTTTGAGTTGGTTAAGTTCAACAATAGGCTCTTATCACCTTCGGGTTCATCAACCAAGTCTTTTTATCCTATTTCTTTAATCGGCTTGGGAGGCTGTATTCCTGAGGACTTTACTGTAAGAGCAATAGTTTCTAGAAATACTGGCCAAGGGGTTGTTGGTGAGGTCTTTCTGGATGATTTTAAAGAGTGGTTTCGAGAGTAGTTTGGGGGTGCCTTGAGAAGTATAGGTGGTAGATGTATTTTTTTTTAATTTTATATACCTCTTTGGTACAGGTTTGGAGGAATGTTTCCTCTTTGAACAACTGTATTTCCTTTCCTTGACGTCTTGCTTCGACAAGATCACTCTTGTCCGGTATCAGACAAGTGTGACCGAGGGGCTGAGTGATAGTAGGATTGGATGAGGTACTGGTGTTTTCATTTCTTGTCATCTCATATTGTTGCTTGACTGGAGGCCACCGACCGGAGTAGGTCGTTTTGAAAATTTGCACTGGCTTGGGCTCCTCGTATAAACCACCGGCTCTTCTCTCTTTGACTCTCTTACCTATGGAAACCAAATCGAAGATTGTATATTTGTCAGGCATGAACTGTTGAAGAGAATGTTTATAGCATTATCAAATCTCTTTCTCTCCTAAAACTAAGAAAACAAATAACTCCAAGTTATGAAGTGTGTGAGTATTTATAGGTAAACGAGTGGGCTTCCAATGGTTACGAAGGCCCAATTACATGAAATTTTTCATTGGGTGACGAAGCATATGAAAATATGAAGAGTTTTGTAGTCGTTCCACCTATGATTTGAAGTGCACGCGTGTTGAGAAGTGCAAGAGTTTTTGACACACCTAATCATCCACAAGTCGTTTTGCAAGACATGTACGTTTGTGTCATAAAATAACTGGCACATGGACTAGAAGCAGTGCACGCGTCTTCAATCAAAAATTATTTTGACACTTGGACTAAAAGCGTCGCGCGCGTCATCTATCAAAGATTTTCTTAACATGTGGATTAAAGAAAAAATGTGTGATGCACGATTATAAAGTCATTAATGTGATATGTGATGTCAAAGATCTGACGAGCAACATAAGGAAGAAGAGGTCAAATATCTTTGAAAGGGCTTCCCAAGTTAGTCATCGCTCGAATATTTTCAGAAAGACTAGAGGGCTACTGATAAGGGGAAAAATTATTTGGAAGAATAGTCAAATTGTTTAAATAAAGGAGATCATTTGGCTTTATAAAAGTCTTATGAAGAAACCCAACAAATGTGTAACATTGAGGGGGCTTTGTGTAATAAATAATAATTATGGCTGGAATTAATAAAGTAATGGAGTGAGTGACCATAAAAAGGGTAGTCATGTATTTAAATCGTTTTATAAAAAATTAAAAAATAATACATATTAAAGTAAATAAAAATAAAAGAATAAGTGTCAAAACAATCACCTAATATTTTAATCCAAAATATGACAAACACTTCGATTAGCGCCATATAAATTGAAATTTATTTTATAATACAATATTTTTTATTATTAAATATTTTGCATATTTTTAGTCTTATTTTCATATGAAAAAAATAACTATATTTCTAAACTAAGAAACATGGTTAGTCACCGAAGTTAGTCACTTGTTTCAAAACTGACATTCAAGTTATATTTGTATCAAAATTTCCACTTAGTTGGTTTTCTTTGCATTTATGGTAACTAATGGTGACCAAAAATATAAAAACAAGACCACAAATAGTGACCATTGATGCAACAAAGTGACTATTTTGATATAAAAATTATATAATTGGTTGTTTTGAAACAAGTGACCAAATCCAGTGGCTAACCATGATTTTTAGTCTATATTTCTAACTCATTTAGGTTTTAAATAATATAATATAATTAGTGTAATATAATTAATAAAAACAATAAAATCTAAAAAAATAAAAATATAGCAAAAAAATAAAAAATAAAAATTAAAAATTAATGTTTAGAAAAAATTGAAAAAATGTTAATTTTTATTTTTTTTAAACATGCTTTAGCAATGAAATAATTCATAAATTCTATAAAAATTAAAGTGGAAAAATAAACAACTAAAAATATTTAAAATATAAAAACACGATTATAATTTGGTTTAAAAGTATAAATGAAAAAGGATGAGTTATTTTACTACATTTAAATCAAACTCTATTATCAATCAACACTAATAAAATACAAATCGTAGTTAGTTTATTAACAAATATATTCATTGAATGTAAATATCTACATTTTTAAAATGCTAAAAAATGTTTAACTTAATCTCTTTATATGTTTGAAAATTAGACTCTCTTTATCTAATATACAAATTCTTTTGCTCTCCAAAATTATAGTAAAAAACATAAGGACGTGTCCTATTTCTCACTCATTTATTTCAAAATATTGTAAGCAAGTGATCATTTTATTCAAAATCGTTCGTTGAAGGTAATTTTTCAAAGCTTTACAAATGTTCGCAACAAATCAATTTTTTCCGTTAGTCTTTTAAATCATAAGTTACTTTATTTTATTTTAAATGATTACATATGGTTGTTGGTATAAATTTAAATCTAGTTTGTTAGTTTCAAAGATTCTATTTTGTGATATTTTGTGAAACCATAGGGTTGAAAAATCGTTTTTAGATTTTATAATAAAATGTTTTAGTGAAGAAGGGTTTTGAACAATTTATATATTGTTTATAAGTTCAATTTTATTGAAATTTGTTGAAAAGTGGGAAATACAAGTGAATCATGTTTTCATGTCATTTGTGAGTCAAGTTTAGCAGTATTTTAAAGTTGCAGGTTATATATTTTGTCACATGACTCATGATTCACGATTCACACTTCTCTTTTACTAATGGTTCATGATTAGCATTTACTAATGATTCACAATTCATGACTGACTAATAATTCACGATATGTGATTAACATTTACTAATGATTTATTCGAATTTACTAATGATTCGCACTTCGTGATTTTAGTCTCTGGTGCTTAGCATTTGGATTATAAACTTTTATTTGTTGTTGGAAAACATAGTAGCTTGTTTTTTCAGACCATGGTTATGTACACTTATTAAGAAGACGTGTGAAAAAATATAAAATATGGTCACACACAATAAACAAAAATGATTGTCTATTGTCTCTTAAAAAAGGATATATGATCTACTAAGAAACAAGAAAAAGACAATTGATATTAAAAAACAACAAGACTTTGTAGTACAAATCACCAAGACTTACAATAGCAACAAATGAGCTTTCAAGTTAGGTCTGAATTCGTACAACTTACAACTAAAGATATAAATATTATCTTTGGTTTGAAGCACAATGAAGAGAAAATACCACTAAATACTTTTAGAACTTTACAGCCTAGATATGAGAAAAATCAAGAATCAAGAATAGTATATACATATTTCATCGGCCTAACTAAACCTATACCACTCAAATGAATTTGAATATTAAGGAACAAAATTTATTCACAATTTGTATTTATGGTTATAAATCGTTCACATTTTATATTTGTGTTTATACATTGTTCATAGTTTAAATTTTTGTTTTTTAGTATGTATTTCACATTTATGTTTATACATTTTTTGCACATTACACCAATTACTGCTTATTTATTCAAACTTCTCATTTGTTGTTATATATTGTTTGCAATTCATGTTTGCAGTTATTTTTTCTGTGTCTCATGATGAAATAACCATAATTTTCAGAACTTGAGAAGATTATAGCATAAAAGATATGGGTATACTCTTGATTATACTAACTTGCTTAACATTATTCTTCTCAACATTGGGTGATATATTGACTTCGAAAATATTTTAATACGTCGAAGGCATGGAAAAAATCAACAATTACAATTGAGAAACAACAATAAAGGATAACTTATGAATTCAATTCATATTTGTTTTGATATAAAACTCATAAAGTTGTAGAATGTTTTACTATATTTTATCTTACTACATTTTCTTAAATAGATAAACCAAAAATCTATATGATCAAGCTTATATATTTCATGATACACGCGAAAATTCATTATGGAACATACAACACTTAAAAAATGAGACGACATAAAAGGTTTTAACCCAAGATATTTAAAATGGTTGAACATTGAAAGAAACGGATAAGTTAATTTGATTGAAGCGCTTGGAAATATCACACATGAACAAGTATTTACTTCTTAAAGAAGTTTAAAATTCGTGATTACATAATGATTTGTGGTTAGTGTTTCCTTCATGATTTACGATTTGTGTTTCTTACATGTTTATAAATTATTAATGATACTAATGATTCACAATTTACTATATCTTTATGGCAATAATAATTCACAATAGCGTTTGTACGATACTAATGATTTATAATTCTCATTTTATTTCACCATAGATTCAGAGTTGTTTTTATTTTGTAATTCATGTTTACATATATACATATAGATTCATAATTCTCACTTATATCAGTATTTTTGGTTTTAAAATTTCAAAATTATTTATCTAAAACAAGGTAACCTATTGTTTTACAACACAACTTTATAAACATGAGTACACAAAAAACTGTCAAACTCGAATAAGAAATCAGACCTATTGTCGGTTTCATCATATGATATTTTAGTGCAATAATCACTCTCAAATCAGACCATTGGCGCATAATCTAACCAAAAAAATACAGTTCACAAATCAAACAACCAATTGATTTCAAGAAATTTGAAACAATGTGTACATGTTTGAATTTTTCTGGATCCAATGATGATACAAAATAGTGATATTTCTGACTTTGGCCAATATTGTCCTTATTGAGTTTGATTTGATGTCATTTCTGTTCGGTCATGATTGTTGGAGATGTAATCGAGACTCAAATACCACTTGTACCATTTTAAAAAAATCTTGCCAACAACCTCCTCCATCCAACCAAGCCAATATTTTCTATGTTTACAAAAATATAAATTTAAAAAATTGTCTATAAACCTAGATTCAACAACAACCAAAGCCTCAAGAAATGTATTCTGCTTTACCATCTCACAAGGAACCTGAGGTGCTGCATTTTCCATCTTTAAGATATAATCCAGTCTATGACCAAAATTCACCAAACCTACTTAGCCCTTACAAAACAGCAATCATATCAAATCATACACATATTCTAGTGAAGTTCATAAGGCGATACAATTCACTGTAAAAGATAAGGAACATCTCTTGTCTATATCTAAAGTTACGTTTATTGGAAATTCTGTAAAACCAAGCTAAAACATAATCATTGTACTCATAATGGAATATGGGTTCCTAAAGTCAACTCCATAATTATAAATGGAACAAATATGAAAGAATAGCTTTCTCTTATCCAATTACTACCCATTCAAGAAATGATGGAAGTCAGCGGCTTCAGAGGCTTAAGTTTAGAACTTCATGAGATGAATTATCCTATGAGATATCTCTTTTATCTTCCATTTTCCATAACATAACAAAAACGATTTCTAAGGTTTTCACCAACAAAGAAGAGTAAAATATTAATGATAGTATTGATAGTGACAACAACCAGACAATACTAGAGTATAAAATAATCACCAAAGATGAAAGAAACATAGAAATAACTGAAGCCCTACAAGCTATAGAATTAGGAAATATATTTTCCTCAAAATAAGATTTTGTAAATTTAGAAATAACATCTGATTCATCCAAGCAAACAATTACTCAAAGCCTCATTATATCTCCAACCTTTAGTAAAACTGATGAAGGAAAATAAATAAAGGAAGTTCTTAATAAGAAAACAAAAAAAATTAAGACTAACCAAATAAGAGGATTACTACCACCAAAACTTTACACTTTAAAGGGTCATCTAGACCCTTTAAACTTGAAAACTGATAGACTTACGCAATACTTTTATTCTCAAAAGTCTCTTAAAGAGATTGTGTCTACACTAGCTTTTCATATTCTCTCTCTAATATTTTATATATTATCAAATAATTTAACATGTTCATGAATTCCTATTAATATTTAAATCAACTTTAAGAAACATAACTTACAATATTAAATGTCATTAAATTAGTATTATGTCCATAATGTTTTTTTAAATAAATAAAATTAATTAATTTTAATATTTCTTTTAAAAATATATACACTTAACATTTTATAATGTTATAAAGTGAATTAAAATTATTATATATAAGTAAAATTGGTCTAACCTTTTATCCGATTCGCCTAAAAACATTCAGTGGGTTAACTTATGGATATAAAAAACAATGCATGTGATAGTAGAAGTAATGATATGTAATAAATATATTTTATCTTGTCCTTTAGTTATCTCATAAAATATATTCTTCCTATAAATATGAAAAGTTTTTATATGATAAGAATACAATAAACTAATAAAGATACTATTATTTTACATCAAATCACTTTTTGTTCTTACTATCTAATTCATCTATTTACAAATTCGTATCTTTTTAATCACATTATGCTACACCAAATTGGCGTCATTTCTAGGAAATGGATTTCTATCTTGTAGATTTTTTAAATTAAATTTCAGAAATCAACTATAGCTTGAAGTGATTGATAACAAATTCGAAAACAAATATTGATCTGATTATCGATAAAGACACAAGACTGGAGGTCTCAAATGTTTGGCCAGCAGCTCTGACTACTATGATAGCTCATATCATGGCTTTCTAGTAGCTGACATGGGACATGCATGAGAAAAATGTTAACAATTTTAAAATTTTATTGGTTATGTTTTGCACTTAGTCCCAATAAAATGATGTTAACGATCCAACATCCATAGGATCACGTGAAGGAGGAATGTGATGATGTTACGAGCTTCATATTAAGATAAGAACACAAGATAGCAACCACATGCGCAAGATCTCCTCCTCATGAGCGAGAGATAAAAGTAACAAAGATGAATCATAACAAAGATCCTCCATGTGGAGTGGAGGAAGGTGGCACAACAAGATGATCAAAAACCTATTTCTAAAGCTGTTGATAAAGAAAAAGATGAGTTAGTCCAAAAGAAGCCCCATAGCCCACCAACAAACATTCAACTATACTTGAATCTCAACCAACAATATCATGCGGTGTTTTGGCTGAATCTCAACCAAAATACATCTCAAGCGTTCTAGACGAGCAACCAATAAGTTCCCTCATTCACTAGAATGTAATCAAAATTGTAAAAGGCCTCCTATGGGATCCACCCGAGTTGTCATTAAGACTATAATATTATAGAGTGCAGCCAAACCTCTAGCAATTTTCACCAACAATTTAGCCTAGATATCAGCATGCTTAGGCACCATCACTAGGAGTATATCAGACTTAGTACCACACCAATCCACCCCTGCGCCACCCTCAACATAACTATGTATTGATGTACCATAATATGAACCAATAATACAAAAAACATTAGTAGTCATTGAGTGAGTTCAATAGAACATGTCAACCTAAACTTATAGGGTTCAACCAAACCCCATGGAGGAAACCGTACATCTCACTGAACTTATACTATGGTCAGTAATCCTAGAGGTATCACCAATATCTCAAAATAAGAGTGATACAACACATTCAATCGAGGAATAACAGAGACCATGACATCATCAAGCTTATTCATTCCTTTGACAAAGGAACAACAACCAATCTGACGTTTTATTTGAGGATTATAAGAATTACAGAACCATGAATCCCTTTTAGTTCCCTACATCATGTAAGGATATTTGTTACCACACTTAACCTACCAAAATATCGACAAATACAGTATCATGGGAGATCTGGAGCACCATATCGAGTAGTTCCAAAATGAGATGATGTGGTACAACACCGAAGACAATATAAACTGCATGGATTGGTAATGATGTTCCTAGGTAGTTCATTTACGTGGTTTAACACACTCTCCGACCCAGGATACATTAAAAATAATAAGAGGTTCAGAATGAAATTTAAAAACATTTTTATTGGCTTTAAGGCTATCTAGGGAACCGGGTACTACATCACTTATTACAAGTAGTCATCAAAGGAGATCGTACGAGAATACACCAATAGGCTTATAGATATAAACGTAAGATACATGAATATCATGACTTGGTAGTGCGCATATCATACAAGTAAAGAATACTGTATGAACCTCTATTAGATGACATCATGAAGATGGAAGTACTTAACTTCATAGACTTTCTCAAACATGTGGAATATCATATCAAAGTCTAGGAAATCTCCAAAGATCAGATCGACAGAGACACAAAAAAATCAAATCTATATATTTTATAACATCCTATGATGCAAACCAATGAACGATTCTTAGAAAACCCCCAAACCAAATCCATATGCCTCTAGGAACAATGCGGATCATTCAAAGAGACTAGTGAACCATTAAAACGACATAATAAGATGTATGTGCAACTACAACAATAACAACAATGCCCAACAATACGAGTATCTGACAAGAAGATCATCTTCCGAGACCATTAAGAGCCCAAAAGTCAATTATGAATGAACTAAAAGATATACTTACATACTAGAAGACCATATAAGTTACAAGAACCTAAGGAGAACAAATAAAAACACAAATTTTATAATTTTCATAACAATATTGGTCACTACTGATGAGTCCGGAAATTTTCACCACTCACTGTAGAAACCAGACATGAGAAATTCGGACAAAATCCACCCGCTGAACCATCCGAACTAGACAAAAGTACTAAAAACTAATCACCTTTTGACTAACCTAATTGCTAATCTGCTTAATAAACTAATGTGTTTTTGAAATCGACCCGGTTTCATAAGTTTGACCCGAAAGCCCATGTGGCCCATAATTAATGGTATAAATACCCAACCACTTTCATTAATGAGGGTAATGAACATTTAATACAACCAGGCAGCTTAAATCTCTCACTACAAAACACGCAAAGATTAAATACCTTTGAAACACCACAAAACACCTGACAAATTACCCTCAGTCACAAATAATCCACACCAACTATACTAGGGATTGATGAGAACTAAGAGACCAAATCTAGAGCATGATTGATGAAGGAAAAACCCTTAGAATTCATTATAATATTAAACATGCATGTACCAAGACTTGGATCAGCTGAATGAGATCTTCCCCCAATGCAGGAGAGGTAAAATCCAAAAATACCTCATGAAGCGAAAGCTTTGGAAAACTTTTCAATCTTCAAACTAGAAGAATGGAAATATCTCGACATAGATCATAATACAAAATCTGTGAGAGTTATTATTGACAGATGTCACTCCCTCTAGCATTTTTAAAAATGTAAGGAAGTAACATGTGGATGACCTATAAGTCTAATATATTTACCATAATCCTTACCTAATCCTAGTCATTTACTAATTATTTGTACGAAGTGACGGTACCCCATAATGACTTTGTTTAAATGAAAGTATAATTGACACGAGTAGATGTCCCAAAAGTATATATGATAAGATGAGAAATGATTTAGTCTTGATTGTCTCTAAATAATTTTTAACTAGATTCACTTGTGTATATACCAATATATTGATAGAACTGACTTAAAATTTCATCATTAGAATAGTAGAGTTCCAAAAGACGGTTTGATGATTCTTTATAATAGTAGACGATCCCTCCTCCTACAATATAATTTTGGGTCGACCATGGTGGGACCAAATTAATGTTGTGATCTCTATAGTTCAGCAATGTCTTAGATACCCGATCAATAGAAAAGTAAGAGAAATGAGAGGGAACCAAAAGACTTCTAATGAATGTTATACAATTTCCCTATCTCTTAAGAAATAAAAATTAACAGAAATGCCAGTCGTCTTCGATAATATCGTTGATCTAAGAGACCCACCACCTGATAAAACTAGGAGGAAATTCAAATACATCCCAATGGAAGAAAACAAAATATTAGGTATTGGTCGTAACTTACTAACAAAATTAAGGTACAAAATACATGAGTTTTTACATCGTACTTTAGTTATATTCACCTGAAATAACCATGATTTTGTAGGGTTCCTCATTAAAGTGATCTGTCATAAATTATCCATCAATGATAATTTTTTACAGATAAAAAAAACAATGGTCTTAATCTCAACAAAAGACATAAGACATAGTTGAATATGTTAACAAACTAAACTTCGTCAAAACTGTTCGAGAATCCCATTATCCAATCTGAAAAATCAGCCTGGTACTGGTAGAAAAGAAGCACAACAATTGAGAATATGCGTCAAACTCATGGGTATCAACAAAGCTTGTATGAAGGATTATTTCTTTTGGTAGAGAATATAAGTATTTTCTTATGTCGAGAATCAATCAACTCGTAGATGCACCCTTTAGGAGAAAAACATTTTCATTCATGGATTCTTATTTTGTACATATGCATGACTATGATCAAAAGATTATAAGTTGCATCACTAGAAGAGAAGACTGCATTGTTACAAGCTGATACCATTTAGGCTGAAGAACGTCGGATCTATGTAGTAATGCCTTATCAGCAAGGTATTCGCCATACAACTTGACCAAAATTTGCAAGAATATATTGATGACATGCTTGTTATCGGTATTGAACAAAGATTCATCCGACCGACTTGACCGAAACCTTCCATAACCTCAAGCGAGTAAATCTCAAGATCAATCCAAAAAATATACTTTTGGCATTCGGTCAATAAAATTTCTTGGGTTTATGGTTAGCCATAAGGACATTAAAGTCGATCTTAACCAACTCTTTAACTTAACCTCCATGTAGCACAAAAGAAGTACAAATAATGGCAAGAAGATTGGAAGTGTTTAACCAATTTATTTCAAGATATTTAAAAAAATACGAATCGTTCTTCCAAGTTTTGCAAAGAGCGGGGAAGTTTTGTTGGAATCTTTCCTAAGAAGAGGCTTTTCACAACATCAATATGTTCATCACTTCCCTAGACGTTTTAACCAAGCCTAAGTCGGGAGAATCATTATATCTCTACTTGGCATTCTCAGACTACGATATAAGGGCCATGTTAACCCGAAAGAAAATAAATGAGTTGAAGGAGATTTATTATGTAAGTAAATCATTTTGATCCAGAAACTTGATACTTGAAGCTAGAAAAGATTTCCCTAACATTGTTGGTCGCAACTTGAAAAATAATATCAAAGTTCTAAACTCACATCATAATCTTCTGAATGTTCTTTCCTATGAGAAGCATATTACAGAAGTCAGACGTGTAGGAAATATTAACTAGATGGTTTGTAGAGTTGGGCGACTATAATAGTCAACTCAAACCATGAACGTCTACAAAAGTCCAAGACTCGATAGATTTCTTAACATAGTTCTAGTTTGAAATATATATACCTACTAAAGACCTTAATAATAAGAAATATAACGTTACAACATTGAGCAGTGATAGTAGAGGATGACAAAAAAATAGAAACTGAAATAATCACTCTATATAAGTTTAAAATTCAAAGAAGGAGATCTAGTTTCAGGAAACGCTTTTGGATTTTCCACAAGGGGAAGAACCCATCGCTAAGTATTGAACAACCTACATGCATGGAATTTCAACTCAATACATACGCTTCTACCATATGTCATTACACGAAAACTCTTTCAATGGAATTTTTCATTAATTGAAGTCAAACCTTCAAATAAATAACATTATTAATTATCAATTCAATTACAAAACAGCTACACATATGTTATTTCTTCTGCATGTGCATACATTCAGCCAGTCCACCAAAACAAAATATACATTTGGCTAACTTCAGCTACAACGAGTCAACATCCTCAGATCATCGTTGATTCTCATTCTCGTGTTATTTACTCAATGAATTGCTTTGGCTATAATTTTATAGTCTTTCATTCAGTCTTTAAAAGGACTAGATATATGTTTCTCTATATTAGCGCAATCCAAATCAATTTAAAACTCATAGAAGATCTTTCAAATTTGGTTGGATGTTCCAAAAAACTTAACAACATGCCAACAGTTAGTTATACTCTTTTTATTTTTATCAAAATTGTTTTTTTCTCAATGGAGATTTTGGACGCCAAATAATTTTTAATGAGGTATGTACAAGGTTAATATGAACCACCTAAGACTCCAACCGAATGCAGGTCGTGTTACATTAAAGCATGAAGAACCTTTGGTCTCGGACAAAAAAATCATAAATAGAATCGGAAGCTCATCAAAATAAAAATAACAAAATTTTGCAAATGTTCTACAAATCGTAGTCCTTATATCTATCGCAAAGACTAGGGAAATTACGGATAATGATGAATCGATACAACCCAATTGCTTTATCCGCATAAAATAAAATTCATTAAACTATATCGCGAATGAAAAATATAAATATATTAGATATTATTTGTACTATTATTAACACCATTCAAATTAACTAACATATCTTTCCTTTAATATTTATAAGTATATACTTTTTTTATAAATATAATAAAATAATATTTTAAAAAAATCTAACGTCCACAAATAGAAATATAATTTAAAATATAATTATATTCTCATCTTACTTTCTATTTTATGCTAAAAATCAATAATGTTATTTATGGATTCAATCCGTCCGAAGTATGTTATACCCAATATATTTTTACTATATATTTTATATTTAAAATTAAATTTATAGTTTTAATATTATTTAATATAATTTTTTGAAATTAATATATGGTTAAAATTCAAAACTATATATACAAAGTATCATTTTATGTTTAGAATAATATTATTAATGTTTAGAATTATCATTAAAACACCTAACCCCTTTTACTATTTAAAATAAGTAGAAAGAACAGTATTAGTAGAAGTGCAACATTTTTGCCGCAAAATTCGTGTCCGATTAAATAGCTAAACACGACCATGTTGGAGGTTAAAAAGTAGTTTTTATACCAAAATAAACCTAGATATATGGAACATTATGGAAGTATTATATACCGCCAAAACATTAAAAAAATATTTTACTTTAAAAGTTTATAATAGACACGTAAAACATAAAACACCGTGTCAATAGCAGAACACAACATCTGTCAACATATACTTGTTTATAGCCGATATTCATAGCTATCGTCTCAAATATTGTAGTTTTGTTAAAGAGATATATATTAAACTATTCTTCCTTTCTTATCCTTTTGTTTGTCCTACTTATGCTTCCGACTAATACAACAAAGTTTCTTCTCTTATCAGAGTTATAAATGGCAGTGAGTCAATCTTTTGGTCTAAATTTTGAAGCAAAATAGTTAACATGGTAGTGAGTCAATCTGTTGGTCTAAATTTTAAAGCAAAATAGTTAACAGTTGCTCTAGCATAAGTGACTTTTACATATATATATTTTTATCAGGATAAAGTTATAGAGGAACATCCAACTTTTTTATTATGTATTCCCATATAAACTATGCAAACTTAATATATGGAATCTTAATTGTTAGTTTAAGTTTTGAAGGGAAAAAAACATTGGTTTCAAAACTTTGAAAATGTATTTAATAATAAAAATATTTATAACTTTTAGTTTGAAAATAAATATTTAATATAACTTTTTTTTAATTGGCCCAATAGACCAAATTGATATATTAGAACAGAAAATAATTATACGCTGCAAGCATTTCAAAGATCAATCTTCACTCCCGAATCGACTTTCAAAAATGTAACCCTAAATAGCTCTCTCTCCTTCCTCTTGCATTCATCTTCAATGAACCAATCCAGAACCGCCCAAATCTACTCAGCATCACTCCAACCTTAAATCCCATATCCATTTCAAAGATCATCTCGCAAAACAAATTGCAATTTCAGTAGAAAACCATTGCATCATCACACCAGAACCTCTTCAGAAGCAGAATCGACATGAAAACGGACAAGCAGTTGAGAACGAAGCCAGAAAACGAGGTAATTTCCTAATTGAAACTCCTTACCATACATCCAACTCAAGAATTGGGGTTAGTCCTAATGTGACCTATCCGAAATCCTTCGACAAACACAATCGTATTTAGGGTAGCAGGCACTCCCTCATTATCAAAATCCTTATTACCAGTAGCATCAGAAACAGAATGAGCAAGCCAATCTGCTGCCTCATTCTGCTCTCTGAAAATATTGGTAATCTTCATGCTAGGAGAGATAATTTTGTAACAGAAATCGATCGAAGCCTTTAAGTACCATGGTGACATGTTTGTTAGGATCATTTCACAGACCATTCTAGAATCAGTCTCAATGTCTATCGAGTATAACCCCTTAGATCGACACATTAGAATTCCATCCAACAGAGCCCTCATTTCAGCTATTAAAGGGTTACCTTTGCCATAACTTCTTCTGAAACCAAACACGCCCACCACCAAAACATTCACCAGAATTAGAACATGCCCCATCTGTATTAAGCTTGAAACGACCCAGCTTTGGGCATACCCAACTTAGAGAGACCTGAACATATTTCTTATTAAGATACCTCACACAGCCTAAAGACAGACCAATGCTGCTATTACGACTCCAGTGCTTTCTCTTAAGCAGATTTGCATTGTCCAAAGAAGATAGGATGTAGATTACTTTGCCAATCATATCCCCAGCTTTAAGATTCTTGTTTTCCATCTTTAGTTTGATCCTAGCTAGCCAAATGACCCATACAATTATAGAAGGAAGAATATTTTGTATGTGAATATCATTGACAGAAGACCAATACCATGTTCTGACTAGATGAGAAATCAACATGTTCTTTGTGATATAAATCTTTAAGTGCGCAACAAAGAATGCCCAAACCTGCCATGCTTTCTGGCATTCCACAAAAACATGCTTCATATTTTCAAAGTTCCTACAGTTTTGGCACTTATAGACTAACTGAGTATTTCTGTTTTGCAGGATTGAGTCAATCGGCAACCAGTTTTTAAGAATTCTTCGGAGAAGAAATGAGTATTTACGCGGTGTAACCTTGTTCCAGGTTTTTTCATAAAGGTAAGAATAATGCCCTCTTTTACACACCTTAGACCATGTAGCTTTAACTTGAAAAAGATTGTTGTCACTTAAAGTCCAGAGAGTTGTATCTGCCTTAGAATCATCTAGAGAAACCTTGAGAATGTCCTGGATTTCAGATGAATCCAGAACAGTCTCTAACTTATTGATCATCCAACCATCCTTATCCCAATAATCCTTTACCAAAGTTCCCACAAATTTTGTTTGTCCTCCCCACTAGTAAAAGGCATAAATGCATCACTAGAGCACCATCTATCCAGCTTTAAGTCCATATTACCTTTCTTGGTCTGCCAACTAATGTGCTTATCAGGCATGTCCTAACACCCCACAGTCTCCTCCAAGTATGAGAGTTGTTAGATTGTAGAGGAACGTTAGATGATGGTTTTCACTAAAATAAATAGCTTTCATAACCCTTGACCAAAGAGAGCTTTGACATCTCAGTTGGAACCATAACTTGAATGAGAAGACCACCATCATATAATCAATAATTCTCACATTAAGTCCACCATTCTCAAAACGTTTACACACCTTTTCCCATTTACACCAACTTATAGTAACCTTGTCCGATTTAGAGCCCTACAAAAATTTACTGTAAAGAACCTCAAGCCTTCTGATAACCGTTGTAGGAATAGTAGTATGCTGGATAGTGAACATAGGATAGGAATGTAAGACAGATTGGATTAGGATTAACCTACCACCAAATGAAAGTGTAATGTGATCCCAATCTCTAATCTTATTTCTGGTTTTAGATATAACACTATCAAATTTACTGATCAACCTTTTATTGTTAATTACAGAGCCCAAGTACTTCAGTGGAAGGTGGCGATGCTTGTACCCCAAAAGTCTTTCTAATCTTCTGATATTATGAGGTGAGGTATTTCTGGCTAGAAGCACATTTGATTTACTCTTGTTAATTAGCTTCCCTGAAATTTCCTCGTAGTGACTGATAACCTTCTTTACCTTTTGACAGATGCATTAGAGCCATTGCACATGATTAACATATCGTCTGCAAAGCTTAAACAAAGTACATTAACTCCACCTCTCGTCTTGAATCTAACAGACTGATCTTAAGTTGATAGGAAACTCAGGCTTCTAATTAGATATTCCTAAGCTAGGATAAACAGGGTTGAAGACAAAGGATCTCCCTGTCTCAGCCCTTTGTTGGACCTAAAGTAACCCTTCAGAGCCCCGTTGATTAGGATAAAAAAGTGGCAGTTTTCAATATTTCTTTCAATGAGCCTTATAAAATCCAAACTAAAGCCAAAGGCCATCATCACACTTAAGAGAAAAGTGTGATCAAGCCGGTCAAACGCTTTATCCATGTAAATTTGTAGCATAATATTCCCATTTCTTTCCTTACTAGAAAGATCACCAAAACTTCCTGAGCCAACATTATATTATCTGTATGAACCTACCTTTAGTGAATGCCCCTTGCTCAGCAGATATAAGATTATGAAGAATAGCAGACAGTCTTCTGTTTATTACCTTAGAAAGAATCTTGCTGAAGTATGTAGTCAAACTTATGAGGCTGTAATCTTTCCATTCTTTGGGGGAGTCACATTTAGGGATAAAACACAAAACTGTAGAATATATACCAATAGGAACTTCCCATTCCCTGAAAAATTCCCTTAAAGCTTCGCAAAGTTCATCCTTAATGATGGGCCAACAGAATTTATAGAACTGCCCATTAAAACCATCTGATCCAGCAGCAGCACTAGGGCATCGATCCTTGATAACATCATAAATTTCCATCTCAGTAGGTACCACCATCAGACTTTAATTATCAATTTCAGAAACCCTCTTAGGGATATAGTCCCCCAAGACATTAGAACTCCAAGGATTAGGGAACTCGGATATTAGATTCTTAAAATAGTTCACAGTAGAGTCACTTATAGAAATATGATCTTCATCCCAAGCATCCCCATTCCAAATTCTGGTTATTTGGGATCTCTTTTGCTTTCTTTTAAAAACGTTATAGAAAAAGGAAGAGTTCCTTTCACCATCCATAGTCCATTTGGTGCTAGCTTTTTGAATTCAGTAGGCCTCCTCCCTTTCAAGGAGCACTAGGTGCTTACTTTTAGAAATCTCAAGCATAATTTTGTCTTGGTCTGAATTAGAGCTGATAAGATTAGCCTCTAACTTAGATATCTCCTCTTCAACCACCTTTAAGGACTCAAAAACATTACCAAACACAGTTCTATTTCACACCTTAAGACTAGCTTTTAAGTGCTTAAGCTTGAACCATAATATTTTGATAGGAGTCCCAGGTAGATCCTTATCTCAACAACCTTTAACAAAGCTGAAAAAATCCTTGTAAAGACACCACATATTTAGAAATTTGAAAGAAGATACCCTTTTATTCGAGGAAGAGTAGATAGAGATTAATAAAGGGGAGTTATCTAAACAGGTTTTAGGGAGATGATGAACATTAGTATTGTCAAATTGATTCAGCCACTTCCCATTAAAAAGAACCCTGTCCAACCGCCTCCACTGCCTACTATTTGTCCAAGTATACATATTACCTGTAAAACCAGCATCTATTAGAGAACAATCTTGAATGAAATCGTTAAAGTCATCCATACTAGCAGAATTGTTAGTAGAAGAATTGAATTGTTCATTAGGGAAAGCAATAGTATTAAAGTCACCTAGGATCATCAACTCACTTTCACCATCAGCAATAGCCCTTAATTTATCCCACAACAGCCTTCTCAAACTTTAAACACTTCGCATAGACCACAATGACAAATAACTCTTTAGAAACCAAGCTATTCTTAATTTTGAGATAAAGAAATTGTTCTTCATTGACAATGACATCTACCTCATACAACCCATTCCACATAACCCATATTTTATTATTAGAATTACTGGCAAATCCATGAAACCTCAACTTCCCTGATATAGCTTCCAGCTTAGACACAGACACCATAGGCTCTTGAAAAGCAATAAACTCTAACTTATTTGATCTTTTTAAAGCTTTAATTTTAGATTGGGTTCCCAATCCCACGAACATTCCAGTTAAGGATGGCAATCATTTGGAATTTTTTGAAACACTTTTGTGTTGCACACACTTTGGAAATATTATCCCCTTGGATTTGAGAGATTTAGGCTTTTTCCGTTTCTTTAATTCATTCATCTTTTCACCAAAGGAATCCACAGATTGTTTATTGAAAGGAGATGGGGGCAGGCTTCCACTAGTCTGTTTAGTTGGAGAGGTTTGAGGAACCAAAGAAGAGACAGAGTCATCAGTACTTGTAATACCCAGTTGAAGCATATGAATAGCTTCAATCATCTCAATACCATCCATTGCTAAATGTACCATATCTTGATTTAATTCTTCTTTGTTTTCCACACTTGGGACTTCAATTCTTGTAATACCCAGTTGAAGCATAAGAAGAGACAATGAACTCTCATTTACATCTGAAAGTATCAAGAAAGTCCTTAACCTTAGCATATTTAGGTTTCCCAATTGACATTTACCCACTATCGTGTGTGTGGCTTTAGATTGAAGATATCCTTAGTCAGCTGCTTGGAAGTTGACTTCAAGATGATCATTAATCCATGATCTTTGAATATTTTTATGTACTAACCTTTCACTAGTGTTTTTAAACAGATCCGCGAATGACTTGTTTCTTTCTCCTTTGCCACCGTTTGTTGTAGATTCAAAGGTGGGGTTATCTCTGATTCATGGCTGGGCAAGATGCGCATTCAGGACAGGAAAATGATTATCATGGTCAACAGATCTGGGGAATAACGAGGAACATTCCCCTTCTTTTTATAAGAGACA
Organism: Limnanthes douglasii subsp. nivea; assembly: GCA_036936605.1. Taxonomy (NCBI): domain Eukaryota; kingdom Viridiplantae; phylum Streptophyta; class Magnoliopsida; order Brassicales; family Limnanthaceae; genus Limnanthes; species Limnanthes douglasii. The sequence goes on from JAUPFV010000005.1 coordinate 169,629,643, forward strand.
ATAGATGGAAATAGAGCAAGAGATAAGCACTAGTCTAGCAACATTTCTTGGAGACAATCTTGGAACTCTGTAACAAACTTTTGCAAAACTAATCGACCGTAAATTCTTCGTATATTTAATATAACTTATTTTAACGTATAACTAGATAACATAAATATAATTTTCAACTATAACTTTTAAAACTTAATTTTTGTTAATACTTTTTTCCTATAATTCCCTTGATTTTATGTTGTGCCTCAAGCATCCCATAAAGACAAAACAAAACAAAAGATATAAAAACTAAAAAATCTTTTAAAGAGGTAATTTTGTTTAAATATTTAACCCAAAATTTATCCATGCCAAAATCATTTATTTTAGGATCTGATAATACAATAGCTAATGATGTGAAAGGATCGAATTCTCGAGATAGCTAAAGAATTTTGAAAAAATTGGCGATCATTTTGTGCAAATAAAAATATTTGGAAATTTGACGCCACATTGGTAAGATAATTTTGATGAAGGCAACGAGACTAGCTATTTTATATGTACTCTTTCTCTAATCGCTTTGTAAGATGAAAGAATCAAAATCATATATCATGGGAAGAGGTTTTGATGAACAACACTGTAAATATCGATCAACATGAGCGAACGTTACCACTATCCGTGGTATCATTCTCGTTCAAGTAAAAAGATTAAAAAAAATTTAACCATCATTGTGGTGACGAATCACCACAGGTCAAACACATTAAGGGAAAACAATTCATCTGAACGACTACAACCTCGTGACATGTGTTGTCTAGAGGAAATGTATCATAACCAGCTTTTTAACCGAATATAATATAAGGCAACATATTCTTACATTTGGCCAACTCTTAGCTTATGTGAATATAAATCAAAGTCGATGATGATGATTTCAAAGATATCCAAAGGGCTAAAGCGTCAAATGTATTTTGATTTGAATCACCTAAATGTTAGAGAGAGACTAAAGCAAGAATCTAGAGAGAAAGGGTCCATTTAAGAGTAGTTAATAGTATTTAAATTTTTTCTTTGCCCAAAAGGAAATCTGCTCAATAATTTTGATTCTAATTATCATCGTTCCAAATATTTTTAGTCTTATGTACATCACATGTAGATTTAATCTTGTATATGTCTTACAAAATTATTTGATCCACGCATTAGACCTTTCATGGTGATGCGGTGAAGAAACCATTCCACTTTCCAATACAAGTACCGTTGTAGGTGTGAGAAACCAGTTGTACAACCTTTCCACTCCCTAACACAGGTGTCTGGTAGGCCTGAGAAAGGTCTATGTTAGGATTCCGCATTATCCTCTATAAATACTTCATGTAATTCTCATAATTTTTTCATTCTTTACCAATTTTAGAGATAGAGAGAAACTCTCATTTTTCATCCACCATAAATTTTAGTTTTAACCCAATCACTACCATAAAAACTTTCATGGTAGGAACCCTAACCTTTTTTCACTCTCGCATTCTACAAATCTTCTCAGGAGTTACATGTTTTGCTTTGACAACGTTCTAGAGGACTAGTTGTCAATATTTGAAAAAATCGAGATGAGGAAAGAAGCTCCAAAAGCTTATGGGATCGGAAACAAAGGGCGCATTCACATTGTTCAAGTATTTAATAATGGAGCCAACATTTCAAAGAAAAGAACATCTAAATTTGTTAATCACTCATCCTCTAATGTTCACTTGATAGTTCTAGAAATATCTCAGGTGTTATTTTATCTAAGATGTAACATAAGTTACGTTTTTGAAAGATAAACACGAGAATTCTAGAGATAGAAGCTGTCAAAAATGGTAATAAAATAATTAATATTTACCTCTCCCCCAAAAGGGAATATCGTTTTATATAGTACTCGTTGTGGACCCAAATACCACATGTTGGCCCATTTTAGGCTATTCCATCCTATTATCCTACTTATATTAAACATAGTTTTTTACATATTACACAATATACCCTCGATGTTATATATTGTTTGGGCTTATTCTATGATACAAATACAAGATCAAATTAGTCGAATATCATATCGATCCGACCCGTGGTTCAAAGAAATCACACCCTTCTCAGTAGCACCCGTAGTCCTTACAAACTTTTACCGGAGAACTAGTATTGATACCGATTCAGATTAATGTGTGATGCCTCCTGGGGTAATCCGACTATAAGATATCGAAGTAATAGTTTCAGAATGCATGGTTGGAATCCGACTAGTATTGAGACTCTTGATCTCCCCTATGACAATGTCTTTTTCGCTTCCCCGTGTAAATGACTGTTAGGTCTTCAGGGCTTTCACTATATACATACTCTCTCCCCTCGTAATATTTATACTTCAATTTTTTAAAAGAGATGGAGTTTTAAACCCTTAGATTCTAGAGAGAGAGAAACTTCTTAATACCGTGACAATTATCATTTATGAGAACCAAATTTAACACTCTTGATTGGTTTTTGATAGCTTCTAGCGCCAAAGAGAGAAGAGCTGCAGGGATAATAAACAGCGCACCGAAAATGATCACTCAGGTTTTCACCTAATGGTAACTTTGACTCAAATAAGAAATGACCCAAAAACAGCTCTCTCGTTCGCCTCCGCTTTAATTAGATCTTCATAAAAAAACATCAAGCCCTTACCCACGAAAACTGAAGATTCGGAATTACCAAACCTTTACTGCAAGCTTCTGAATCTTTATCACGGGTTTCCAAGACTTTTCCACATGCTTCCAAAACTTTACCTAAAGCTCGCTTTAAATAAGCCCCCTGAAACTCGTATTTTCTACTAATGGGTCATTCTGACTTTGAAGCTTCCCCCGTGAGTTCTTCAAAATAAATTGAAATGGCCTATAATAATCCCCCGAGGGATTGATGAAGTCTAAGGGGAAAAACAAAGGAGTTCAGTCAAACCCTACTGCTCAACTGCCCATTCCCGATGCAGCTGATAGGGTGAATGTTGAAGAATTTTCCCTTAAAGCTCAAATGCGTGTGGTTGACGAGCTCAAAAATATCATCGAAAACCATTAGAAGGGTAAAGAGCTAGTTGTTGATTCAGACCATCCGAGGACATACCATGATGACACGCTTCCCTCAGAAATATCTAAGGTTTTTAGGAGTAATCTTTGTGGCCTTGATACAAAATAACTTGTTGGGTTATACACTCGAAAAATATCACTATTAATACGGAGGAGGAAGGCCTAAATCCGAGTATACGTTAGGGAATCCTGAAACTTATTTACATACACTTTCTGAACATCAGGATAACACCACTCTCTGTGAGAAATTGTGCGGTGGTAGTTTTTCCCAACGTCTTGAACTTGGGGTTTCAGTTGTCCTTGGACCCTTCGATCAACGGATACTTCGAGCTAGTAGGATTGTGCCCCAACCAAGTCAGCGTTAACGCGTGGTTCACCCTGATGTCGTACATTATAGACTCGCGCCTTTTCAAATTCTAGTACCGATGGAGGAGTTCGTTGATATCATCACACTGTTCAATAACCTTTAGCTTTTCTTCTTTTATATCACTTTTAGGAATAAGTATAAGATTGTGAACGAACTGGTCGAGAAAGAAAATATCTGGAAACAACAATTTTTTCTTCATCAGTGACGTTTGGGAAGATGGTCGGCCTAACGCAAACAAAACGAACCTGAGGTACCTTCTGAGGATATGGACTTGCATACGTAATTTTCTCTGTCTATATTATCATTTATTATCTCTACGAGGTTTTAATTTAGATATTTCCTTTAGTAGCCTCAAAGGAATAACAACAACCTTGAGAAAGAAACATCTGAAGGCTGTAGAGAAAACCTCAATCGCGATGAGCGCATGGGCCTATGAGAACTAGGCCAACAAATTGCACAAGTGCTTCACACTATAGAACTTGGTGTGAGGTTAGTTATGGCTCTCATCTAAAGTCAATCTCACTGTGGACTAACTGATGACCCTGTTGAAGTTGTTTAGATTGTTGTTCACTGGTTGAATATCTTTAATTTCCTATTGGTTAATCCTGCTGAAAATTTGTGTGAAATCTGCAGGTCTTTTGCGTGTCTTTTATGACAAAATCAGAGTTTAAACCCTCTGAAGCACGTTTTGTTTGCTTGTATCTTTTTACTTATGTCAGTCACTTAACGTGTGTTAGTGACTTTTATATGTATTTAAACAAGTATTTTCTATTGAATGAATCAAGTCCTTTTCTTTTCACATTCCAGTAACTCCTCTGCCTCTCTTATTTTCATTTACTCTAACCATTAACCTTTGTCTTCTGCACTAACAAAGTGGTATCAGAGCCCTCTTCTTAAGGGACTTGTGAGGTTAAAATGGAAAGAGAATTTTCAATCGATGCACCACCAGTCTTTGATGGAGACAATTATCAAATGTGGGCAGTTCGTATGGAGACTTACTTGGAAGCTTTAGATCTTTGGGAAGCAGTAGAAGAGGATTACGAAATCCCTCAACTTCCAGCAAACCCTACTATGGCACAGATCAAAGCACATAAGGAAAAGAAGACGAGAAAATCAAAGGCAAAAGCTTGTCTATTTGCCGCTGTATCTCAGATGATTTTCACACGAATTATGTCCCTCAAAACAGCCAAAGAAATTTGGGATTACCTCAAGGCTAAATACGAAGGAGATGAAAGGATTCGTGGAATGAAGGTCCTAAATTTAATTAGGGATTTTGAGTTGCAGAAGATGAAGGAGTCTGAGTGCGTCAAAGAGTATTCAGTCAGACTTCTCAGCATAGCCAACAAGGTGAGATTGCTTGGGTCTGAATTAAAAGACTCCAGGATTGTTGAAAAGATATTGGTGACGGTTCCAGAGAGGTTTGAAGCAACCATTACTACTTTGGAGAACACCAAAGATCTGTCAAATATCTCTCTTACAGAACTCTTAAATGCCTTGCAAGCACAAGAGCAGAGAAGGTCTATGAGGCAAGAAGAGGTGATTGAAGGTGCAATACCTGCAAAGCATCAAGACAGCAACAGGTATAAAAAGAATAAAACTTTCAAGTCAATGAGTGAGGATTCATCTAGCAATTTTCAAAACAGAAAAGAAGCAGATGTGAGAAACTCCTACCCACCTTGCCGCCATTGTAAAGTTAAAGGTCATCCATCATACAGGTGTTGGAGGAGACCTGATGCTAAATGCTTAAATTGTAATCAACTCGGACATGAAGCTGTAATCTGCAAAGTCAAGGATCAGATGCAGATGCAAGAAGCAGATGCACGGGTAGCTGATCAAGAAGCAGAAGATATGTTGTTTGTAGTCAATTGTCTTCCGGGCAGAGAATCGAGTGAAAGCTGGTTGATTGACAGTGGGTGCACAAATCATATGACATATGATAAACATCTATTTGAGGAATTAAAAGACAGCGAAGTCAAGAGAGTGAAGATCGGAAACGGTGAACACTTGGAAGTCAAGGGAAAAGGTACAGTAGCTATTACAAGCTATGAAGGTACAAAATTTATTTCAGATGTTTTATTTGTACCAAAAATTAATCAAAATTTGTTAAGTGTTGGTCAATTACTTGATAAAGGTTACAAAGTGTTGTTTGAGAAGAAACAGTGTTTGATCAAAGATGCTACTGACAAAGACTTGTTCAATGTCAAAATGAAAGAAAAAAGGTTTGCTCTAAATCCGATGGAGAAACAAGAATTACTTTCTCATGATAAGTCGGAACATCATTCTAAACCGTGTTTTAGTGAACCATCTTACGGTGCCAATGGAATTCCTTTAGTAAGTTTATCTACGGGTCTCAAGTTTCAAAAATTGCAAGATCCGCGTCAAATCAGTTCACAAGTTCCTCTAGTTGACTCGCAGGAGGAGCAAAATATCAGTTTAACTAACTTTCCTAAAGAAGTTCATGATGCTGGGTATAGTTCTAATTTTGAGTCCTCACTGTTTCTGTCTAATCTGATGTTTCGGAACTGTAGTCATCAAGCAAGTCGCAGGTCATTACTTCGAGAACAAATTGATGAGATTCATCTAAAGGAGTCTTATCTACAGTTTAACCAAATATCCTCAACTATTTGGAAAGCCGGTGACAGTGTCAATGCTTTGACAGATGTTGGTATTAAAAATAATAATCATGCTCTACTTCTATCTTCGAAAGCCGTTGAAAATGGAAGTTTAATGGACAAACATGAGATTGGTGTAGAAGTTCAGTTTGAGCTTTCAGTTGAAAGAAAGATTTCGGTTGAAAGACAGACAGTAGCAAAAATTGTTGCTGGTAGTGAAAGGGGCAAAAAATCGAAGAAGAAGAAAAGAAGACAAAAAATATCTAAACAGCATCTAAACAAGGAGGAGTGTTGAAGTTGTTTAGATTGCTGTTCACTGGTTGAATATCTTTAATTTCCTATTGGTTAATCCTGCTGAAAATTTGTGTGAAATCTGCAGGTCTTTTGCGTGTCTTTTATGATAAAATCAGAGTTTAAACCCTCTGAAGCACGTTTTGTTTGCTTGTATCTTTTTACTTATGTCAGTCACTTAACGTGTGTTAGTGACTTTTATATGTATTTAAACAAGTATTTTCTATTGAATGAATCAAGTCCTTTTCTTTTCACACTCCAGTAACTCCTCTGCCTCTCTTATTTCCATTTACTCTAACCATTAACCTTTGTCTTCTGCACTAACAGACCCTTCCTAATGCGACCGAAACGATGAAGAGGGTACGGGGTCTTTGGTGCTCAATTGTTTTCTTCATACCAAGAAGAGAGCTCATAGTCACATGGTAAAGAATGAGACTACGGAAGGGCCTACCATGAAAAAACTAAAGAAAGATACCCTTAAAGTGGAACAGGTGACCAAAGTGGTTGATGCTAAGATGGCAACCGATAAATAAAATAAAGACTGTTGGGGCTTGAAAAATAAAAAATTAGTATCAAAATCGAAATGTCAAAATAATGGAAAAAGAAAAAATCAGATGGAACTACATTTGATGCTGCAGAAGACATTCTTACTACAGATTAGGCCACCGTCCCTGCCATGATAGAACATTATGATGCCAATAGTCCGAAGGGTAGAGGTGAGTCCATTATAAGATAACAATCAGCCCCTTAAAGATCGAACGTCGAGCTTCCCGAGCGAGAAGCAATCAGATTTTAACGTCCAAAGGTGTTCGAATGAGATACGCCTGGACTTGGAGATCCAAAGTCCCCTGAGTGAGGATCTGCTCACCAATCTGCCATAATTTTCGGGTGATGAGCCTCCTGAGCCTCATGGACAAAAAGTACAGGATCTAGGTGGAAAAACGGTACCCAATGATTCTATTGCTCAGCAACTTGGATTCCCATGCTATTTCTTTTCATTATCTCATGGCATCATTGCTATGTTTGAAAGAAAATCAAATAAAATGAAGGAAGAACATTCCAGCGCTAGGGTTTGACATTTTCATCTTAGGAGTATAACAACACTCTAAAATAGCGGATCAAAAAAGTTAAAGAGGGAGCCTCAGATCAACACTACCTTGCCAACAAGTTCAAACTATGGGCCCGTGCTACCTCAAGATATCTCGAAGAGCTAGAAAAGGCCCACCAAAAAGAACTTAATATTTAATGGTTGTCGACAAACGAGCAGTATAAAGAATGCAACCTTCATATAAACCTTTTCTTCGAAATATAAGAAGGGCTAAAAGCTGCCACAAAAAAATTGAAGAGGAAATGCCAAAGAGAATGAGCCGGCTACACTTGCTAGTCTCAAAGCACAAATCAAAAAGGACAAAACGGCTGCAATTTAATCTTACGATCAATAATGATTGCAAATCGTACCCGACTGTGAAGTTGGGGCCAGGTCCAGGCTGATAGTTGACATTAATAAAAGTTTTTCGGATTTGAAATTGGGTTTGTACTAGAAACTAGTTCCAGAGGCGGAGCGCCCCTCGAATGTTTCCTACAAAGATGAAACTAAGAGTGTTGAAGGAGCATCAGATGAAGAATCTGAAGGTTGTTCAAAACATGTAGTTTGAGAACGAATCTGCTTCAGAATAGTTGTTATTTTTTAAACAGTTTGTATTAAAAGTCCATGCTTTGTCAGGGTGTTTTATACTCGGAGATTTAATATATATGCGAATCGTTTTGTTATGTTTTTTTTCTACTTTTGAATTTAGGATTCAATTTTTTCCTGAAATGAGAGTGATCAGTTCTCAATACGAAAAGAAACCACAGATACCTTGTATCATAGAATTTATCAATATTGACCAACTAATGTTGGAACATTCTTCAAATCCAAAAAATAAAAATTGTTAATTGTTGACCAACTAATGTAGGAAGGTCTTTCATATCCAAAACAAAAATTGATGATTGTTCACCAACTAATCTTGGAAGACCCTTATATCCAAAAAAATCAAAATTGTTAATTCTTGACCAACTAATGTTGGAAGATCCTTCAGATCCAGAATAAAAAAAAATTAAATATTAACCATCTAATGTTGGAAGATCCCTTATATCCAAAATAAAAAAAATTGATTATTAACCAACTAATATTGGTAGATCCCTCTTATCCAAAATAAAAATTATCCTCGAATCGTGCAAAGGATATAAGAAAGAAAAAAACTAGTATTCACGAGCCAGATATGTAGGCACCTCGTTAAAACCTTCATGTACCACCAGGGTAGGAAAGAGTATGCCATCGGTCATTACATAAATTGAAATAAGAACTATAAAAATTGTTATATTTACGCTAAATACAATTTTAGGTGCTCAATTTTCCATCGGCACCCAACTGGTTTTCCCTCTTTATCTCTCCATATATATGTTATGAGCTTTATTTTTTTCAGTTATCATATATGGGTCCTCCCAATTTGATCACAATTTTCTGAGCTGTTTTTTTGTATAGTTGTGTAAGAAACATTTCCTTAAAACATGTCTGCAACTTTAAACTATCTTTTGTCTAACCCTGAACGCGTATCTGCTTCTCATCAATGTTTAATAATATAAAAAGTTTAGATTTTCTCCCATTATTTTTTCCTAAAATAAATTGAGTTTAGATTTTCTTCTTTCATCGTTGTTTTCTTCAAAAAAAATTTCAATACGATATGAAGGTAGAGGTTCTTTGGATGTTGTCCCAATATTTATCCCATAAACTAGTGTGAAGGGTGACTCTTGGGTTGCAGTTTGAGGTGTGGTTTGGTAGGCCCATAATTTTTTTTTGGAGATAGTTTGGCCACTTTTCCCGCTGCACCCTCTAAATAATTGTTTAGGCCTTCGAGGATAGTTATGTTCGTGACTTTCACTTGTCGGTTGGCTTGTGGGTGAAAATGTGCTGAGAAACACTGTTGTATACATCGGGAAGAGCAAAAATATTTCATGTCCTTATTATTGAACTGTGGACTATTATCCATTGTCAGTCTCTTCAAGACACTGAAACGAGAACATATGCTAAATAAGATAACGATGATCACATCTTTCACTTTTTTCCCCGACAAAGATTTGACATCTACTCATTTTGTCATTCCATCGGATGCCATTGGAAATGGTCCAACTAGATCTATACATCATCGATCAAAAGATAGTGCCTCATAGATTGATTCAAGTAGTACTGCATACCAATGCATCGTGTTGGTGAATCGTTGATAAGTATAAAATCTTATGACTAACTCTTTAGCATCAAAATTAATTGAGGGCCAACAATATCACGCAATTAAAATACTTCTTGTTAATGTTTTATACCCACAATACGTTGATAATTACTCGTCATGCAACTCGAACGGTATCATTTTATATTCATTTTATCCAAGACAATGCAACAAAGTTATACTCAGTAACTTCTTGGCCAGTGTTTTATCAACCAGTATAACCTTATTAAAAAAATCATGGCTCAAATATTTTTCATTACTTGTTGAAATTTGGAAAGTTTCTTATGAGTTCAGATTTCATTTCAAATTATTCGTCATCGAAGGACTCTCTTGTGTGAGTGTCTACGACTAGATTTTGGAATATGTTGTGGTTGATTAAGAGTTGGGAACATAATTTTTAGCCATGTGAACATGCTAGTATTTGACACTTTCAAACAATGCTTCCAACCCTCTAAAAGCCTTTAACTACATCACCAGGTGGTCTTTTTTAACCTCAGACTGCCCCAAAGTGTGATTTACTAAGAGTTGTGAGTCACTTACCAAACTAACTCTTTTAGAACTTCACACGTGTGCAAGTCGTAACCCCGCTAAAGCGTAGTTATAGTTTTCCTCATTGTTCGATGCTTTAAAAACAAAGTGAACTGCCTGATACATTCCTTTTCTTGTCAAAGTTATCAACTAAATCCCTGACCTACAACCTGAAGCACTAGACCCTTTATTTTTCTGAATAATTTACTCAACTTTCAATTCTCCATGATCTGTATCCATATTGAGGTGTTCAAATGAAACTCAACCAATAAATCAACCAAATATTAGGCATTGGTATGCCCCAGTTCGAGGCTCAAAATCAATATCGCAATCCCCCAGTTCCATAGGCCACTTCATCATTCACCACAACACGTCGGGATTTTGCACTATATTTTCAGAAGAAAGGGTATTCAGATTACGATTAAGTGAGATTGAAAATAAGGTCTCATTTTCTGAGTTGCGGTTACTAGTGCGAGAGCGAGCTATTCTAATTTCAAGTCTATTTTTTCAACGTCTAACATACTTTTTCTTACATATTACACGGGTCGAGGACAATTATCAAATTCTCGTATTAACACCGCACTGATGGCATAATTCGATACCCTTATGTAAATGAATAATTTCTCTCATTCGTTTGGATTTGTGAAAATATATGGAGAAGATAAATATTATTTTATCGATATAAGAGCTTTGTTGCACTTTGGGGTCCAATTAAAACAATTATTTTGCCTCAAAAATCAAAAGAAAGAAGATCATTTGACTGAAGACCTTGATATAAATCTGTTGAGGGCATCTAACCTTTCAGTTAATATTTGAACTTCCTTAATGGATCTAGGAAGATCTATAGTATTTAAATCATTTAACTGTACTTGTCCAACTTTAAATCATTTAACTGTACTTGTCCAGCTTTGATCCTCTTTTCATTGACTACATATTCCAAAAACTTCCAAGATCGCACCCCGAATGTACACTTTTCTGGATTTAATTTTAAGTTTATAGCCTTGAATTTGCAAAATAAATTTCCCAGATTAAAGAAATGCTTCATTGTTGGCGCTCTTCATCAACATATCATAAATATATACTTTAACATTGCGTCAGATTTGATTTTTGAAAGCCTTGTTCACCAACCGTTGGTAAGTAGTGTTGCAGCATTTTTCACCCGAAAGACATTACTTTGCCATAGTGTGGACCTTTTCTTGTTATGAACGAAGTGTTTTTTTCATCCCTCGTATCTATCTGAATTTGGTTGTAACCTGTGTAGGCATCAATGAACGATGAAAGCTTATTTCTCGAAGTCAAATACATAAGCTAATCTATCATCAAGATAAAAAAGGTTTCATTCAAACATACTCTCTTCAAATCGTGAAGTCAACACACATTCTCTATTATTCGTTCTTCTTTTTTCGTAAAGATTGGGTTTGTTGTCCACAAGGGGTATTGAGATTCGCGTATGTGGCCCATTTTTGATAATCGGTGCACCTCGACCATGATCACTTCGGATTTCTCAGAGAGACAATATCTTATTTTCTACATAATTGGACGCACATTACGCCGGATAACCTACTGATGAAAAATAATATATGTAGGTTTCTCTGTAATATCCTCGTTACATCATGCGAACATATGCAAGTTTTATAATAGAAAAGTATCAAGCTTTCCCGAACTTCTGGAGATAAAATAGTGCAAATCTTCAAGATTTGACCATTGTGAAATACATAGTTTTCAAAATTATCATTGGAAACTAAAAAATCGTGGGTTTCCCTCGGATCATCAACATCGGACTCCAAGATAAAGCCCAATAGTTGTTATCCCTTATTGGCCTCAATACTTCTGATTATTTTTGGGCCAAAACCATTTTGTAAAACTCTCTAGCCATTTTATAACTGCTTCAGATTGTCCTCATGTTGCTTCTCTCTAGATACTTTAAACATTGGTGAACTTTTGAGGCGGCATTGTGCATCTTAGACAACTATGATCAGCCAAAGATCGCATTATATGATGTCGGTGCATCCCCCACTATGAACAAAACTGTTACCTCATTCATAAATAGCACGTGGTCCAACTCTACCACTCCCTCAAATTCTCTAACCACCTCAGCAGTCACCCCGGTGAAGTCGGCGATAGTTCGATCGGATCGCATGATACTTAGAGGGTTTTACATCTATTTGTACTTCGTCAAAAATAAAATATTGACAGAGTTTTTGGTGTCAATCAGAATCGTTTGGATTTCACTCCTGATAATGGAATCTACTATTACCACCGCGTATCGTATGGCCCAACCACCTCTCCCATGTCATCATCATCATCTGAACACAACAAAGATGATAGGTTTTTGTATAAATCAATCAAAGTGCTTGCTTCCAGTTGGGTTGCCAAACTTACAATGTGCCTTTTTTTAGAAAAGTTGGTTATCCCTGAAATAATATCCCCCAAAAAATAGTTAGAGACTCAAATAATTTACACATCTCACTAACCTTTCCCTTGGCCTTTGTTTCCTCAACCATCATAATAATCCTTATGTTAGGGTTTGGATTCAAATATTCTAAAGACACATCAAAATAGTCAACTGGTTCCATGATCATTGATATATTTTCCTACTTCAGAGCCGTCACGGCCACCTCACTCTCCATCAGATTCTTGTACTAAGCTCCGACATTTCTTTTGACAAAGGTTGTCAATTTCCCATTCGTGATTAACATTAAAATTCTTTTTTCAAAGTTATGCAATCCTTTGTTTCATGACTGAAGTCTTCATGATACTTGTAATATCTATTACTTGTCCCATCTCTTGAGGTCTGAATCAGATAAATATTTCAGAACTGTATATGACTTTGAGCTTTATCAAAAATCTTCGCCACACACTTAGTCAATTACATATAATGGGTAGGTCGGACCCACTTATTCGACACCGGCCTTGCTGACTGCTGGACATTTACAACCTGTTGATTTGTTCTCGGCTCAAGACCATTGGTTGAGATACAGATACAAGAGGAAATATTTGGATCGGTTGTGGCCGATAAACCAGAGTGGTTGATTATTGATAGATAACTATGGGTGATTGTGAATTTTGTTTCCCTTGTTGGGGCATAAATGCAAACTCTACTATTTAGATCTCTTCCATGATTTTCGCTTCTCGACATGGGTTTTTAAAGCACCGAAGGTCAATATCTTCCTCCTAGAAATATTGCCCCTTAAAATTTTGGGGAGAAGCCCTTGTTTGTACGCATCGCAAGTGACCAACTACTCATAACCATCTAGATCGATTTTTGTTTGAAAGAAGCGCCCGATATACTCCATCAGACTCTCTCCAACCTTTTGTCGCCAGTCAATGCTTGTATCTTCTTCTCACAGAACTTCTTGCTTCCTACAAACTATTGTTTAAATAAAATTCTAGATCATGTCAACATTTTAGATACATCCCTCGGGTAACCGATTATAACAATTTGAGGCATCATCTTTGAAGGTTTGAGAGAAAGTACAACACAGTAGTTTGAGAGAAAGTACAACACAGTAGGTTTGAGATAAAGTACAACATTTCTATTACAAAAATTTAAACTATTAAATAGGGTTATCCAGGTCTAGGCTTCCATCTAAATTTTCCAACCTCGAAATATTAAAATGCTTCGGCATGCGCCCCGGTCAAATATCTATATACAAAGGAGATTCCATCAAATTATGACTTGGCTTATACAAGTTACCCACGAGCCTTCATTCACCGCCATATAAAAACCCTCATTGGAAGGATTTGCAAACTCATTACTTACTCTATAATACAAAGGATATTCCCTCCAATTATGACATGGCTTATACAAGTTACCTCTGAGCCTTCTTTCACCATCAAATCCGAATACAAAGGTGATTTCCTCCAATCATAACCCGGCTTATACAAGTTACCCCTGAGCCTTCATTCACCATCATATAAAGACCCTCTTTGGAAGAATTTACAAACTCATTACTTACTTTGTAATAAAAAAATCTAGCTACGCAAGGGAAATTATACATGGGTTTCGTTTGGTATTGTTCTCATCTTCTTATAGTTACTACCATATCTTTAGCATCGAACATTCGTTTGTTTGTTCGCATTATCATGTATCTTCTTCGGATCCCTCACTGTCCTGGACGTCAGATGATAGTCAGAATACCTCTTCAAACTCTGTCTCTTAAAGCTCCTCTTAGGATGACAATTTCTTACCGAGAAATAATATTCATCTGAGTCGTAACTAGAATAATCACTCGACTCCAAAGAATCATAGTCATGTCTCATCTTTATCTATTTTCTTGAAGCATAACGAATTTGATACCTTTCTTCCCTATGCTTATCTTTAAACCATGACTATACCCGGTCTCATTACCTTCAGAAGATTGTTCCTTTAGGGACTTCTGATCGGACGTTCCTTGCGACCATCATAGTATCATTTTCAGCATTTAGTTTTGCAATATCCTCCAACAGTTCTTTTTGCTATCGAACCAGAACGGATTGTTCCTCATAGATAGCTCCAATCATTAAAATCTTAACTCTAACTGGGGGTTCCTATTACATTTCTGTGTTTATCTCTCCTAAAGAATCACTGAACGTGCCTAAATTATTATATGGTTTTGTAATCGAATTCGGATACCAGATGTCTCACACTGTGGTCGCCAATGATAGTTCAAGAAGTATTCGATGTGTTATTCTGCCTAACAAATTATAGGAGTCGGTTCTAAGAAATATAAACAGGGGAATTCTAGAGAGAGAAGCTAACAAAGTTAGTAATGAAGTAATAATTATTCACATCTCTCCAAAAATAACATTGCTTTATATAGTAATGGTGGAGGGTGGGGGCAAAGGCCACATGTTGACCTATTTAGGTTATTTCTTCCTATTATTGTATCAATCTTAAACATATTTGATATTTATTATACATTATACCCTCAATGTTATACATTTTTTAGGCATATTCAATTCAGCCCTTATCGCCTTCATTTCACTCTTATCACCTATAATTCAACCTTGACATCAAAAGCCTACACCTCAAAACCAAGTTTCACTTAAGATAACGAGCACGCTGATTGTCGACCGTATTTTATACCAATGTGCTACTCGGATACTTAAGAACCTTCTGCCTCAAAGAAATACTCAATGCATTTGGAGAAAATAAGATGCTTACCTGGAATTCGAGAGAATAAAATGAAACGGTTGATCGATAAAATAGATACGCACCCTATGTTGGGATCATAGGTTGGTACCTTGAGAAAAGCAGGTGATAATGTTAAGAAGGAGGTATAAATCCTTAAAGAGATCCAAGGGAAGACTCTAAAGCCCAAAACTTGTAAAAAGAAATGAGTAAAAGTCCAAATCTTTTTTGTAATAACTGAAGTGCTAGGGTGTAACATTCGTGAAGTCGAAAACAAATACTTGATTGCTCTTCATTAAATAAAGTACAATTCTTATTCCAAAGAGGAAGAAACAGATATCTACATGCGCTGGGGAATTTCAAGCTTAGCAGATTTTTGCTTCCCAAAGCCAGGGGAGATGTCGCTCTCTGTTAAAAATAAATAATTACTGGTATACCCAGATGTGTTGAACTGGGGGCTTTGGTTCCCATTAGAACCTTAGATAATTCGGCATTTCGACCTATTTAACTTGTGTCCAAGTCAAGAAAGTCCAAACACATGGTTCACACTGATATCGTATATCACCGCGTTAAGGGTGTATAAGATTGAGATGTCGATGGAGGAGTTCATAGTGATCACCTCCTTTTAAATGAACCTTCATATCTTCTTTTACTTTATCACTCTAAGGAATTAGTATAAAGTAGCAATCAATATTCTTGAAGTTGAGAAGACTTAGAAGTAGTAATTCTTCTTCGTCATTGGTTGTTAGGAGAACAACAAAAATATATCAAGGAAGACTAATCTAAGTCAATTCCTGGAGAAGTGGAAAATCATAGGTAAGTTCATATTGATGTCGATTTAAAGTGTAATTATTATTATTAAGTTTTGATACTATAGGTACAAATAATAGCACTTGAAGGTTGTCGAAGGGAATTTTAGGAAACTGAATCAATGAGCCAAGAAAAACTGGTCAAACGTATTCCACAAGTGTTTCACACTGGCCAACATGGTTCAGAGTCATCTCTGTACAGAAAATTTAGAGCACGCCATATCTTGGAAACAATTGATGACTCCACCTAGTTTTTATTCTAACTGGGAAAAAGGCTTAAAGTCACAGGGTTAAGAAAGATATCTCAAGTGGCTCAATTCCAAAGAAAAATCTAATAAGTTTTGCGGAATAAAATGTGTTGATGAGCTGATAGGTGTAGTGGCTGACCTGACAGTGACTCAATCACTAGAAAAGGCCCTGCCCCTAAAAATAAAGAAATCACCACACTAATCAAAGGATAAAAAGGGAAAAAGAGATAAGAGAGAGAAAAATAAGTCTAAAACTAGCCATGAAGTTGTCCCCGTTGCAAATCAATCTACCATCCTTCTAATTTCTGAGCACTACGATGCTCCACCACTGGAAAACCATTCCATACCTCTTCCATAGAATGGCCAATGAGTGTTTGAGGCTCAAAGTCTGTAGAGGAGTCCACATGAGCTTGACGTTCAAACCTATACATAACACTCTCCAGCTCTTTAGGGCTTTGCCAGTTTTGAATCCTTTCAGCTAGTGAATCAGACTCTTATGTCGTTGTTTTACACCAACTTATCAAGCCCATTACCATATTGGAAAATGAAGCAGTAGATCACTTGGAACTTCTGTTACTATCAAGGAGTAGTTGATGACGATTGGGTGTTCATTACTCTTCAAGTCCCACAATGAAAAAACCAAAAGGTTGAGCTATTAACTTCAAACGAAGCGGTGATTGGAAGGCAACCCAATGTAAGTTTTATTTTTATTTCTATTTTTATTTTCTTTTTATTTTCTACTTTTCGGTACTTCTTAATGCCGTGTGTGCTACTATGTTTAACTATTAGGTTGTATTTTGTGATATTTAATTTCATATTCATAAGTCATTTTTTCTTTTCTTTTTTTATTTGTCTTATGAAGAATCTGAAAACTTTTATAATTCAACTCCAATCTTGCAATTTTGACCCCAAATATATTTATGAGGTACCACTTTTCTATAATTTATTTCTTTCTATTTTAAAAATATTATGGACAATATTAGATCTAAATTATTGAAATTATTGAATAAAAATAGCACAAAATATAAAATTTTGGTCATTTAATATTATTTATTATATATTTTAGGATCTTAAAACTTAGTTCAAACTTATGAAATGATTTTTTATTTCAAAAAAATTAATAATTGCATGCTTAGATTTTTATATGATTAAGTTTTCATTTTTTTTGTCTATAATATTTTTAAAATAATTATACTATAAATTTACTTTGAGTACCGCTTTTTACATTAAATTTAATTAACTGATATAATAAAAAAAATAAAAAAAATCTCATATGTAATTATATATACATATATTATTAAATAAATAAAGAGTTTGTATAAATCTTTACTGAGTAACCCAGTCTCTTCCTAATTGGTCGAGATTTGCATACAAAGTGAAGAGATTCGTGCAAATTATCGTATGTAGTTTTTCTAGTTTTGTAGTCTAATTGGCATGAGTTGGCAAATATTTAGGAGTTTATCATCTAATGCTCCTAACCATTAGAAATGATGTAATTGATCTAAAAATTCTTAAATAGATTAGTTAGAAAGTTTACTTAGACACTATACATGTTACATGTGTAAAAAAATCATTATTTTTCTAAGTTTATAAGTCATTCGGGGTGTCTTATCACCTAATGACTTAAGCCAACTGATTTGAGATTCATTGACAGTCATATAGAAAAAATGATGATAGAAAACTATATACCTATATATATATAATAAAAAAATTGACAAATATTAAAAAAAATTGGTTTATTAACGAAATATTTTAAAATAAAATATTCAAGGAAAAAGTATATAATGAAAGTCTATTTTTTCAAAGTAAAGTGAAAATTCGTTAGAATTCTTTAAATTTTTACCTTGAATATATGGTTAGGAATTCATTTTTAATTGTCTCGTAAACTTATTTTAAAATTAAACAAATTGGTCTTGATCTATATCGTAGGATAATATCATTTGACCATACTTTTAATTGTAATATTTTATTTTTTTCTCTTGAGACTAGCAAATAAATAAATGTATGACAGTTTGACCAAATCATATTTATCCTTCAAATAAATAAATGTATGACAGAATGTTAATAGATTTATGACAGTTTAAATAGCAAATAAATAAATGTATGACAGAATGTTAATAGATTTAGGTTGAGACTAAGAGATAAAATATACTTCAGATGTATACTAATACCATTTAGTTGAATGAGTAGTACGCTATGGTCATGACTTAGTAAAGTCTGAATTAAGTTCTTAGATCTTATGACCTAATTATAGGAGGTACGAGACTATAGATATAATCAGCCATATAAGAAAGTTAGTCCTATGAGATCGAGAGATGATCACACACTCTGAAAGAGAACATGACTTTGATAGAACACTTTAATAGTTTTTTCAAATTAATTTCAACTTTTAGTACTTTCAAGTTTATTTACTTTTCAGTTGTTAAATATTTTTCTTACATTAAATCTTGATCATAAGGATCATATAACCAAATTATGTTTTTTAATTAGCATCTTTTGTATATTAGAATTTAGATTTAAATTAAAGAAATATTGTTTCCCTAGGGTTCAATATCTGTTGAGTTTAAATACTCATCAAAATTACCATTGAATCATATGCATATAATTTTCCATTAAGGTTACAAATAAAACTATCATCAAAATTACCGTTGAATTGTTTGCTTATAACTTTCATTAAGGTTGCAAATAGAACTATCTTGCATCAGATACGAAGTCGTTATTCCGGCATAATTTGTGATTCTTAGTCATTGGATTCAATATTATTCATTATAAGACAATGATATGGAAAACCAAATAAATGTTGATTTAATAGAGGAGTGACGTGATCACTCTCCGATTAGATCTACTCATTATAAGAGTTTGATGCGGAGTCTATATAATAAAAACGGAGGGTCAAGTGTTTTCAAGAAGAAGTATCTAAATGGCACAAATGGGATGGATCTTTTAAGGTAGTATCTAAATAACATAAACGTGCTTACATGCTAACGAATATGAAAGGAAATCTATTAAAATACATTTCGAAATATCCATAATTAAAATTTTATAAAATTTAAATATTACATTTGGTTGGTGTACTCTATTTCATACGTGGTGGCGCGTAAGGTTTTTTAATTATATACCATAAGGGTCATTATGAATGACACATCTTGCCAATAAATATATAAAACATTATTATATTTATTTATTTTAGTTTCAAAAGAGTTAAGTAAAAGGTAATGCATAAACATGATGATAATACTGTTATAAACCGATTGCTACTAAAAATTATTTATGATGATAATTATAATTTCAAATGTTGCGGTTATTAATGTTTCCAAAGGAAGTTTGTAACCAACGATTACTAATATTTTCTAAGCAAGTATCCAACCAATATTTACTAATATGTTTTAAGAAAGTTTCAACAAATGATTACTAATATTTCTTTATGATGATATTATTAAAATTCTATAAAGAGACAATTCATAAGAAGTTGATCTAAGTTGATGGATTAATAACTAATGAAAAAAAGAAACGACAAGAGTTAGAAATTTATAAGTAGTAAGAGAATATGATTACAAGCCAAATCCAATTGAAAAGCGTAAGTGGTTACGCATTCGATCAAAGTGAATATTTTTATAAGCCAAGCCCAACTTAAAAGTGTAAGAGGTCACACTAAAAAGGCAAGTTGTAAAAGTCTTAACTTGGGATCATAGTTACAAGTCAAGCCTAGCTATTAAAGAGTCAAACGTCACGCACCCCAATCAAAGTGAGAATGGCTATAAGCCAATGCATACTGAAAAGTGTAAGAAGTCAAGCTAGTTTTTAAAAGTGATAAGAATTATAATGTACCACATATGGTCATAATAAAGCAGCATCTACAAGATAGTTATCAAAGAAACGATTATATAAGTTTTTAGAAATATATTTCTTAAGTATTTGTTTATGTATCTTTGATAATACTTCAACAAAGTGATAAAATTTATCATAATGTCCAAAAAATATTTATGACACTGATAAAATTGGTATAAAATATGAATAAATATGAAAATAGAAATATACAATAAGCAAGCAAAGCAATATGAGATGACAAACATAAAACTAAAAATAGATGAATGATAGTCGACAAAGATATCTAAAAAGACAAGAATGATAAAGTAATACTCGGATACTACCTTACAAAGAGTTCACATCATATGCAAAAATATAAAAGTAACAACCGAATGTTATCCATCAAAAGTTTCAAGCAAATAAAATTTGATTAAACATTTTATAAAACAGATCAATGGCTCTTACGAAGATTAGAGTACGATGTGGAGTATCCTTGTAATTCGTATTATATTTCAAAAACGTTGTCAAGATGGATAATTGGAGTCTTACTTTTTCCATTATCCAGATTCATTTTTACCGACGTCTCCATTTAAAGAAGTATCACTTTTGAAGAAAGCACTGGCATCTCTCTGAGCGTCAATATCTTGACTATGATCGACATTAAAGGCGGATTTGACACACACATTTTTATACTTTTCAGGAAGGTAGTTATAGTATGGCCCCTAGAAGATTTTTTATTTGTTATGTTCAACCTGTTGTGTAAGAATCAATAAACGACTTTCTTTTATTAGTTCACTAGCTTCGTCTATAATTTGTTCAGTTAAGTTTTTCCTAGTTTTCTCAACATTGGCTTATTTATTCTTTTAGCATTCTCGACTTCAAGCTTTTCCTAGTTTTCTCAACATTGGCTTCTTTATTCTTTTTAGAATTCTCCACTTCAAGCTTGAGTTTATTAATCTCATCTTGTAATTATTTTCTTGAAGGTGTGAGTTTTTTTAATTTCAGTGTGCTTTGATTTCTTCTTATAACTCGGTTTTATAATCTACGATTTTATTCAACCATTCAGTGTCTTCTTTTTATCATTCACCATATTCAACCATTTGGCCTTCTCTTTTAAGCATTCATCAAGAATGGTTTCTTGTAAACCTACTTTCATTAGCAATTGTATCGATCATTTACTAAAATAAATATGATAGAATAAAGTCCGATTTAAGTTAGAAAACAATTACCTCCATTTGAAGTTTCATTTGACATTGAAGAAGTTTTAATTTGTAAAAGTCTATGATTAAGAACGAGGACATTATGCTCAGAAATGACCAGTGAATGATTGTAGTTTCTTACAATGATAAAGTACCTACAAAAGCATTTGAGGATGAAGGAGTTGCAGCATTGACAGATGGAAGTGGGATATACTTGCTAGAACCGATATGATGATACTTACGAGGGTTAGTAAGAGCAGGAGGGTCGCCTTTACCGATGGGAGTAAGGGTATTTGGTAAGTGTTGGCTTATATCATTGTTTAGAGTATTATTTTTTTTCTGAGGATGAGCCTTTAACAATTCTATTCTTCTTTTTCTTTTAAACGCAATTCTGAATTTTGGTGGGACTTACAATGGCGGTAACATGATGCTTCTTGGATGGTTGTTATTTGGGTTGTTTGATTTTTTGTTTTTTGGAAATTTTAAGATCGTAACCCCACTCATGTTCTCCTCATATATAATTTTTCATTACGTTAGTAAATTCTTTCTTTTTGGCATGGGTCTTGGTAGTAGCATCCATTATTTTGGATTCGGCAGACAGAAAAAAAACCCTTCTAGCGGCCAAAACAAGTAACATAATTGATTTTTTTGTATGAAAAGAGTGTGAAATTTATCTTCCTAAACTAGTTGAGTTAGGCCATCTCTAAACCTAGATCTCGGTCGAGACCGAGGGTCGAAAACGGCTTCTAACCACCGGTGTCGGTCTCCAAAACTGGAGACCGATTTATTGTTCGGGCTCGATTTCGGGCTCTAGCGAGCGCGAGATCGAGACCAGAAGAGAGAGAAACCAGGTAAGAAAAGAAGAGAGAGGAAATGGCCTCAGTCGCAGGAGGAAAGAGAAAGGAAGAGGTGAGAGAAAAGAAGAAAATGAGAAAGAAGATCCAATTAAAAGTGTAATAACAATTAGGGTAGAGTAATTTTCAACGTTATAAAGATAGCTAATTTATAATATAAGTATAAATTTGATTATAATAAACATACTTTAATTATAATATAAAATTTTATTTTTAATAAAAACTTAAAATTAATTTATAAATTTAATTTAATTTATAATAAGTTTAATTAATTTATAGATAATATTAATGGTAACCATTTATAATAAAAAATTAATTCATAAATTGCGGAAATCAAATACATAAAGGTATTAATTTTTTCGAAAATAAATTTTCGAAAAAATAGCAACCGAAACTTGAAAATACACATGCAAAATAAATAAAAATACAAGAAAACACAAATAAAAAAGAAATAATTACGATAAATTACACAGAGAAATTATTGAAACCAGAACTTCCACTTGGTCCATCATTTCCATAATCCGTTTCGTCGTTAAATGAAGGTCGGTATGTAGCGCGCTCGTTGCGTTCACGTATATTTTTCTTTTTTTTGGTCCAAAAGCTTTTCGAGTCCGGAGTCATATTGGTGGTATCAACATTTATGATGCTACAATCATTCGCCTCTTTCATGATGCTATAACTTCCACCAATCTATCAAAACTTTATTTCTGATTTGACAAAAAGCTTACTCAATTATCTTCAAGATAAAATATACACCCACTAACTCCACTCACCCACAAATGCTTCTATAAATACACGGAATCCATAACTTCTTCCAATTCAAAACACTTGCCACAACTTTTCCAATTCGAAACACTTCTCACAACCCTTTTTCCAATTCAAGAGACTTCTCTGATATTTTTTTCAACAAAATGAGTTTCAATAAACCAGATTTTTCTCGTATGCTTTCAGAATGGGAAGCAGATTTTGAAGAGTCTCAGAGTGATATTCAAAATTTTGTTAACGTCAGTAACTTAGTTCGAAGTCAGGCTATGACATATCTTGCATAAATGTATACAGAAACTGGTACGGGAAATTCAAGTGGTGAAGCTTCAAAACCTCGTGGCTCTGTGCATGGTCGTAAGTACAAACACCATAACCGTGAAGGGGGACATGCAAAACTAATGGCATATTATTTTATTGAAAATCCAACATTCTCCGATGATGATTTTAGAAGGAGCTATCGTATGCATCGTAGATTATTTTTACGTATTATGGAAGATGTTCAACAAATAAATTCATACTTTCAAGGAGGTTTGGATGCCACTAGACGCAAAAAAATTGACCCCACATCAGAAAGTAAGTGTTGCTTTACGTATGTTGGCTTATGCAATGCCCGCAGATAGCTTAGACGAAACATTTCATATGGGTGAACAAACTGTTATAGATACTCTGGATGACTTCTGTGCAACTCTAATAACTTTATATAGAAGTGAGTACCTACGTGGACCAACGACACAAGATTTACATCGTCTACTCGCTAAAGCTGAGCGTCGGGGATTTCCAGGTATGATCGGTTCACTTGATTGTATGCATTGGACTTGGAAAAACTGTCCAACAGGTTGGCAAGGATCATACACTGGCAGGTCCAAAAAACCAACTATTGTGTTAGAAGCAGTTGCGTCTCATGATACATGGATATGGCATGCATTTTTTGGTATTCCGGGAGCTCAAAATGATGTGACCGTTCTTAATCGTTCACCGTTGTTTGATGATTTAATTAACGGGAATACTCCTACCGTAGCTTATGTTGTAAATGGTCATGAGCATAATATTACATACTATCTTGCGGATGGTATTTATCCAAAATGAGGAACACTTATCCAAGCTATTCGATCACCGATTAACCTTCAAGAGAAATTATTCTCTAAAATGCAAGAATCATACCGTAAGGACGTTGAAAGAGCGTTTGGTATTCTACAATCTCAGTTTGTCATAATAAAAAACCTTGGCTGAGGATGGAGTACTCAACATATTTCTAATATCATGATTACATGTGTGATATTACATAACATGATTGTGGAAGACGAACGTGAGGAGTATGCAGACGAATATTCTGACGACGATGAAACTGATCCCGCCATATCTTGTCGAGCACGAGCACGTATATATGAATGTGGTAATGTGGATATAGACAATAGGAGTGGAAATATTTCACTTGAGGACTATATGATTCGTCATCAGTCAATGCGCAGCGAAAGATTAAACAAACGACTCCAAGATTATCTTGTCAAACATGTGTGGTCCGAACGTGGTCGATATGAGTAGTATTCTATGTTGTTTATCGTTAAAGTTTTTTCCAATGTTGTTTCAGTGAAATATTTTTAATTTAAGCTTTTCCAATGTTGTTTAAGTGAATTGTTTTTAATTTAATGCTGCTTAAGTTTAGTTTGTAACCCTTTTTCATTCGGATTCTAGTATTTTAATTAGACTTTTTGCAGTTATTTTTTTAACAATTGTTAATTGTGTTAAAAATTCAGCTACATAAATATTAACTTGACAATACAGCATTAAACATGAACATAAAACAAATACAATAGATTAGAGGGCTCAACATTAAACATGAACATAAAACAAATACAATAAAACAACAGATAACACATATAAAAGTAGACTCCTTACATACCAAATTCAAGGAAATGCGGATGTTCCACCTTAAATTAAGGTTTCCCGCCTCAAAATATTTTACGCGGGAACAAAAACACCATTTCCCGCTAATTATTTTAGAATTGAACCACCGAGTTCGAGTCTATAAATACTAGAATCTGACTATAAAACTAAACATTTTAGTTATAACAATGGGTGATTCAAGCTGGAATCTGCACGAAGATGCAAGCCTCCTAAGCGCATTTGACTTCGTCAAAGGTACGATGCAAGAGGAGATTCATGGTTTCGTCGATGCGGTTTTGTGCAGAATGTTCTTCAACCACAGTAGGGAGGCATTATGTCCAGGATATTTAATCCCACGACCACGCGGACGCGAAGAAGTCGCCGATAGGTTAGCTTATCTTAAAACAGTGACTATACATATCGAGTCACTTCCTTGGGAAGTCCGAACCAAAGTACGAAAGGTATTCAACATGGAATTGCAAAGTACAATTACGCAGGAGATGGTGTCACATGTGATACAGCGAATGGAGCAAGAAATAGCCGACGCAATAGCCAGTGCCATTGAAACGTACTCAACTCCCGAAGGAAGTAGTGATGAAGAGGAATATTAATTCGAGAAACGCTTTGAGTATGGAATGAACTATCTGTCTCCGTAAAACTAAGTGTGCAATGCTAACTCAGGGTTAGCTTATCTATCATTTGTTTTAAGTTATGTGCTTATATCTTCTAATTATGCAATGCTTTTAATTAAAGTGCAATGTTTTAATGAAATCAACATATTAAGAAGTTTAAGCGTTATTTTTTTAGGATATACATCCAAACAAAAAACATCGAAAGTTTACATTCATTGCAATCGTCTAGTCATCAAGCAAAGGCGGATAAATTGAAACAACAACCCAAACAACGAGTAAAACAACGAGTAAAAACATTAAACAAACATAAATCAACTCCCGCCAAAATATACCAACCAATATAAGACACATGCCATAGAAGGTAAGGATAACGACAAAAGCCTAAAAAGATTCCCGCCGATAAAATTACTCCCGCCTCAAAGGACTCCCACCAACAAAATAAACTCCCACCTAAAAGGACTCCCGATAATCTATTCTCGGTGTTCTCCCTCTTCTCCCCATCTCCTTAGACGTTACGTTAATCGAAAAACGTAACGACTTTCCTGTGGTTTTCACATCTGGCATTCTCGGTCTTTTGAAGATAATTATTGTATATTATAGATAATGCAATTAGTGAAATGTCACCCCGTAGTAATTTCAAAGGGTTAAAATTTTAGAATTTATGAATAAGACGACATTTGCTTAACACCATTGAATTAAAAAAAATATTAATATCAATTATTAATTAACAATATAGGTTAAATTATTTATTATAGAATTAGGAAATGTAGGATGATAATGTAAATATTGAGAGAGTGAGATAGAATGAAAAATTAAGAGAGTCAAATGAATAGTTAAAAGATACATATTATTTTATTGTAAATAAAAATTAAACACAAAAATTTATAACATAAATTTAAAATAAATAATCTTGTTAAATATTAATATCAATTATTAATTAACAATATTAAATAAATTATTTATTATAGAATTAGTAAATGTAGGATGATAATGTAAATGTTGAGAGAGTCAGATGGAGGGAGAAATAAAGAGAGTGGGATGAATAGTTAAAAGATAGTGAAATTGTTCGAATTGAATTTTTTATATTAAAGGAATAGTAAAACAACGGTTAGAAGCTGTGTGGCAGATCTGTAAATAAATGGAGGTCTCCGGGACTGGACCAGGTCTCCGGATTGACGTGCGATTAGAGATGACCTTGTGTGCATAAATTCGTTTATCGCACTATATCTGAAAGCATGATGTGTGCAAGCTTTAAATACATTGGCGAGGCAGACTAGGGTGAAGGCTAAAGAAGTAAGCATTTCAAGAAAATATGGAGGTCCGGGTACCAATCGCTGGCGAAACTCCTTTGATTTCTTATGAGGATGAAGTTGTGTTTTTATGTATATATTGGATACGAGGGTATAATTGGTTTTTAATAAATATTTGTTCAAGTTCTTTCAATAAACTCAGATATTCCTAAGACAGCTCGTACCAAATGTCTGGAGGATATTGATAACAACTAACCTTCTATATCTTAAGGTGTAATAGAAATTCAGTGTTAGAAGGTTTCTAACCATGTACACAATCGTCGGGAAAAGTCCCAGTCTTTACTTTTAATTTTCCATGAATGAGAAGGTTATACATTTTGCTAATCTTCGTGACTTTTTTGAAAAAAGAATGCATGTACGTCTCCGCCAACTGGGAGAATGGATTGAAAAATAAAAAGTTATTATACTCACGATCTTGAAACTCAAAAATAGTCCCTCATCATGCTGTTTCCCGTAGTTGCGAGGTTAACAATGGATAATGTGTATGTGTAACTATGTTTCTTATGTATGTCATCTTATCTCATGAGAAGTATCCCCAAAGAAACTCCCGAATATCGAAGTAAATTATGTTAAGTTGGTAAAAGAGGAGTTTAAATATTAGTATTCTTACAGGTATTCGCTAATGCTTGAAAACTTTATTAACAACAGCCTATGGCACAACGCCTCGGAAATTGGAGGGTTCTATGTGCACATATATTAGGAAGTAACCGAATATAAGTAGGAAAAGCCTTCACCAAATAATTATGCGAATTTTTTTTTTGCCTCCAGAAGTGATAAAAGAGATGATGTCTCGGTAAGGAAGGTTGTAGTCAGGCAATCGTCAGACAAAAAAGCCTTTTGAAGCTCGTTAATGTAAAAGTTAAGCCCATTAAAGATGCCAATATAAGGGCATGATGTATAATCATGGATAAGAGTAGCTGTAAATGAATGAATGAATGTGAAGAGAATGATGTAGTCGTATAAAATATGCTAGGACATTTTAGGATTGTATCTAGAGGCTCAAAAGTTGCTAAAGCCAAGAGGAAAAATGGTGAGTTGAAACTTAAGACTATAGAAGAAAATGACTCGCGTGTTAAAGTTGTAAGTGCCCCAACTCCTGTTGTGGAGGGTTTGGCAGGTATGTTTGTGGTGCCAGAGTTGATAGAGCATAGGCTGAATAGTGTAGAAAATATCTTAGTATTTCTTGGGAATAACACATATATTCCTCTTCCTCTGCTGGATATAATAATGGAGAGCTCTGTCGATGACGCAGACGGTTATATTTTCGTGACTTTCGTGTTGCCAAGCCAAACAAAGAGTGGCACCGCTAGGTTTGCTGCCATCGGAGAAGAGCTTGTATACACAGAGGCAGAGCTAGACATGGTCAATGAAGGTTTTACCCCTTTGAAAAGTAAAGGGGTACGGAATGTTGGTCATGTTCATGTATGTGAAGGATAAGGAAACCCCATTGGATGGAGTGAACCCTAAGGTATACTGTAAAGAGCATGATGAGGATCATACCGATATATGAGTGTCTTAAGAAGCCAAGGCCCTAGAGGTTGTTGTTGTTGCTGGTAGGGAGCCAAATCTGGATGATCAGTTGGTTGTTGAGACTAAGACATTTGGTGCAAACAATGATGCAGTCCTAGGTTTTGATAAAGTAATGATTGATGTTTCCTCTGTTGGCGGAAAATATAAAAATAACACTCTCTTTAAAACAAACAAACAACTTTGATATCGATAGAAAATGAGAAATATTACAAAACACTCTTACAACTCACACTAGAAGAGAAAATATTTTTCTAATACTCAAGAGAGCATTCTTGTCTCTCTTTTCTCTCACTCTAATTTTCTCTCTAACTTTGATTCTTGGTGTGTTTGTGTGATGCTCTAGATGGTGGGAGAGCTCCACTATTTATAGGAATATAGTGGAGACAAAGATCCACCATCCAAGAGGCTTTTGGATACTAACACACTCAACATCAATACTACACTCAAAGTTAAGGTGTTTCTTACACTCAATCTAAAAGTGTGTCTTGCACTCAACCTAAACTACTAAATATTAATTTAAATGTTTCTAGAATATTCTTTCTAGATGGGCCTTATTAAGTGGGTTGTACCCTTTTAGTGGGTTGGGCCCTTTAAGTGGATCAAGTTTATGATCCAACACTCCCCCTTAAACTTGATCCCGTGACCCCTAGTAGTTTTCTTAATCGTTTGAAGTCTTCGCTTTTGAGTGGCGTGGTGAAAATATCAGCAGCTTGATCTTGTGTCTTCACATATTCTACTTGCACATCCTTTCTTGAAATACACTCCCTTATGTAGTGGTAGCGAACATCGATATGCTTGCTTCGATCATGGAATACTGGATTCTTGGCTAAGGCGATTGCTGACTTATTATCGACATGGACCTTAGTTGGCTCATGTTGTGTTAGGTCTATCTCCTTCAATAGATTTCTAAGCCAAATTGCATGACTAACACAGGTAGTGGCAGCAGCATATTCTGCCTCACAAGTGGATAATGTGACTATCGGTTGTTTCTTTGACATCCATGTGAAAGCAATGTTTCCCATGAAGAATACAAATCCAGTAGTACTCCTTCGATTGTCTATGTCTCCACCCCAATCACTATCGCTATACCCAACAAGTTTGTAATCATTAGAAATGGAATAGAGTAATCCAAAGTCGATTGTACCTTTCAGATAACGAAGGATTCTCTTTGCAGCCTTGAAATGAGTTGTTGTTGGAGATTCCACATAGCGACTAACCAATCCAACTGCATGA
Organism: Limnanthes douglasii subsp. nivea; assembly: GCA_036936605.1. Lineage (NCBI taxonomy): Eukaryota > Viridiplantae > Streptophyta > Magnoliopsida > Brassicales > Limnanthaceae > Limnanthes > Limnanthes douglasii. Next base: position 169,659,108 of record JAUPFV010000005.1, read on the forward strand.
AGAATATCTGGTCTTGTACAAGTTAGATAGCGTAGGCTACCCACCAAACTTTTGAATAATGTTGGATCTACACTTTCGCCTTCTTCATGCTTGGATATTTTGACTCCAAACTCCATAGGTGTGCTTATCGAGCTACAGTTCTCCATCTTAAACTTCTTGAGGATATCTTTTGCATAGCTTTCTTGTGAGATGAAAATTCCATCTTTTTGCTGCTTAACTTCAATGCCAAGGTAGTACGCCATGAGCCCCAAGTCTGTCATCTCGAATTCATTTGTCATCACTTCTTTGAATTTATTAAACATGTTTGGGTTGCTTCTAGTGAAGATCAAATCATCCACGTAGAGACACACAATCAAAATATCTCCATCTTTGATCTTGGTGTATAGAGCGTGCTCGTACGGACATTTGTTGAAGCCATTCTCTTGGAAATACTTGTCGATTCTACTGTTCCATGCCCTTGGTTCTTGTTTTAGCCCGTAAATAGCCTTCTTTAGCTTCAACACCTTGTCTTCGTGGCCTTTGACCTCATAGCCTAATGGTTGTTGAATGTAGACTTCTTCTTCAAGGACGCCATTTAGAAATGCTGACTTTACATCCATTTATTGTATCTTCCACTTGTTTTGAGCTGCCAAAGAAATTATTAGTCTAATAGTTTCCAATCGGGCAACGGGGGCGAATACCTCATCATAGTCAATTCCCGCCTTTTGACTATAGCCTTTTGCAACAAGCCTCGCTTTGTGTTTTTCAATCCCCTCCTTAGAATTTCTCTTAGTTTTGTATAACCATCTGACGCATATTGTCTTGCACCCTTTGGGAAGTGAGGTGAGTTCCCATGTGTCATTCTTCTCGATGGCTCTAATTTCTTCATCCATCGCGTCTCTCCATTGTTTCTCTTGTGCAGCTTCTTGAAATGTCATTGGCTCACAATCAGCAAAGAGACAAAATAGTGTAATGTTATCCATTGGTTCAGTTACCTCATAAAGATCACTAAGGCTTCTTGTACGTTCCACTGCTCTCTCATTTCGACTACCATTTGACGATGATGAAGGTGACGAGTCTCCATGAGTAGTTGCTGTTGGTGAGGCATGTTGGGTAGCAACATCTTCTGATTGCTCATTTGGTGTCTTCTCATCTTCTTCAATTTGGGGGAAAAATGTGAACTCATTTGTATGAGACGCAAAATCCCATTCGCCTTCTTCATCAACTATCACGTCTCGGCTTATCACAACCTTCTTGTTGTTTGGGTTGTATAACTTGTAGCCTTTGGAACTTGAGTCGTAACCGATGAAGATAAAACTTTTGCTTTTATCATCGAGTTTGGTTCGTTGTTCGTCTGGTACATGGACATGAGCTACGCTTCCAAATACTCTCAAGTGGGAAATTCCGGGCTTTCTTCCACTCCACGCTTCTTGTGGTGTCTTTCCCCAAACACTTCTTGTTGGAGATCGGTTGGACAAGTTAACCGCACATGCCACTGCTTCCGCCCAAAAATCCTTAGGAAGTTTCTTACTTTTGAGCATGCTTCGCGCCATATCAAGGATTGTTCTGTTCTTCCTTTCTACCACACCATTTTGTTGAGGTGATCTAGGAACTGTCAAGCGACGACGAATTCCATGTGCTTCACAAAACTCTAGGAATTCATTGGATGTGAACTCCCCTCCTCGGTCAGGTCTCATGGCTTTAATCTTATTTCCGCTCTCTTTTTCCACAACTGCTTTGAACTTCTTAAATACTCCAAAGACTTCAGATTTCTGTTTCAAGAAGTATACCCACGTTTTTCTTGAAAAGTCATCAATGAAGAGAAGGAAGTAGTTACTTTTACCTAGAGAGCTCGGCTTGATTGGACCACACACATCGGTATGAATAAGCTCGAGAGGTTTATTGGCTCTTGACTCTGACTCCTTTGGAAAGCTTTTTCTGAATTTCTTTCCAAGTAAACATCCTTCGCATAACTGGTCAGGATGATTGATACACGGTAACCCTCTCACCATTTCCTTCTTGGATAATAACTCTAAACTTGTAAAGTTTAGATGCCCAAATCGAACATGCCACAGCCACGACGAATCTTTGTAACACGCCTTAAGACACTTTGCAACATCATTTTGAATATTCAAAGGAAACATTCTATTCTTTGACATTTGGACTTTAGCAATTAAGTCTCCTTTGTCATCTCTTAGAAAAAGACTATAATTTTTCATATGAATATCATAGCCCTTTTCTAGTAGTTGTCCCAAGCTCAAGATGTTGTTTTTCATGCTAGGTACGTAATAGACATTTGAAATCATTTGGTGACTACCATCTTTTGCACGAATAAGAATGTTACATTTTCCTTTCACCGATATTTTGCTATCATCTCCAAAAGAGAAATTTCCACTCACTGCTTCATTGATCTCTACGAATATGCTTCTTTTCCCACACATATGGTTACTTGCACCGGTGTCAAGATACCAAGTGTTCTCTTGACCTTCATTAGTATTTTTGTATGTTAGTAGTAACATATCTTTTTCCTCCGTCTTCTCCTCCACATAGTTGGCCCTCTCCTCAACTCTACTGTTGGGGCCTCTGCATTCTGAAGCATAATGTCCAAACCTTTGACATTTATCGCATTTGATTTGAGATTTATCATACCTCGAGTTCGGATTTCTTCTTCCACGACCTCGTGTTGAGCTTTCTCGTTTCTCGTAGTTGTTGTTGGAATTATTGTTGTTATAATTCCAGCCACATCCACTGCCATGATAACCACCTCGTCCGCGGCCTCTGCTTCTGCCTCGGCTACGTTGGTTTCTATCATCTCCTTGATTTGCATGCATGTCCTTCAATTCTACTTTGAGGAGTTGCTTGGTGATCTCTTGCTTCTTCTTGTGCTTTTCTTCGTAGGCTTGTAATGATCCTTAGAGTTCTTCGATCATCATTTTCTCCAAGTCTTTAGTTTCTTCAATCGTCACGACGATGTGCTCAAATTTAGGATCCAATGAGCGGAGTATTTTTTTGATTACTCTCACATCTTCTAACTTCTCACCATTTCTTTTTAATTGATTAGAAACGGTTGCTACTATTGAGAAATATTCCGAAATAGATTCGGACACTTTCATATGTAAGGATTCGAATTCACCTCTTAATGTTTGGAGACGTACCAATTTCACCTTTTCGACTCCTTTATAAGAGATTTGTAATTTCTCCCACGCTTGCTTGTCGGAAGATGCGCTTGAAATTTTTTCGAAGCCATCATCATCTAATGCTTGATAGATGAGGAAGAGAGATTTTTTGTCTCTCTTTCTTAAATCCTTCAAATTTGTTTTCTCCTCTTGAGAAAGGCTTGCTTCATCTTCGGGTTCGTCAAAACCTTTTTCGACGGTATCCCACACGTCATGTGCTCAAAGGAGAGCTTTCATCTTGATACTCCAATTGTCGTAGTTGTTGTTGTTGAGTGTTGGAACTTGGAAGGATGATACACCATTTGCCATATTTTTTCAATATGTTGAAAATTTTAAAAACAATTTTTTCGGATAGAGCTTGTGGCTCTGATACCACTTTGTTGGCGGAAAATATAAAAATAACACTCTCTTTAAAACAAACAAACAACTTTGATATAGATAGAAAATGATAAATATTACAAAACACTCTTACAACTCAGACTAGAAGAGAAAATATTTTTCTAACACTCAAGAGAGCATTATTGTCTCTCTTTTCTCTCACTCTAATTTTCTCTCTAACTTTGATTCTTGGTGTGTTTGTGTGATGCTCTAGATGGTGGGAGAGCTCCACTATTTATAGGAATATAGTGGAGACAAAGATCCACCATCCAAGAGGCTTTTGGATACTAACACACTCAACATCAATACTACACTCAAAGTTAAGGTGTTTCTTACACTCAATCTAAAAGTGTGTCTTGCACTCAACCTAAACTACTAAATATTAATTTAAATGTTTCTAGAATATTCTTTCTAGATGTGCCTTATTAAGTGGGTTGGACCCTTTGAGTGGGTTGGGCCCTTTAAGTGGATCAAGTTTATGATCCAACATCCTCATCTACGGTTGAAGGTATCAAGGTCTTGGGTGTCTGTAAAGCTTAATTTATTGATGTTGAAGGGTCACTTAATGTGCAAAATCCAATAACCCTCAAGGTGGACACGTCTCGTACGGTTGGACCATATTTTCTTGTCTTGGATCATATCTCTGAGATTCTCATCCAGTTTGGTGCTTCATCCGATAAGACAAAGTTGCCCAACCATCTATTGCTTATGGATTTAGCCAAGTGATATCTACACCCTGGTGTATAGATATGCATGAAGTATAACTTATTTTTCTTTGTTGTTTGTGTATAATTTAATGTGATTGTATTTGTATTGTCGACGTTTTTGAATTCTTTGGCTACCTTACATCACAACTTCCATAATCCAACAAAATTTAAGAATGATCTTCGTCCAGTATTAAAAGTTGTTAGTGAGTCATTTGAGGATACTACAAAGCTGTGGGCGACCTTGTGGATGGAGAAAGAATCCAATAAAGAGCTTAAGGATAAGCTTGTACATAGGTGTGATGCCAAAATTGTATTGAATGATGAAACTCAAGCCAAAACTGAAGTCGTGATTTTATTGGAGGGTGACTTTTTATTAAAGTTGGATGATATTGCGAAAGCATGGTGCGTTCAAAAGCCTCTCCGAACAGTGTTTGTTCTAGTTTTGGAGGTTTCATGTAGAGACTGACTGTAGTCCAAGCCGAAGCCATTTCCTCTGCCCATAAGAAGCTGGGTAACATTAATGTTAAGTTATCAAAAGCACAAGAGGAAGATGATGCCGAACATAACATTGCTCAATTTGAGGACGAGGAGTTGTGATTTCAATTAGAGGATGTCTTAGCCCAAAATAACTAGTTTTGATGAAGCATGCTTAAAGTATCCAATGATGCAATGCAAAAAACATTATCCTTCAACTTTACGAGGAGTATCACAATATCATGTTAGATACCATGTGGAACTATGCTCCTGAAGAGAAGATACCTGAGACGTATGAGTGATCCAGATCCCCTGAGCATAAGCTTTTTCTAACTGCTACAAAATTTGTACATTGAGTGTATAAGCATATCATAAGGCTTGAGGTGCAAGATTTCTTTTGTTTTCCTAAAGAAGATGGTGGTCAGGGGGATGGCTGAAGGAGATGTTGCTATAACAAATGATGTTGCTGCCACGATGGCTGAAGGAGAAGGTTTGTCGGTCAAGGTGACATGAACCCCTAATATAGAATTTCTTTTAGTCGTTAAGGGAATTTTTTATGAACAAAGTCCCAAGTTTAAGGGAACATTTTGTGAAGCAACTCCCCAAAGTTGTGATATTTTTGTTATATTAAACATTTAGTGAATTGATCACTTGTAACTTGTATTCCATTGTGCTTGTGTTTTGTTTTTCTTTTATTATTGTATAAAATCACAATATTTTCTGGTTCTCTATTGTTTCCGATTGTAATTATCATTATCCAAAGGGATGGATCATTTTTTGGATTATGTCTAGAAATAACCGAACTTTATTTTTGTTTACGAAAGATAAATGACTCATTTGGGACAATCATCTTGGTATGTTTTTCATATATGGGTACGTCAAATCACTGAAGTAATTTCATTTGTTGTTGAATTAGAAGCTTCGTTGAAGCTTCCTTAGATGATGAAGCTGATATTCAATCTTTTCTTTTGCTTTGTTGTGATATGCATGAAAAACGTAGCTCTCAAGAGGATAAAGAACATATTCGAGGTTATCCTTAGTCAACTTTGACTTTGGTATATGCGGTTATAATTGTTAAACTAAAGGTCGAATCTTTTCAAGGGGTGAATGCAATGCTCATACTTACCATTTGTTTTGTTTTGTATGGCTGGTCAAAACCCCTTACTTGTAAAATATAAAATAATTATGCGACAAAAAAAGGAAATATGGAAATACAAGAATAAATATTTATTAAATATAAATTCCTCTTAAAAACCTGTATGCGTCACGAGGGTAGGCAAGAGTATACCCCATGTATAATAAATTATTTACATATATAAAAATATTATAAGGATTTGAAGATCATTGAGCTTGATAAAGGTATAAATGCAGTGTTCCAAAAGTGTCGTATTTGTTTTCCTTTATCATCCAACAATATATATGTACGTAACTTTAATTTGGCTTCAACGGTGTAAGGCCCTTTCTAATAGGGTAAACTTTCCAAGGTGTTTGGTATATATAGAGGCTCTTCATATGGCCTTATCTTCCATATTCAATCTTGTGAAACGAACCTTGGTACCATTGATTTCATGTTATTCAGGAGAATAATGTCTCTCATGTGTCCGAACATGGTCCAAATATGTAAGACCAAAGCACTTTAAGCAAGTAGACAGACGCATGTAGCACCCTCTAACATATTTTGTATGCCATCGTATATGTTTAAGTTGGTTATTCTCATGAGGATGAAAATAAGAAGATAAAATTTTCTTAATACATCGTCTCGAAGAACCATGTAGCTTTTTATTATGGAATTGAGGCTTAATGTCTGTTGTAATGACTTATGGTATGTTGTATATGCAGCAGATGGTGGAATATAGGAATTTTACAACTTCATTAACTGTGATATTCACTAATTATTACACCTTCATCCATTTGGAAATATAGTCCACTACTACAAGTAATAATTTTCTTCCCCTATGAGCCTTTAGAAATGGGTCATACAATGTACAAGCCCCATTTGTAAAAGTTAATGGTTTTGGATATTGTTTCGAGTATCATGACTAAGACTTGGATTGAATTGGATAAGCGTTGGAACGTTTCATGGTGATTAACTTTGTTATTTGCATCCTTCAACATTGTAAACCAATAATAACCTTGTACCGGGGTTTTTTTTTATGAAGGATTGTGTACCGACTAATCAGTTCAGATATCGCTGGAAGCATATCACCAGTGATTCTCATATTATCTGAAGGGCATTTCGGAGAGATCATATAAAAGTCTAGGGATGAAGAGTAGCCTGAGTGGAACAATGACTCAGCTATGTTCCTAGTAACTCATTTTTATGGGCTTGAGGGCTCATATGATTAATCCGACTAGAAGATCCGACCCGCACGACCCATGGGTCAGAGAATAACAATATAAATACCCCAAATAATACCGTTAATAGGGGTTAGACTTTTTTAAAAATATTAAATACAAAGACACACCTCCTTTCTCTCAGAACCTCTAACGAAAATACTTAATATTAACTAGCCAAGGTTTAAAGCCCAATTCTATCCTTGAACTAAGATTTAACATCACCACATTGGTGACCACCATGGGAGCTAGAGGTACATGAATAACTCTATTTGAAACCTTAATTGTAATACGAAGGTCGGAAATATTTGAGACATGGATCTCAATATGCAGGAAGTGTTGCCTCATGAAAATGAAGTAATAAGAGATGAAAATGAGCATGCTACTATGTCTCATGCCAATCATAATATTAAGGAAACACCATTCATCCAAGATGAACGTGATTAGTTGAGAGCTGAGATCGAAGCTTTAAGGAACCAAATGCAAGTTGAAATATCGTTGAAAGAAAAGTCTAATGCGGGAGGTATATATATAAATGAGTCTAGGGATAATAACAAACAATGCGAGAATTATCAGTCCCCAAAAGTTTATGCTAATCCTAAAAAGTCACATCGGAAAAAAAAGAGTAAATAATACATCAAAATCTTCTGATAGTTCTACCAATGCTTCTAACTCTGGTGGGTCTTAGTAGTGGGAAGGTTCATCATAAAAATAAAATAAGGTTAACCAAGAAACATTCAAGGAGAAGGGACAGGAAGGAAAAAATGAAAAAGAATAAATATCGGGGAAAAATAAAGGGGGCACAAGATCACTGTATTGATCATCTAATGAGTGATCAATTTGCTACCTAGTCAAAACCATGTATATCTTCCACTCCTAATGAAGATACGGTATTTAGGTGTAACCATAATTGGAGGCAATCACCCTTGTCCTACAAAATACTCTTCGGACATCTGTCCAGATAGTCTGACATTTCCAACATGGAGAAGTATGATGGAAGTAAAGACCCCGATAATCATCTTGAGTAATTTAAGAATTTTATGATAAATTTTGACGATGATGGCAAACTTTTATGTCGGGCTTTCTCACAAACTTTCAAAGGAAGTGCTTTAAAGTGGTATAATAATTTTCCACATGGATCAATAAAGAACTTTGATATGCTCTTGATGGAATTTCGGATACAGTTCGTGGGGAGTAAGGAGATTAAAGGGAATGGTGAAACCATCATCCATTGTTCCTAAGAGTCGAATGAATCTTTGAAAGAATATATCAGCTGTTTTATGAACACGAAGAACGGGTTGGCTGATTGTTTTGAACAAGTGGTCATTGCTTCTCTAAAGTAAGGTTTAAATCTGGGTGCATTGGTTGATTCAGTAACTCATAAAAAATGATGATATAGGGTGGATTGTTAAATCAGGTCGGAAAATATATTATGGTGGAAGAGACTAAGAAGTCTAGAATATCTCGCCAGAATAGGTCTGCTCCAGCATCATTAATCCCACAAGCTAGTACTGAATCTCAGGCCATAGTTAATTATAGGCCTAAAGATTCTGGACAAGGATCACATCGGCCAAGACAGAATCAACCAAGTCAATCCCAACAATTTAAAACCAAGAGGGGTCCATGGGTTCAACCTAAATGGTTTGCCTAACTAAGGGAGAGTGTGGTTACTGTTTATTATAAAACTAAGAGTTCCGTGAATTTTAAGAGACCAACATCAATTCAATCTCCTAAAGAGACTTGAAATACTCGTTTTTGTAAATACGATAATGATGTGGGTCAAGATACCGAAGACTACATTTCACTAAAACAACAACTGCATAATTTAATTGAGAGAGGGAAGTTGTCAGATTTTGTTAAAAACAACAAGGGGGAATATGTCAGTCAATACCCAATCTAATGCAAATACAACCCAAGTTGCATCACCAACTGGTGAAGGAAAAAGTATAGGAGCATCAAGACAAGAAGATGCTGGTAATTATGGAAAGAATTAATGTAGATTCGGAATACCTAGATCCTGGCCCAGATCGGAATCAGGTTGGAATGATAACATAATTGTTTTTTGAGTATCCGATCTGCGTAACGTTTTTGAATCCCTTACTATTTTTTAGGGTGATATTGTGACTGCACCTTCAAGTTGTTCAAGGAAAAGACATGTCAATAGCCTAACAACTCATATAAAAGGAAAGATTTCTACACATCTTTATCAAAGCCCTACTCTATTAATTGTCTTTAATGAAGATGATTAAGAGACATTGTTGGGCCACATGAAGATGTTGTGGTAATCGGGGCATCTATTGGAGGTAATGATGTACGAAAGATTTTAATTGATACTGGAAGTTCGACAAATATATTGTTCCTATCATCGTACAAGAAAATGACGAATCCCTTAGTTATACAGCATTCAAATAGAACCATAGTGGGGTTTACTGGAAGTACGGCTGATGTAATTGGGGAATTTGAAGAAGAGGATTTATTGGGCAAAGGGTCATTCAAGAAGTTAGTAAGAGTTTTGTTTTGTCTGACATCTTACAATGCTATATTTGGTAGGTATTGGCAATCCATGATGTATACAATAGCTTCCACGATCCATCAGTGTTTAAAATATGATGTGAGAGTACAAGTGGGCGTCGTCCAAAGTAGCCAAAAGGTAGTTTGTGAATCTTATGTCTCTGCTCTTGCTTTGAAATCACTATAAGCAGTAAAAATTAACAAAGAATAGCAATCAATTGAGCCTTCTGCCAACCAAAATAAGATAGATGATCTAAGGGAGGCTCCTAGTGCAGTAATCCCAGTCGAAGAGGTAGAAATTCATTACTTGGCAGAAAGTTGTCAGGGTCGGATTCAAGCTACCAGTAAATCTAAAAGAAAAACTTTTATCTTATTATCTGATAATTTACACGTATTTTTGCATGGTGCAACAAGGATGTGACTGGAGTGTCAGCTACAGTGATTAGTCACAAACTATCTATCCGATTTGATGATGGTACAATGGTACAAAGAAGGAGATCTTTTTCAAAATAAAAATTTGAAGCGATTGTTCAATAAGTAGATCGGTTGACTAAGATGAGGCATATCAAAGAATCCCAATACCCCCTTTGGAAAGCTAATCTTATTTTGGTCAAGAAAAATAATGTAAAATGGTGTCTATGCATTGACTTCACAGACCTCAATAGAGCTTGCCCTAAATATCTTTTCCTAGTGCCCCGGATAGATCAGCTTGTGGGCTCTATATTAGGAAACAAGTTGTTGTCTTTCATGGATGCTTTCTCTGGGTATAACCAAATACAAATAAATCCTGATGATCAAGACCATACCACGTTTATCACTGACATGGGTCTTCATTGTTACAAGGTAATGCCTTCTGGTTTAAACAATACAAGAGCTACTTATCAACGATTGGTGAATAAGGCCTTTGCTAACCAAATTAAAATAAATATGGAAGTCTATATAGATGATATGATCGTCAAGAATCCTAAAGAAGAGGATCATATCTCTGATCTCCAGGAAACTTTCTCCAACTTAGAGACTATCAATTTGAAATTAAATCCGGATAAATGCACCTTTGGCATACGATCACGTAAATTTCTAGGCTATATAATAAGTGAGAAATGGATTCAGGCTCACCCAAACCAGTTGAATGCATTTTTGGTTATCAATCCACCCCATAATACTAAAGAAGTCCAGATGTTAACTGAAATATTAGCATATTTAAACCGGTTTATTTCAAGGTCATCAGAAAAATGTGCTCAATTTCTCCAAGTTTTAAGAAATGCAAAAGACTTCAATTGGTCTCCAAATTGCGATCAAGCTTTCCTTAAAATTAAAAGTTATTTGTCTTCACCCAAGACATTGTTCAAAATGTTGATGGAGAAAGACTCTGTATGTATTTGACTATAACGGAGTATGCAGTAAGTGCAGTGTTAGTACGAGAAGTGGATAATTACCCTTGTCTGGTTTACTATATAAGCAAGAGTTTGTTAGGATCTGAGAAAATATATTAAAAATTAGAAAAGTTGGCATTAGCATTGGCGATAGATGTTATAAAGATGAGGACTTATTTTTAAGCACATTCAATCACAGTTTGATTTTTTTTTCCTCTGAAAAATGTGCTACAAAAGGCTGACATATCGGGAAGAATGACTAAGTGGTCAGTTGAACTTGGAGATTATGACATTGATTTTGAGCCTCGAACACAAGTCAAAGCCCAAGTTGTGGCTGATTTCTTAGTAGAATTCCACTCTAAACAGCCCCGTGAAGAAGCAAAGGTCACTAAGTTTGAAAAAGAATGGGTAGTCCAAACGGGTGGTGGATCTAGTACGATGGGATGTGGAGCTGGAATTTGCTAAATTTCTCCTTATGGTGATACCATGTACCAAGATATATTCTTTGGCTTCATATGAAGCAACAATGAGTCAGAATATGAAGCGGCCATAGCTGGGTTAATGTTAGCTCACATATGTGGGGCTGAAAGAGTCCAACTAATAAGTGATTCCTAATTTCTTATCCATCAGGATCAAGGGAAATCTGAATCCAGGAAAGAACACTTGATAAAATATTTACAAGTGTTGAATGAAGTCACCATTGGCTTTAAAAGCGTCAAATATGAGCACCTTCCTAGATCGGAAAACGTCATGGCGAATTCCTTATCCACTATAGCATACTCTGAAGCGTATCTCTCGATTTTTATGCAAGAATGTCCTTCTATAAATGCAACTATAGAAAGTAAAGTTGAACTTGGAGAAAATTTGCATGTATCAGATGCACTTTCTAAAGATTGGAGGTCTGAAATCCAAGATTTATTACTAACAGAGTTTTACCTTCTGTTAAGGCTTTGGCTAAGAAAGTAAGATACAAAGCTCGTGGTTTCCTAGTCTTGAGGGGAATACTTTATAAAAAGTCTTTCAGCAGACCTTTACTACGCTGCCTCAGATTAAATGATTCTTATAGTATTCTGTCAGAATTTCATGATGGAGAAGGGTCTGCACATTATGGTTATAAAGTTTTAACTATAATAGTCTTACTAGCATGATATTATTTTCCTACCATCATAGCAAATGGTAGAGATCAGGTGAAGAGATGTGATCTTTGTCAAAGATATGGAAACTTCATTCATGTGCCAGCAGTCCCCCTGGAATCAATATCTGAACCTATACCATTTGATAGATGGGGACTTGATCTAGTTGGGCCCCTTCCAATGGCTTTAGGGGGTTGTCATACCATAATTGGTCTAATAGATTTCTTCTCCAAATTGATAGAGACTGCATCTTTGTCAGGAACAACTTCTAAAGCAATCATTAAATTTATTTTTTCCAACATATGTTGTCGATTTGGAATTCTTAAACGCATCACCACGGATAATAGACCTCATTTCGACAATAAGGACCTGGATACTTTTTGTGCATCTAGAGGAATTCAGCATTATTTTTCTTCTCATTTCCATCCCCAAGCCAATAGACAAGTTGAAGTAGCAAATTGGACAATTCTGTTATGTTTTAAAAAGAATTTAGAATGAGCTACTGGAAAATGGCTGAGTTACTTGCAAGAATTACTATGCGCATACCAAACTACTCCACATACAGCCACACAAGAGTCTATATTTGCTTCAGTTTATGGGATGGATACAATCAAACCTATAGAGGTAACTCTCATTTCCTTCAGGGTTCAAAATTATTCTGAAAGCGAGAATAAGATAGCTATGAGGGCTCAGTTGGATTTAGTTGAAGATAAGAGGGTGAAGGAACAATTAAGAACCGTACATTATCACGGGTTGAGGAGGAGCAGATTTGCCTCTAAGGTAAAAAGAAGATATTTCAAAGTTGGAGATATAGTGTAAAGAAAAGTATTCTTGCACACTAAGGAAAAAATAGTTCAGAAAGTTAGCTCTGAATTGTGAAGGATTATACCTCATGTATGAAAGAGTTAAGCATGGAATATAAAAACTCCAGGATAAATAATGAAACTTGTTGAAGCATCCATAGAACGTTGAGCATCTCAAATTATAGTTTGAGTGAACTTATCTTGTAAATATTTACTTTATTTTACTATGATGTAAATATTTGGGGCATACTCTTTCCTACCCTGGTGGCGCGGAGAGGTTTTAACGAGGTGTCATTATTTCACTCAATATGCTATCATTTGCCTTTTTAAAAGTTGTTATTTTAAGTAGATCAGAAGTATCAAAGACTTATTAAACACCTGATGAATTAAAGGCTTATTAAAAGTTTGTTGCCCTAAAATAGATTACCTTTGAGTGGATCAAAAGTATTAAAGACATATTAAACACCTGCCGAATTAAAGGTTTATTAAACGCTTGTTACAATCAAATGGATAACCTTTGAGTGGATCATAAGTAATAAATATTGATTAAAATACTTGATGTATTATAGGTTTATTGAATGCTTGGTGCCTTTAAATGAGTGATCTATATATGGATTAGATAAATGTAAGAATGATTAAGTGTTTAATTTCTATGAAGAAAATATTTTTTATTTATTGTTTAAATACTCGGATATTAATGGGAGTATAAAAGAAAACAAGGAAAAAAATAATAAGTAAGTGAAAGTTAAAATGGCATGGAATACGAATAGGATCATAAAGGAGTTTGATCCACGTTACAAAATTCCTTGTAAACCACAAGGACTTGTATAACTAGAGGTTTTAGAAAATCCAATATTAAGACAACAAAATTCCTTGCATATTCTAAGGACTTTGATTCAGAATACAAGCACTATAAAAATAATTAATCTTAGGGCTTGTTCCATTCGGTTTTATTCTCAGCATTACCTTCATCTTTCTCCTCTTTATCATCACTTGAGCTTTCCCCAGCTTCATCATCAGGTTGAGAGTCGTTCAAAGTCATGTTGAATTTATCACTGTGTGCCATAGTATGGAAGGGAATCTTGTCATCCGGCACAGAACTCTGCAGTATCCCAAGAGACCGGTTGGAAAAAGTTTCATCAAACAAAAGAACCACATTTGATTTGACTGATTCTTCCTTATGTTCCATGGATTTCAACACCCCATCAGCATATTCATTCTTTGCAGCGGCTATATCTCGGGCATTTGTTTCTTCAAAGAGGTAATCTCATCATCGATTTTCTTGAGGAGATCTTGCAATTATTTATTCTCCTTGGATAGTTATTCCTTGGCAGTCTTCTCTTTGGTCAGTGTTTCATTCAAGGATTTAAATTCCTGAGAAGTGGTAGATTGTAGTTCGGTATAATTGGTTTGTGATTTTTATCGATCAACCTTATCTTGTACCTAATCAACATTCAGTTTCTCTTTTAATTTGACCAAAGTTTCAATCTTTTTATGTTCGCGTACGAGGGAATCCTTCAGGATTTGATTGTCAGTTTGAAGGGAAGTGATGTCTTTAGTTTTTTCTCTGAATTGTCTTTCAAAGTCAACTATTGGCTTGATATAACCTCATACTGCAAAACCCAAAGTATCATGCTCATTAGATACTTCAAAAGATTCGCCATCGTGAATCACTGTATTGGCTATGTTGGTTGATTGGGGGAAGGTTTGATCAAAATCTTATTTATCAAGTTCACTAAATTATAAGGTTCCCTTATCATCCAAGTTAACATCACCTCCAGTCAGAGGTTGGTCAGCGGTGTGGAACACTGGAAAAGAAGGATCGGCATGTACCTCTTCTTGAGGTACAACTTCAGTAGGAACTTCAATGAGAAGAATAGGAGGAATGACCTTAGGTTGGAGTATGATCTTTGAACTGATGGCCACTTTCTTCTTCTTTTCTACCCTGCTATCACTACCCTCTTGGTGTCTTTTGTTTCCTTTTTTCTTCTTCATTTTTGTAGAATGTTGTGGCCCTTTGACCTCGCCTACTGTTACATCAACAACCTCTAATAATGCAACATCAATCTCTTCTGGAAACCCTGAACTACGCACATCGGGAAGCCCTTGAGAGGAATTTCCACCTTTCTTCTTCTTCTTCTTCTTCTTCTTCTTGATTTTATCTAGATGACTAGGAGATTTATTCCTAGTTGGTAAATAAAGCTTACCATCTTTTTTCTCAGTCCGTTTGAAGCTATCAGCTACTTCGAGATGACTGGTCAACTGTTCTTATGTGAGCTTTCTACTTTAGCTTGTTGTGTATAGATGGGCCCTTACCATGTTAGCAAAAGTAAAGCAGTTGTGGAACCCATTTCCCCAGTTCTCTACAGCCCACTGATTTAGCTTCAAAAAAATGGTTTATCCCTCTTTCAAATGTTCAGAGAACATCTTTAAAACACCAAAAGATAAATCTATGATGGTTTTGACATAAGCCGGCCACAACAGCAAACTGTTTAATGTGCATTAGAATCTTGGAAAGTCTGAAGCAATAATGCTGGCTAATAAGGTATACCAAGCCTTGGGGCTTAACTGACTCGGGCATAGCTTTACTAAGTGAAATTATCTAACTATCTCTAGGTCCAAAGGGAACTAAAGAACCTAGTTGAGTATTTTGGTATATACCAATATTTATTTAGCCTTGTTATCCATTGGAGTCATAGATGAGAATTCTCACCTCGATGGACTCCGGAAAGCCCTGTTTCTTCCATATTTTGTCCAACTAAGTAGTGTGGGTATACACATAAGATATTTGTTTAAGTGCTAACAAGTACTTAACACTGACCTTGGAAAATTTACACCTCACTCGCCCAACCAGACACTCCAGAAGCGGTTGGGTATCAGGTTGTGCTATTATATTTTTCTTTTCCTGACTGTACTTGTGTCACTAGTATGTCCGGAAGTCTCTAATGGGGTATATTTCCCACAATCTTCCATGATCTTCTCCATGATTTGTGGCGACTGATTAGCCGACTTGAGCCCAGTATCTTCTTCCTCAGTATGAGAAGTTTTGGTGGGAGGAATCGATGGGCTTGGATCCAAAGTAAGCAGTACTGGATATTCTACCCTTGTTGAACCTTCATTGAGTTTCTCTGCCTCATTGGCAGTTGGGGTTGCAATTTTGGCCTTCGAAAGCCTAGTAACCCTTCAAGATGGACTTTCTCCTATATCTGACCCCATGGAAATGAAAGAAGATGAAGCTTTAGTTGAACTAGTGGTTCTAGTTGCTCAGGATTTGTTAAAGATGGAGCAAGAGAAGTTTTCTTGAAAACTGTTGGTGGTCTGTGAGAAGATGAACTCTTGTCCGGCTCTGATACCTCTTCTATAATCAATCCTTTAGGAGAGGTAGGTAGTCTGACAGTTATTATGGCCTTTCCTTTAGCTCTGTCTAACTCAGATAAGTTGACCGAGCCTCCTTTAATTAAGGTAGTTCTTGTTGTGAACATAAAAAATTTAAGAAATATTGGAGGAGTTGAATGTCGACGAGATTTATAAGCTTCTCTCTTTAGTGAAATTTGAAATATTTTCTTACTCTAAAAATAGATACAGTAAAAAAACATACTTATATAGTAAAATAGTCTACTTAAGTGTTTTACCTGGGGGGAGTGAGTTGGCTAAGTAATGATTAAAGTCTATTAACTACAACCCCTTTGATGTTGGAAATTTAGCTACAAGTCCCTAGGAGAAAATGACTAGTAGGTACAACTAGAAACTGACACGTGTAACAGAGGACTAATACTAAAGTCACGACCTTTGAATTGATCGGTAGGCACTTTAAATTCACTTCGAAGGCATATCGAATATTGTGCGTCATCGTTAGCTCTTTGAAAAGTTTTTTGAAAGAGCTAAGAAGGCTATATGATTAGTTCGGATATCTCTGGAAGCATATCACCAATGATTCTAATATTATCTGAAGGGAATTTCGGACAGGTCATACAAAAGTATATGGATGAACAGTAGCTTGAGTGGAACAATGACTCAGTTATGTGCCTATCAACTCATTTTCATGGGTTTGGGGGATCATATGATTGACCCGACTATAAGATCTGACCTGCACGAACCATGGGTCAGAGAAAACAGTATAAATACCCCAGCCAGCATCATTAATAGGGGTTGGACTTTTTTAAAAACATTAAATACAAGGAAACACCTGTTTTTTTTCAGAGTCTCTTACAAAAATACTTAATATTAACCAGCCAAGGTTTAAAACCCAATTCTATCATTGAACCAAGTTTTACCATCACCACCTATGATGGACACTTCATTCTCCATTGTGGAGTTCCTCCACCATAATTTTGCTTCGTCGGGACCGAGACAGCGGAAAATATGGTTTTGTGAGGCCCTAATTGTAGAGCGTGTCAGATATAAACAAACAGTGTTGATTTCATCTTAATTTTCCTGGTTCCTGCCTTGTTCTCTGAGAGCACCCCCTCATTTAGATATTTGATAGTAAGAGTACACCAATTTATTTCTTTCTTTTGTCTCCCTCGATTGCCATGACTCATTGGGGTGAAAATATTGATAGAAATGTTGTTTGGCAGAATGATAGAAGGCTTATCCTGGAAGATGGATCATGGTGATGATGTCGTATAAGTCGAAGAAGCGAAGACATCAACAAGTGCAGTCTTCATCCTTAGTACTTGTTCAAAAGTAACATCTTCAAATAGGAATATTTTATGCTGAAGCTATTTTATATACTGATTTTTTTAATCGTTTTTAGCTTTGGCATGGTCGAGTTCTTGAGGAATCACTACTTAGGATTCTGTAAGCAGTCGTACTTGTCGTGATCCATAAATATTATCCAGCCCAAAGTATGCAATCGCAACCTCGTATTTTGCTTTGTTGTTTGAAGTTGAGAGTTGATGGATTATTCCATGATTTCTCCATTGGGGGGTATAAGTTAGGTTATTGCCCCCAAACCTTAGTTATTATTTTCACCATAAGTTCAAGAATTTCCATGTTGATGCTTCATTCTCCTTGGTAGGTATAGGTCCTTCATATTGAAACTCTATTGAAATTCTAACAAAGCTTGTGAATTTATCATTGTTTGTGGTTCAAACTTGAATTATTGCCATCTAGCCCCATGTACCACCTGGGTAATCTTCCAAACACGTATGACTTTTGTAATACGCTCC
This sequence comes from Limnanthes douglasii subsp. nivea, assembly GCA_036936605.1. NCBI lineage: Eukaryota > Viridiplantae > Streptophyta > Magnoliopsida > Brassicales > Limnanthaceae > Limnanthes > Limnanthes douglasii. The sequence goes on from JAUPFV010000005.1 coordinate 169,677,147, forward strand.
TCAAAGGAAAGGACGCTCAGACGATTATAATATGAGCGTGGAAGTATATATCCAAATTTTGAGTTGTGGACACCAATGTTAGGGCAAACTTATCCAGTTAAAAGTATCGTGTTTATGCATCAAACAAGGATTTCTTTACATATTAAATATTACCTTAGACTCGTTTTCTTCTTCTTATGTCAATATAATGCTTACAACATAGTATGAGAATGCCAAGTCGAGATATATTGATTCTCCTGGCTTCAGTTTGCTTAGCACTTCAGATGGGGCGATGAACTTTTGAATTGTGTAAAATTCTTCTTCACATGGAGTCCAATATAACTTCCCTACTTCTCACAAGACTTAGAAAATTTGTTAGCATTTATCTGAATATCTTGAAATGATACGGTTCAATGCTGTCAATCTCTTATACCTATTTTATGTTACGTGAGGGTCCATATTGGCCAGGTCGAGGAGTTAGTTAAGATATTCTTCAATGCTCTTCTTGCTGACCATGAACCCCAGGTATTTGCCTGATTGAATGCTAAAAGTACATTTTTCTAGATTGAGTTTTAATATTGACTCACATGAACGCTCGTAACAAACATGTCATCAATATATGCTTGCAAGTTCCAACCAAAATGTGTCTGTAAAGATATTATTACTAAGATTTTGACATGACATTCTTTATTGTAAAAATTGTATGCTCTTGATCATCCTCATGCATTTTTATATGATTTTGCACGAAATAGGTGCCCATGAATGACCACATCTTATTAATGGAAGTTGCATACACGAGCTGATATATTCGTCGTAGAAATAAAAAGTCTTACAGTTAAGATTTTTGGGATATGTAAAGTCAATGCACACTCACCATTTGTCGTTCTTAGTTTTATCAGTTCTTGGTTAATTTTCCACATTGGATAATATGAGTCTTAAATATGGCCTATGATAGTTCTTTTGTCCACCTCTTCAACTATAGCTTTCATCTTTTCTTGTAAGTAAGACTGTCACTTTTGTTAGATCAGTCATAAATTATTATTGATTATATTTTTTGGCATATGAATTCGGCCAAGACCTTGGTGGCACCCTAGGAACTCTTGGATAAAATTTCTAAATTATATTGTTACAATTCAAGTAATTTTTACTTACATTAGTTGGTAAGGTACTGTCGATTTTAACTCTTTGAACGCTAATGCAGTTGACTTCCTCTCTAGGTTTTTTGAATTTGGGGGCCTCTTTTGAATCATCCATATAATCAAGAGCAATCGACTCTCTGTTTATTGAAAGTGAAGGAAGCTACATAACATTCTATGGAAGTCTTATGATTTCTTTTGAGCATTTTTACTTTGTCGTTGACCGAGTATCGAATAAATTGGTAAACTTTATAGACAATAACATGCATTTGGTCTATCCACGATTTGACCAAATAAAGTATATTGTAGGAGGCGGGAGCTTCTACTATTATAAATAAACATCAAACCTGACGAGGTCAGAATTATTCAAAGGGAATTTCGGACTGAAGGTTAATACCCTTTTGGTTATTTATTTTAATTGTTGTTTTTTATAATTATTTATTTATTTATTTATTTAAATTTATCTTAATAATGATTAATGGGCCAAATTGGTTTTTTGGACTTTGGGCTTGGTCCATGAATGTCGTTTGGCCCATTCAGCTAAAGTTAGCCTATAAATACTTTATGAGAATGCATTTAATATGATGGAACTTTCTCTCTCTAAACATTAACTGAAGCAACTCAATTATCTCTATACTATCTACCTTATATTTATTACATATTCTTACATAAACAAAATATTGTTCGAATAAAATTTACCACCACCACTTTGGCGACCACATTAGGAGCGATTAAGTAAGTTACCCTAGACAGCAAAATCCAAAACCTGATATACGAAACTAGCCTTCCGAACCTTTTGAATGATGGATATTGAAATGCAAGTAGATCATTCCCCATAGAATGAGGCAGATAGAATCGAACAAGAGCATGTCCAAACTTCGCATGCAAATGATGATAATAAAGAAAAAGTTCTTATACAAGAGGAACGGGACCAATTGCGAGGAGAAATTGAGGCTTTGAGAGCCCAAAGACAATATGGGAGGGATCTTGTAGGGAAGATTCCATCAAAACATCAAAATTTCAATGAGCCAGGTGATAATCCTCGACATAGCCCGAAGAGTCGCCAAGGGGATTAATCTCCTAAATTATATCATGCGTCTAAAAAACCATCAAACCAAAGATTACTCTAGCTCTTCAGAGTCTAGTAAAAATTCTACTTCAGAGTCTGAAATTTCCTCATCTTTTTCGAGCAGTGATCATTGTCATAAGAAAAAGAAAGAAATCCACCAAGAAAATATACGATCTAAAAACATTCGAATATACACCATAAATTGAGTAAGAAAGATTCTTTAGGCGAGAAGAAATATCGAAAAGGTAAATATAAGAAGAAAGAATATTATGGAAAGATGAAATGATCAACTGACGATAGTATAGGCCACTTGTTGAGTGATCAATTTTCTATTCAATCCGAACGTGGTATATTTGCCACCTCTAACAAAGATCATTTATTCAGACAAAGGTAAGGAAATCTTCTTTATCTGTAAAATCTTGTTCGAACATCTACCTAGGCGTTTTGATATTTCAAAATGGAAATATATGATGGGAGAAAGATTCAGATAACCATATAGAGCAATTTAAGAATTTTATGATGAGTTTTGAGGATAATGATGATGATGATGAGAAGTTGTTATGTAGAGTTTTGTCTCCGAATTTTAAAGATAATGCCTTGAAATGGTATATAGGCTGTCGCGGGGGTTAATAAAAAAAATGACATGTTCTTGATGGCTATCTGAAGGAATTTCTGGGAAACAAAGAGCTTAGAGGAAATGGAGATACTATAACCATTGTTGGAAATATCCCACTAAAACCTTAAAATAATGTACAAACTTTTTTGTAGATACCAAAGATGGTTTGGTGGACTACTTTGAATAAGTATCCATAGCTTCATTTACACAATGACTCTTAGCTAGAGAGTTGACTGATACAGTTACTCGCAAAAAGACAATGATTTGAGGTGGTTTGTTAAACTAAGTGGGAAACACTGGATAATCAGTGAAAGAAACCAAGATATTAAGACAGCCTCGTCAGCCCAAACGTGTTCCTTCTATCTCTCCCCAAGAAACTAATAAGAAACCACAAGCTAATGCTAGTAATCGTCTCAAGGACTCTTGACAGAATTCTCATCGATCCAGATCAAACTAGTCTTCTTAGGGGCAACAATTTAGGCCCAGAGGAAATCAATTTGTTAAGCCTAGTTAGAGTTGATTAAAAATATTATGACTATTTACGACAATCAAAGAAATATGTGCAATTCTGAAGGCCCTCACCCATCCAAACTCCAAGGGAAAATCAAAATATTCGATTCTTGAAGTATCACAATGATGTGGGGCATGATACTAAGGATTGTATTATTTAAAAGCAGGAAATACAGTCATTAATTCATAATGGGAAGCTAACTACGTTTGTTAAAACACAAGTGGGTAATATGTCACTGCCAATGCAAGTGGGGTACAAGCAGCTTTATCTGTTGTTTAAAGGCAAGCCATATAAGCTCCTAAATAGGAAAATACGATGGTAACTACCAAACAGATTGATGTAGATTAAGAGTATCTGGATCTTAATCTGGAATGTGGTCGGGTAATATGATATGTGAAAAAGAAGGAAAGGTTTCAAAATTATGTCAATTATTTGAATCATTGACCATTTTTGGAGGGGATACCGTGACAGCTCCCTCGAGCTATTCTCGAAAGAGACATGTGGTTAGTTAGAGGGAAAACTTTTAGTCATTTATATCAAAATCCAACTCCGCTCATTGTATTTGATGAAAATGACTTAAGAAATTTTGTTGGGCCATAAAAGGATGATGTGGTGATCGGAGCTGCTATTGAGGGACCATAAATCCAAAAGATTATGATCGATACTGGAAACTCAACTAATATATTATTTTTATCCACTTACAAGGCGATTAAAAACTCATATGTTATTCTTCGATCGAATAGAACCATAGTTGGACTTATAGGAAACTATACTGATGTTATTGGGGAATCCGGAGGAGTCCTTGGTAAATGACCATTTAAAAAGATTGTGAGAATTTTGTTTGTAGTGGTTGGCTGTCCAACTCATTATAGTGACATCTTTGGCAGATCTTGGCTATCAAGAATTCATGTTGTTGATTCAACAGTTCACCAGTTCTTAAAATATGTCATCGGAGGCCAGGTAGGGGTCGTTCGGAGCATCCAAAAATTGGTTAGAGAATGATACGTTACTGCACTTGCTCCAAAGGCATTGGAAAATATAATAGCTAAAAAGGAATAACAATTACTAGGGTCATCTCCAGATTCAAACAAGATGGATGATACAAGAGAGACTCCTAGTGAAGTTTTTCTAATTGAAGATGTTGAAGTACACAATATTCCATATGGAAAAAGTGTTAAATTGGAGCTAAGCTGCCATCGGAAATGAAAGAAACATTATTTTCAAGAACTTGCATATATTTGCATGGTGTAACGAAGATGTAACGGGTGTACCATCCAGTATCATTTTCCATATGTTAGTTGTACGATCCGATGCAGGCCTTGTGATACAGAGACGAAGAGCGTTTTTTGTAGAAATATCTGAAATAATTGTCAAAGAGGAAGACATGCTAATAAAAGTAAGGCATATTCAGATATCCGAGTACCCGTTTTAGACTGCTAATCCACTATTTCTGGAAAAAAAATGGCAAATGACGAATGTGTATTAATTTCACATACCTAAACAGAGCATGTCTGAAGGATGCATTCCATGTCCCTCGGATATATTGGTTGATATATTCCACTTATGGAAATAAGCTTTTATCTTTTATGGATACATTTGTTGGGTACAATCAGATACAAATGAATCTGAAGAACCAATATCATACTACACTTATCATTGATAGGAGGTTGTATTGTTATAAGGTAATGCCCTTCGATTTAAAGAATGATAGGGCTACTTACCAGCGTTTACAAGATAAAATGTTTGCCAATCATACTAGATGGCACTTTTGGGCTAAATTTGAGGCTAAATTCAGAGAAGTGCACTTTTGGGGTATGATCTGGAAAGTTTTTGGGGTATGTTATAAGTGAGAAAGAGATTCAAGCCGACCTTACACAACTAAATGCATTACTTTGTACAAACCCTCCCAGATCTACAAAACGGGTCTCTGAACTATGATGAGGAATTCTATAAGATAAAAAAGAATCTATATTCACCTAAAACTCTGTTTAAGCTATTGATAAGAGAAATGCTCTATGTTTACTTGTCGGTATTCTACTATGTAGTAAATGCGGTGCTAGTTTGGGAAGTTGATGACTATTGTCGCCTTGTTTATTATGTTAGAAAGAGGTACCTAAAGTTGGAAAAGTTATTATTAGCTCTAGTGATAGCAACAAGAAAAATGAGACCATATTTTCAGGCACATTCCATTACCGTGCGAACTTCATTTCCACTCAAAAGTATGCTGCAAAATTCAAATGTATCTGGTCGAATGACCAAATAGTCTGTGGAATTGAGAGATTGTGACGATCATATCATTGATGTAGGTTTCTGTATTATTATATCGCCAATGTAGGCTTACATATGATGAAAAAACTGGTATTTGAATATTTGATTTACAAGGCGTTAGTAGGTAGCTACCACATTCTTTAGGTCGAATGGCATAAAAATATAGTAATACGACCCCCTTTCAGTCTAGAATATGGTGTGATCTTTGTCATTAGGATGCGGGCGGATCTGAATGTAGCTTAAGCCTGCATCCATAAATGACAAGTATTCGCATCCAGAGGCTGAGTCCACCAGATGGTTTATACGTGGTAGTGGAAAGGTATCTTTGGGGAAAGCTCGGTTAAGGCCAGTGAAATTGACACACATGCATCAGTGGCCTTCTTTTCTTTAACCAATACAGGGTTCGCCACCCATACCAAATACCGAGCTCGGAGGATATGCTCGAGCTAAAAGAGCTTGTCCACCTCCTTGCTACTTTTGGCGAATGGGTTTAGCTCATCTATTGATTATGAGTTCATAGAAAATCATTGAGGGGTCAACCCCTGACACATCATTAGCAGTTCATTCAAAATCATCTAAATTTTGTTCCAATAAATTTATTAATGAACTTGAAAAGTATGGTCTAAATCGTTACTTAGTCGTAAGATGTGGCCCTCGACTACTATTTCATCACTTGTATTTCTTGGAAATTCAATTGGTAGATCACATTCATGAGGTTCATCTACCAGGTTAGGCGAAGGGCTGGGATTTGACGTCTGGTCCCCGACCCATTGTCGGTTAGTTGCTATCGTAGTGGTTTAGTGGGGTCGACGGTCAATGCGTAACAGATGTGGCCCTCGACCTCCATCTTTACCATCACAAAATCTCTTTCCATGAGAAATTTTATTGGATCGTGTTTATTTCTTAATCTTAAAGTCATTCTCAAAAAATGCCTAGCATTATACCCAAATGGCTCATACACTTCTTATTATACTACCTCGTAAATTTTAAAATATCAAACTCAGATCGCTCTTTAAGTAAATTTGTTCTCTTATATAACTTATATTATATTATTCTATATTTTTATTTATATAACTCATCATATGTTTATATTTTAGAGTTACTATAATTGTGGCCTTTTTGCTTGTAAAAATATGTCTACTTTTTATGTCGAACATCTACTTTCTCAACCTATTCCACCATTATCTTTTGTTGACGAATTTAACTCCCTTAAACAGAAGCTTAATGATTTGAAGAAGAATTACGATACTGTCAAATAGATAGTGAATATTTCAAAAAGATAAGTCTAACTATGATTTCATTATCTAACCTAAGAAACTCTATCACCAGCACAAAAACATAAATTAAAAAACTTAAATAGAAGATTGACAGCTTTCCACTAAGAAACATATAGCCATTTACGAGGTTAAAGTTTTTTACTAAAGATGAAGCATTTCTAATTACTGAAAGAATCTTCAACAAACTAAAGAAAAATATCATTCTTAGTATCTGGCAAAAAGTCATAGGGTACATATAGGATCTTACAGAATTCTACTTTCTTCTGGTGACCCTTCTTCTCTAGTCGCACCAAGGTACTCGTCGGACGACGGATGGTCTTCCGACTACTACCTAAACAACAAGGCATATAAGAGAAAAACCACTTCGGAGTACTCGTCGGACGAGGAGGATGACTGCTCCATTTGGTCTTCCGACTACGAAGAAAACTACGCTTCATGGGACTCATGGTCACTGCACGACATCTACGAGTCCAACCCTGAACAACTTCCAAAAAGGAAGAGACAATGGGATAGCTAAGACTCTGCAAAGGGAGAGGATGATGACTCTGATGAAGCCAACGATGAGAAGTCGGAAGACGAAGAGGATGAAAAAGTGAAAGAAGAAGAAGAGGGGGAGGAATCTGAATGGTCTGATGACAAGGACGTCGACAGGGATTCTGATTAGGTTTATGGCAGTTCATGCAGCATAATTTCCTTATGTTTCTTTATGTTTTTTTTATGTTTTTTTTATGTTTTGATAGGCTGAAAACAAAGCCAACCCTCTCAGCAGTTCTATTTTTTGGGAGGGTTGTTGTATGTGGCAGTTTTACTGCCATGAATGATGTTCAAATATTATTATGATGTTTGCCAAATCTTTTTGTGTGTTATCTATATTACTTTGCATGTTGTTCCAATTTTTAAGATTTTAACTAATGATTAGAGAGAAAGTAGTTACATAAAGCAGTTGTAAAGGAAGTTACAACTGACAATCGCAATGTAAGCAACCAAATTAAGTAATAAATCGTAGGGATATCTACCAATGGTATATTAACCTTAAAATCGCAGAGATAATTTGTTTTATCTAGCAATGTTAGATTAGGTCGTCCATGTACTTCATATTAGTGGAATGTTTATGTCTGGATAATGCTGTATCTAGCAACTTCATATACACGTATCTAGCAGTCTCATTGTAGACTTACAATCGCAGATGTACTATAATGTATCTATCAATGTGGCATTTAGAACTTAATTTCAATTCAACTACGAATGATATTACGAGTATCTAGGATTGTAATCATAGCCTATCTAGCAATGTCAAACACTGGTTAAGAATAGAATTAACGATACAACCAGACATTGTACATAGCCATTTAAACAGTTTCAAAACATACATATCGAAAGATAAGGAGTGCTTATCTAAGGATATCCAAAAGAGAAGAAAAAAAGCGAACATAAGTTCAGAAAGGAGCATCGCAGGACCTCCTGTTGCGTCCTGATTTGAAACAGCGACCACACCGGGACTGCCTGGTGGTTACCTCTCCTCTTGATGGAATATGTTTTTTTCTCGGCCGTCCAGCTCGTCTTTTAATGTTCGGTGGATTAACCGATGGCTCTCCATCATCGTTAGTGGTAGTAGCTTCATCGAAATCTGTTATAGCCAGTATGTTAAAAGAATAACGAGACCTAAAATTTGCAGCCGTGAATAAGGGCTCTGCTAATGTCATCGGAACTTCGCTTAAAGATACTATTACAGCCAATGCATGCGCGTATAGGAAACATTCTTGCTACTAGGAACCGCATGTACATTTGAAATCAAGGATGTTTACCACCATTAATGGGTCTGATAAAACCTCAAAATAAGCGGCAGAAGACTTGCGTACTAACCACGTTTGACCGTGTTGTACATTCTCTTTAAACAGCTTGTCAAACTCGGGGCGTAAGTGTGTGTTCCAGCTTAGACCTTCTAATAAACTTCAAGACATCTGAGTCATAAGAAGAACTATAATCCTGTCGACTAATTCCATTATAGGCAGATTGCACAATTTTTTAATCTGCACATTGAACGATTCCACAGTTGTTGAAGCCATCGCCCCATACCGTTTGCCTTTAACGTATGCCTGGCATACTTTTCTGGTGGAAAATTGCTTAGAGATTTAGCATTACGATCACCCTCTTGGCATTGAAACTGAGCTAGTCGTTCATTAAAAATGTCTACAGTCGGGGCATAAGCACAGCTCTTAAACATCACTAGCATATTGTTTTTGTGGACTCTGTTAGTGTGTTCCATAGCTTTATTCAAATTCTAGTGTAGATGGAAGATACAATACGTGTGGTAGTCATTAGGATACAGAGTTGTTATAGCATTAATAGTACCAGCATGACGGTCTGAAATGAAAATTATTTGGTGCCCCAGCAAATGCAGTTTTTGACTTTACAATAACCAAAACCAATTGTCCGAGTCTTCACTACCAAAAATACCAAAAGCAATGGGAAATAGACCTAGAACAACACGTAAAATCACATTTATTTCCAGGGTTATGCAGAAACGTTGCAGACATACAACAATACTAAAACATCGTTTGAATGAACGTAAATCGCAATACATATACCACTTGTCTAGCAACACCCTTGTAACAGTTGCATATTCAATCTAGCATCCTAAATTAGTTGTAAATCGTAATCACTTGACTAACGCATCTAACAACCTAATTCTCCCAATCTAGCAGACATGTAGAAATTGGAATCTAAACATAACCAATCTAGCAACCTTAGCTGATGATATACGTTTGAAACAAAAAAGCACATATATAGCAACATGTAAACTGAAAGATGGACTGACCATTGTTTCCATCCTTTACCATTGCTGAGAGCAACATACCACCATGCTTCCCTGTTATATGGGTTCCGTCAACGTACAATAAAGGCTGTCATGAATGGAAACCCTGAAGGTACGCTCTGAACGCTATAAAAAAACGTCGAAAAACAATGTCGGGCGCTAAACCCAAATGGCAGTCCGTTGTGATATTACGACTCTTTAGTCTCTTGAAGTATCCTTTTAGCAATCCGAAAGAAGTATTGTTATCTCCAAATACTACACGTCTTGCCTTTTCTAAAGCATTCCACGATATACGATAAGAAATTTCTAAATCGCAGTCTTCCTTGATAAAGGACTATATAGTCTTACCTGTTACACTTTGGCAGCTCCTAAGAGAATCGTGAATCTCATCGATAATCAAATCAGACGACAAATGCCTGCTCTTCGTGAATACGAGACTGCAAGTATGGGTATTAACAAATCTTTTTATGGTCATTAAACCAGTTTTAGAATCAATTGAAGCATAGAGCCTCCATTTGCCCCCGTCCAAATCTTTGTTTACACAATAAACTGTGATCTTCCTAAAGGTATTATGCATGTACTTAAAGGAAAAACTGTTCTCTAATGCATAACAGGATAAGGATAACCTTAGACCTGCAGCACCATCAGCAAATGACTGACCAACACCAACGATAGCTTCAGCCCATCCAGTTGTAGCAAGATGCCTTCTCTTCGGGGTTGAAATAACTAAACAGTTACTGTTTAAACCACTAGTTCGTTGGTTATGGGAGACTTCTTCGAAAAGTTGAACAGGTTGTTTACGTTTAATTACGAAGCCCTTATCAGCAACCTGTTCTTTGATAACAAAACTAACACTCTTGAGACGCTCCACATCAAGGTATACTTCCAAACCAATAAAATCGGTCTCATTATTAAACAAACAATTTTTCTGAGCACCGCAAGAATAGCTAATGTTGTAGTTGCCTCTAACAAGATCCTATCATGTGCTTTCAACGTACTGTTGCAATGAGTCAAAAATTTCATATTCGGACAACGGAACAATAGCTTTTTCGTGACCAAATTCGAAAATACAAACTTTGGGTTTCGACATATAGTACCCTAAATTGTAGGAGTTTGGGTTGGTTTGTTGTAGGGCATCATACAACGCATGAATGTGTTACAGACAATTTCTTTCTAAATGATATATGTTTGAAAGCATCTAGCCATGTAGCATAACTACAATCGCAATGTATGAAAACCAATCTAGAAATGTCTTTAATTTACAATCGCAAATCGCAATGTAAATACTGACATCTAGCAACCACTATATTCATACACAAATCGCAAAGACAAGTATCAGTGCCAGGTAAAAATGCAATGACTAAAGGCAATGGTTCATGTATCTAGCAGTGTAAGTATTCAACAAATAAAATGCAAAGACAGTAGAATACTCAACCAAACTAGCAACGACAGTATAAAAACAATGCTTAAATCGCATCCTCATCTCTTAGAGTAAACATATAGCAATCGCATCATGTTCAATCGGACTGAAAAACTGCAGAAGCTTACCGGAAAGTTACTGAAGCCTTTATCAATCGCTAATCGACCAGAATGAGAAACTAAACAAAATCTAAATGTTTTCTTGACATTAACATACATAATTTAGACTAGTTAATCTCATGTTAAGCTCGAAAATGGAAAAAGAATAATATTGATATGCAGTCAGGTCCTACTCACCTTCATTCTGATTTAGCGGTGAAGTCGACAGTAATGTTTGGTTGATTTTGGAACTGGTTCTTCTGTTTGCGTCGAGAGTCAGGTTCCTAACTGGATTTTGTAGTTCAAGAAGTGAAGCTGTTGTTTGACAAAAGCCGAAAAGCTAAGTTTCGTCGACGGTCTTTGCTCACCGGTGATCGAAAACGGCCGGGGAACGGTGGTTACTTGGCTGAACGGTATTTAGGTAGGATCGTCGGTGGACAACGGTGGTTACCGGCAAGAAAGTGATCACAGCAAGAAAATTTGAAACCAACATACTCTTCTTGGAAAACGGGTTGTTTGTTCGGTTATGAGGGAGAGAGAGAGAGAGAGAGAGAGAGAGAGAGAGAGAGAGAGAGAGTCATAAATTCAAATTTCAAAATTTGCGTAATGATAGTGTAGCCAAAAGACCTCTTTTTTAACAAATTAGACTTATATACTAGGTTGAGAGTAATTGTGGTATTAAAATAAAACTAGGTCTTAAAAAGGAATTGTTTTATTGAAGTGGGTATTAAGTGAGCATTAACCCTTTTTTGTACTCGATAGTAATATGTTTGGCTGATAGGTACTTAGTGTGTCATTTCCCTAATTTTAATTGAAATACCATTCTACCAAAAAAACCTACTATAGGAACCAAACCCTTACCCACAACCTTACCACACAAACCAAACCCTTGATACCATGTTTTCACTCTCCTCGACAAGAAATAGCATCACTACACGAACCAAGTCTCTTCACCAAACCCTCACCCACAAACTTAATACATCAAGCAAGTTTCTAGGTACACCTTATTTTCAGTCTCCTCACCAAGCAACCACTATTTTGAGTATAACCACCAAGATACCAATTTTTCTCGTTCCAAGTCTTTTGATCCTCGTCAAGAAGCACAACGCTAAAAAAATGAAGTATCTGTGTTTATTTTTGGATTTGTATTTAGGTTCTAGGTTAGGGATGTTGTTATCAACTTGATTTTTATTTAGTAATTATAATTAATTTTATGTAGAAACCATTCGAACTAGAAATTCGAGTTAGAGATTAGAATTTTTTATTGGTCATGATGTTCTTCGCTAAAACCAGACAAAAAACACATTATTTCCATCAAATACGGGTCGAAATAAGACACTTCCTACCAAATGGTTAACGCATAGTATATTATAGGCACCATATGTATGGCGTAGAGTTTTATGGGCACCTTCTAGACGCCAGACGTATGGCACCGAGTATATTACGGGCACTCGAATTTTGAACGAATAATAGCTCTTCGGGCTAGAAGTCTGGCGCGTTGGGCTATTGGTCCTTCATAGCTTTGGCACAGGTAGTTTTGGGAACCAGATTTTATCCGAACCTATTTTTTAAGTAATTTTGTTTGTGGTGTTTTAAAAAATAGTTCATTCTTAAAGAGTTAATAATTTTAAATAGGTTTAGATCTATATATATTATCTTCATATTATGGAATCGGGAAAGGGTTCTGATGATGGTCACGATACTCAAACAAGAAGAGAAAAAAAATATAGAGAAAAGAAAAACTATTTATGTAGAGGATATCCCTCTCTGGTTCCTTTGAATACACTTCCACGTCTACTTCCACATCCACACACTCCTAGATTGTCGAGCTCTACTCCGGGCTGATGATCATCTCCGTCTCGTCACGCTCTACCCCAATCATTTACATGTTCAATTTTGCGACACGTTTAAAGACCATACTATTGACTATGTTTGGCATATAGAGGTAATTTCATGATTTGTTATTATTTTTCAGTTGATGATGCATTTGTGTTCCCACTACATTAGTCATAAGAGTTGAAGTTTGGGACTTTAGAGTAGGATTAAAGAGCTATTAGACATCATACCTTTTGGTATGCTAATTGAGTCTTTATCATTCATGCAACCATATACCATCATTATAGAGGTTTTTATAGAGCGTTGGCATTAAGAAACAAACATTTTTCATTTCAAATTTGTCGAGATAAGTATCACCATTGACGGTTTCCATACAATCTCGGGTCTGTACGTTGAAGGTGATATCGTTATGTTTCTTATCAAAGATGACAAACAACATGTCGTTCGCGACTCTGCCACACTCCTAGGTATATATGAGGCCGGTGTTAAATCTTAGATTGAGAACTGTAAAGGGATTGGGTTGGGCGATATGTTTTCTGTAGAGAAGTTTTATCGGTGAAGTCTACCACGACATCAAAGCTTTGCTGGCTGACAAGATGTTGCATCAGGTTGCACGTGCTTAAATCATTCACATGTTTAGGTTTAGTCTATTTGTTGACAAGAGAAACACGTACTTCAGTTACAAGTATGTGTTCATTATACAAGACTTAACCGGGCAAGTTATGTGTTACGCTTATGATAATGTCGTATTGATATATTTGTATAATCATCTAGAAAATTCCTTGTTGCATGCGACAAATACCATGGGTTGGTATATCGCTCTCTTTGGAACTTGTATATGGGTTGGTTTTGTTTTAGTTTATTTGGTTACGCGTGTGAGTTACACAGAGAGGTTACCGACTATTTCTCGATGAGATGCAAATGCGTCCAATTTTGATTTCTGAATCAAAGAAAACTGGAGGATTACCTTTTACTACCGCATGAAACTGGTGTAAGTTTTATCTTTTTTAAATAGGATGAGTCTTGATGATGGAAGAAATATTCAAAGGGAAAATTGGACTAAGGCCAATATTTATTTTATTATTTATTTTTATATCATTAAAATATAATTTGTATTTTTCTATATTTTGGCTTAGTGGGTTTCAGACCTTGGGCTTGGGCAGTTAGAGTTTGTCTCATAAACTTGGTTTGGCCCATTAGGCTCATTAGGTTGATTTAGCCTATGAAAGGATTTTACGAGGTATTTATGAGGATTAAGCATTTTACTGCTGAAATCAAACTTTATATATCTAAACATTTACTTAAGAAACTCATTTATCTCTCTCTACTATTTATCTAAAATTAATACCTCATTTCCTACTTTACTAAATAGCCCCTCGAATAAAATTTATGCATATCAAATCGTTAACCAGAGTCGAAAGCTCTCAAAGGTCTCGATGACCCATTATGAACTGCAAATCCAATGCTTATGAAAAGGAAGAATGGAAAATTGGCTTATGTGTATTGATTTCACATACCTAAATAAAGCATGTCTGAATGACCCATTCCCCGTCCCACGGATAGATCACTTAATAGATTCTATTTTTTCAAAAAACTACTATCATTTATAGATGCGTTCGCTGGGTAAAATCAGATATAGATGGATCTAAAGGGTCAAGGCCATACTATATTTTCCACGGACATAGGTCTATATTGTTATAGGGTTATTTCATTCATTTTGAAGAATGTTGGGGCTACTTATCAACGTCTAGTGAATAAATCTTTTGCTAATCAGAATGGAAGAAATTTTGAGGTTTACATTGATGATATGTCGATAAAGAGTTTAAGGGATGAGGATCACTTGTTTGATCTCAAAAAGACTTTCTCTAACTTTGAAACTATTTACTTGAAGTTAAATCCAAAGAAGTGCGCGTTTAGAGTATGATCCGTGAAATTTTTGGATATGTTATAATTGAAAAATAGATTCAAGCTGCCCCAACACAACTAAGTGCATTACTTACTATAGATCTTCCCATATCCACCAATGAAGTCCAAATACTGACTCAAAGGTTGGTTACGTCGAACAGATTTACATCAAGGTCATCTGAAAAGTGTGCAACTTTTTTCTAAGTCTTAAGGAATGCTAAGGAATTAATTGGTCTCTAAATTGTGATAAGGAATTCTTTAAGATCAAAGAACATGTATCTCCCCATAAATATTAACCAAGCCAGTTATAGGTGAAAGGCTCTACATTTACTTAGCAGTATCCGACTATGTAGTAAGTGTAGTTTTGGTTCGGGAAGTTGATGGTTACCCTCGCCCCATTTACTATGTTAGCAAGAGTCCGTTGGATGTTGAAAAAAGGAATCTGAAGCCGGAAAAATTAGCTTTGGACCGTGTGGTAACATCCATGAAAATGAGGCCCCATTTCCAAGCACACTCCATTACTATTCGAACCTCTTTTCCACTCAAAAAGATTTTGCAAAAACCAGATGTATTAGGTCGGATGACCAAATGGTCCGTGGATTTGAGGGATTATGATGTTGATTTTGCCGCTCAAACTATGATCAAGGCACAAGTTTTAGCAAACTTCTTGGTTGAATTTCATTTGGAGCGACCATATATTGAATCCCCAACTAAAAAACCTATGAAATAATTGGTAGTTCAAACATATTAAGGGTCTAGCATGTTGGGTTATGGGGAATAAATTATTTGTTATCTTCTTTTGTCAATTCAATATACCAAGCAATATACTATGGTTTTAAGGAATCAAACAATGAAGCTGAATACGATGCAACAATATCTGGGAAAAGACTCGCCCAAATTTGTGGTGCCAAAATAGTTCGATTAATATGTGATTTTCAATTACTCATACATCATGCTTAGGGCAAATCTGAAGCAAGAGAGGAATAATTGGTGAAGTATTTAAAAGTATTGAGAGAAACACTGACCTTCTTCAAATATGTGGAGTATGAGCATGTGCCACGAGCTGAAAAATTGACAGTCGATTCCTTAGCTACTATTGCTTACTTCCAAGCATATCTTTGGATCTTAATCCAAGAATGCGCTTCGATATTAAGCTTTGAAGTTGGGACAAGAAACGAAGAAAGATTCTAAGTATCAACGATAACTAATAAGGATTAGAGGCATGATATTTAAGAGTTTATTACTAAGGTAAGTTTTCTCGTTGATAAAGTATTGGCTAATAAATTGAAGTTCAGAAGCGCATGGCTTTTTAGTCTTGAGATATGTTCATCTATAAGAAATCCTTTAGTGGGATTTTATTGTGATGCTTGTGATATGATAAGTCCCAAGTGATTTTATCTGAATTACATAAAGAGGAAGGCTCTTCCCACTATGGCTACAAAACTTAAACTAGAAGGGTTCTATTTGGCGATGTATTATTGGTCTTTCATCGTGGCAGATGCTAAAAATATAGTTAAACAATGTGATTCATGCCAAAGGTGTGCAAATACAATACATGTTCCGACAATCCCACTAGAATCAATATGCGAGGAAATACCTTTTGATAGATGAGGGCTCGATTTAGTAGGACCCCCACCAATGGCATCCAGAGGTTATCAACGT
This sequence comes from Limnanthes douglasii subsp. nivea, assembly GCA_036936605.1. Lineage (NCBI taxonomy): Eukaryota > Viridiplantae > Streptophyta > Magnoliopsida > Brassicales > Limnanthaceae > Limnanthes > Limnanthes douglasii. The sequence goes on from JAUPFV010000005.1 coordinate 169,693,739, forward strand.
TGATTATTTTTCCAAGTGGGTGGAAACAACGCCTCTTTTTGGTCCTAATGTGATAAAATTTATCATTTCTAATATATGTTGTAGATTTGGGATCCCTAGAAGTATTACAACGGAGAATGGCCCTCAGTTTGAAAATAGAGACATGGAAATTTTCTATAATTCAAGAGAAATTCAATATTGTTTTATTTTCACCTTTTCACCCTCAAGCCAATGGGAAAATAGAGGTTGTTAATATGACCATTATTATGGGTTAAAAGAATAATTTTAGAGGGGGTAATAGATAAATGGCTAAATTATTTACAAGAATTGTTATGGGCTTATCGAACTACCCCTGAACTGCCACTCAAGAATTTCATTTTCCTTTGGTTTATGAGATGGATGCAGTAACACCGATTGAGTCTACCCTCTCATATTTCTGAATTAAAACTTATTCCAAAGAAGATAACGACATAACTATAAGATTTGAATTAGATTTGATTGAGGAAAAGATAATTATAGCTAATTTGAGAGATGATCATTATCAAGGTTTGATGAGAAGCAAATATGTGTCTAAAATTCGAAAAAGAGAATTCAAAATGGAAGACACAGTGCTGAAAAAGGTTTTCTTACATACCAAATACAATAGGTTAGAAAAGCTAACACCGAATTAGGAAGGGCCATATACAGTAAATGAAAGAGTCAAACCCGAGACTTATCAGGTGATATATCAAGAAGGCAACATTCTGAGGCATCCATGGAAAATCGAAGACTTAAGAATTCACCTTGAATAATTGTATACAATGTTTATTTTATTTTTCACTTGTGTAAATATTTAGGGACATACTTTTTCCTACACTGGTGGCTCAGAGAGGTTTTAATAAGGTATCCATACTACTTGCAATATATTTTATCCGCCTTAAACTATTCTTATTTTATCGTCATACTCAGTATATTAAGATCATGTGTACTTTTAAATGAATTAACTTTGAATGGTTAGAGTAAATAATTTTTCTACATTCGAATGGTTAAATTAAATAATTTATGTACCTTCGAATGGATTACCTTCGAATATTTTGCGTAATTGAGTTATATACCTTTGAATGGTTAAAGAAATTTATTTGTATACCTTCGGTAGTTAAATTAATTGAGTTATATATCTTCGAGTGGATTACATTTGAATGGTTTGAGTGATTAATATGTTTACCTTCAAACAAAAAATGATTGGATAGGTATATTTATATGCCTTCAAATAAAGTACAACAATGAAAGTTGCAAGAAATCAAAATAAAACGATTCGTTGATAAAACCAAATACAAAAATGCCTTTGATAAACCAAACACTTATCAAAATCCGAACAAAATACAACAAAATTCCTTACACATACTAAGGACCTGAGCACAACAACAAAATAGTACTTCAAAGGTCTGCGGGCTCGTCCTCATCGATGTTCTCTTCCTCTAAACTCTCACTTTTAGAGTTTCTCTCATCACTTTCCTCATAAATATTGTTGGATGAGTCTATCGATATACCCAATTGATATGTTATGGGGATATCATTGAGCTATAACTCCTCTGGGACCAACTCCCACAAATATCCAAGGTTTATATTGGGGAATGCCTTGTGAAAATCTAAGACCATGTCATATTTATATAGACGTCTCGTTTATCTAAAGACTTTAATATGTAATCGGCATATTCATCCACCGCATCTTCTTTGTCTTTTATAACTTGAGATTTGATAGTGGTTAACACCATCTTCGTATTTCTTAACAAGGGCTTATAGCTTCTTTAGCTCATTTGACAAGAGTTCCATAACAACTTTAGTACTGGTTTGCTGATATTTCAATCTCTAGATCTCCCTGGAACTAGATGACTTCAACCCTTCATAAGCAGCCTTTAGCTTTGCGAGCTCATCTTTAACCAATTTATCTTCGTTCGATAAACCATGAGCACGAGCTTTCCCCCATCAGATAACTCTTTTTATTTTTGCTTTCTTCTTTGAGTGATGCAATGGTATCTTTATGTGCTTTGACCTCCTTATCCATTTCATAAATAGTCTTTACGAATCCGAACACCGTGTATGCCCACATATCATGTTCCTTTATCAAATCAAAGGGAACATCTTCATAGAGGACATTTATGATATTGCTAGTGGTTTTGGGGAATTCTTTCTCAAAGACTTCAAAATCAATTCCACCCATAGGTCTTATCGGATTATCTTCGCCATATGTTTATCATTTTAATGCTGGGAGAAATAGAGCAGGTGGGTCGGATGTTAGAAGTGTTGGGGGAATAATAGATGAGACTAGGAGATGGACAATCTCTGAACGAGGGATGATCTCCGAACTGGTGGTTGTTCTTTTATTTTTATTCTATATTTTGACAGTGACATCTTTGCTTCTCTTGTGTGTCTTTTTATTCTTCATATAAGCTCTATGAGTGTAGCATCCTATTCGACATTAGCAATGACTGCAACTAGCAAAGATTTATCAAGTCTAGCTGACAAATACTCATTTGGTTGCACCATAGTTTCAACCCCAACTGTGTCTTTCTTTGAGCCTTGCTTGGCCTTTCTTACCCTTTTATCCTAATGGTTAGGGGATCTGGTCGTTGTTAGAACAAATAGGTTGCCATCTGCAGCCTCAGTTCTCTTAAGGATAGTCGTTTCCTAGAAGGGGTAGTCAATTTCTCATACGTTAGATCTCGTTCGGAGCTAGTCCGCCATATGTGACTCTGAACCAAGTTATTGGGGTAAAGAATTGTTGGAAGCCATTGGACCAATTCTCCTCATCCATTTTATAATTTTAAAACGTAACCTTAGAATCCTCCAGATGATGCAGATACAATTTTGGTATCGCTGTAAAAGAAAAATTAGAGGTAAGTTGCGGATAATAAAAGATGAGCAACAATATAAGTTCAAAAGACTATTTGTGCTCTTCCAAAACCTCGTGAGCCGACTAGGATTATCCTGTGAGTTGATTTTATTCTTGTTTTCTCACCAACCTCTAAAAAATAGAAACTACATCTTCTTTAGTTTATCAGCTTCCAACAAATTACCCACATCCTTGTACTCATCATCCATGTTGTATAGGTAAAAAAAGATATGAGAATTTCGAGACAACCCAACAATAATATCGAATTGTACAATCAGCATCCAAATTTTTTATAATCTAGATGCCATGATACATGACATCAGGGTAAACTAAGCATTTAAATAAACATGGCTTGGGCATAGTCCCACCAAACTGAAGCAATTGATAATTTCTTGGTCCAAAGGAAATCGGAGGCCCCAATTCAACACATCCGGATATATGACTAATTACCTCGGACCACAGTTCGTTGGAGTCTCGTCTTGTGTAGGAAGTCGAACTTTTACCTCCTTCAAGAATCCCCATTTCTCGCATATGTCATTCAACTCAATATCTAAAAAATAATTGTAAGAAATTTTGTCAAGGGCAAAAATATATTTGGAACTGACATTTTGAAAATTAGACCTTACACGTCCGACCAATGATAGGGGGAAGTGTTCCAGCTTTTGCTTTGGTGGCTTTAGCCTTTCCACCTTTACCACTATAGCTGTTATTGGGCCTCCCAACCCATTACCCTGCTTGAGACCGGTCCAATAAGACCCGCCCGATACCGGTTCGGGTAACTTAAAGAGCTGGTTGGAAGCTAAAATCATGGAACGACTCTCTTATCGGTTTATACCGCTCCTCCGATAACAGGACTAGTTATCTCTTAATTATTATTTTCTCAAAACATACTTAGTATTTGTATCTGTCTATTTAAAAACTTAATACAGTTTTAAAATGAATTGTAAAAGTTAAGGATGTTATTGCTATTTTATGTTTTCTGCAAGGTATGCATTCAATCGTGAAAATGAAAACTCAGGCTCATAGTAGCTTGATACTTTGTTTAGCTACCCTTCAATCACGCCATATCAAAGAAACCTTAGATACCACTTAGAAATTCTTAATTTTCCCTGCAATTGTTTTTTATGCTTCTCGATTTCAACCTCGAAGAAGCTTATCATTTTAGTTAGTCTAATTCATACTATTTTCTTTTATTTTAATTTCAACTATAGTTTCGTTTTATGGAGAATGAAGTAGCTTATAGTTTGAAAACTATGAAGATGAGAGACTTTCATTTTCACAAATATCTCGAACGAGTTCGTGCACTATCATACGAGTTATAAAGTTATTGTCATTTGATTAAAAATGGCATTAACAATACAGGTAGAGACATCGAAACGAAGGAGAAAAGATTATTAAGTATGGAGAGATTGCTTGAGAAAAAAATATAAGAACGAATGAGGCAGAACTTTGTAGTTTCATAATATAGTTTGGCCCATTAAGAGCCAGACCGGATCGAACCAACTCTTAACGGGCCGGTCTCGGTCTATAATATCTGGATCCCTTCTTTTAGTGGTCTAGGAGAGAGCCGCACGATAGCTTACCGACTCGGTCTCTGTCTAGTCCAAACCCAAACTTGCCTGACCCGATAATAGGACTATTTACCACCCTTGGCCTTCAAAGTCTTCTTCCTACCCGACTTAGAAAATTTAACATTCTTTATGGATTAACCAGATGTCTCCAGAGAAGATTCCTTACTCAAATTTTCATCTTCAGATTCAAAGTCCCTCAGATTGGATCCAGAAGGTTGTCCGATGAGAGATACTACCTCTCTCTATGTTAATGTGCTATGATGGAGAACCAAGATAATGTTGAGTTTTTTGGATGGTTTCCTGATCTCCGGAAGATGGTTTATGACTCTTATCTGGTCTGGCCAAGCTTGGAAGAGTTTTTTCTTAATATAAGAGCCTATAGCTTTGAAGATTGAAGGACGTCTATGATTGGTGGCTCATTGGGATTGTACTGGTCTTAATGAACAACCTTTTGAGGTAACCGGATGAACGGTGGAAGAAGGCTCCGGTGGGATACTGTGTTTGTTGTATGAATAGGTACCCCTGTAATCAATAGTTTGATAAAGAGTGACTATGCATTCGGATGTGGGAAACCGTGTCTCATAAACTTTTTCTACAAATAAACTCTCTTTAAAAATTGATACAATAAGAGAATAATGGGAGAACTTATGTTAGAGACTGTAGAAGACCATCGGTTTTGATTCTAAAGAAGTGAAAAGCCGGCAATGGTTATAATCTCTAAGGGAGTGAAACTATTTCCAACTATTGATATGCCTCACCTATGACAGATCGAGATCATGAGTCCAATGAAATAATGATACGTGTCTCACAAAGCGTCCAGTTAACAGTCATAAAAAAGTATCACCGATATGTCTGAATGATGCCATCGGATAAATCTAAATTATTTTCTAAGAAACTTAACAAAACTTCAAAGGGCTATATCTGGAGGAATGATCAACCCTTATACGAAGAGCTTGTTTGTTAACCCTCTCCAAAGTTTTTGAGATGACTAAAGCGGCTATCTGATGGGGGCAGAAATATTCAAATGATAAATCGAACTAATGCCAACGTTCATTTTATATCATTAAAATGTAATTATTTTGTTATTTTTATTTTATTCTATTTTTGGGCTTAGTGGGTTTCAAACCTTGGGCTTGGGTAGTTAGAGGTGGGTCCATAAATTTGGTTCGACCCATTAGGTCCATAAAATCTTGCAACTTGGAGGATGCTGGTTATGGAGGGTCTAAATACACTTGGTCAAGAAGCAACAAATGGAAGAGACTCGATCGAGTCCTTATCAATGATAACTGGTTGAATACTTTCAACAAAACACAGGTTTTTCACATGGTCAGAACTTGTTCTGACCATGCTCCTTTACTTATAACAGCTTATTATTATAATATCTCTCTTTTCAATTCACAAAATGAAATCATTTAAATTTCTATATATTTGGGCTAATGATGAGAGTTTCATTAGTATTGTTGAGCAGGACTTGAAGAGGTCTATACAAGGGAAGCCTAGTCATATCTTTTGGTATAAGCTTCAAAAATTACAGTTTTGTCTGAAATCTTGGAATGCTAATACCTTTGGTAACGTATTTGATAATGTCAAAGCTACAGAGGACATAGTTAGAAAGATGGAGATTATTCACTACAACAACAGCAACCAAGAGTCTAAAACTAATCTATCTAAGGCCAATAGTCTCCACATACAAGCTCTTAGAAATGAAGAAATATTATGGAAGAAATTTTACTTCAATAAGTTGTTAAAGGAAGGAGATAGAAGTTCAAAGATTTACTACGTATATGTTTCAAAGAATAGAAGGAAAAATGATATCAAAAGTATCAAAGATGGAGATAACTGGATGCATAATCAAAATGACATTGGCAACTTTGCGGCAAGCTACTTCAAAAATAGCATGGCCTCTCCTAACAGCAATGAGGATCTCAATAGTCTCCATGATAACATCTACAATTGTATTCCTGCTCTAGTAACAAAATATGAAAATGAGGCTCTTCTTAAAAACACCAATGAGGAGGAGGTGTGGAGGATAATCACAAACATGAAATCTGATAGTGCCTCGGGCATAGATGGTTTCAATATTTTCTTATTTAAATGTTGTTGGAACATTATTAAGATAGACCTGTGCAATATGATAAATGCCTTTCTTAGTGGCTGTGATATTCCTACGGGCATATTTGCTACTGGAATATGCTTAATCCCAAAGAATAATAATCCTATTAAGTGGAGTAGCTACAGACCAATAAGTCTGTGTTCTATGCTCAACAGAATTGTGGTTAGTCTTATAAATCAAAGGTTATCAAATATATTACCTAGAATTGTTTCTAACTTGCAGACTGCTTTTGTGAAAGACAGATTGATTCAGGACAACATCCTTACTGCAAAGTAGTTGCTGCATGACATCAACAAAAAAACCAAAGGGTGGCAACATCATGATACAACTTGACATGTCCAAGGCATTCGATAGGGTTTCTCATGCCTTCATTCTAAAGGTTCTTCTTCTTTTTGGTTTCTCAACTGAGTTCATCTCCCTCATTAAAATAATGATAAGTAAACATTATCTCATACCCTTTTCATTATTTCCATATGCTGAGGGGTTTAAGGCAGGGAGATCCATTATCTCCTAGCCTTTTCCTCCTCAGTGAATAAGTTCTTGTTAGAGGCATGTATATGATGTTTAGCAGAAATAAAAATATGAAATTCAATGCTAGAACTAACTATCTAATCCCGTGTATTGTTTTCGCTGATGACATCTTAGTTTTTACGAACAGCTTACCTTTTACTATAGAGACTTTGAACAGGTTTCTTGAATATTATCAAAGGATTTCAGGATAGTCTATAAACAAGCAGAAAACTAAGATTATTATATCTTCTAAAGCTCAGCAAATCAAAATTCAAAACTTGAAAGCTCAAACTGGTTATGGAGTGGAGGTTCTACCTGGTGAGGTTTATTTTCGTTTGAGGGTAATTTTGTCCAGAGTTTTGTGGTATTTTGAAGGTATTTAATGTTTGGATAGAGTGTAGAGGAAGAATTTAACTGCCTGGTTGTATTTAATTTTCATTACCCTCATTTAATGTAGGTGGTTGGGTATTTATACCCTTATCTTTTGGGCCACATGGGCTTTCGGGTTGTGTTTAATGGATTCGGGTCGAGTTTAAAGATCCACTAGTTTTTAAGTAAGCAAGTAATTAGCTTAGTCATGAAGTGATTAAGTTTTTAATACTTTAGTTCTGTTCGGACAGTTCAGTAAGTGGAGGTTGTCCGAATCGTCCCTGTCCGGTTAGGTGGATGATGTCCGAATTGCCCCTGTCCGGTTCTCATAAAGAGTGGTGACAAAATCCAGACTCATCAGTAGCCCCTTTTTTAGGTGGTGTTCAAAGGCCTTTGGCAAGACCTAAAAATAGTCTGTAGCTGGTCACAGCCATATCCGGACAGATTCTTGAACTGTGTAATAGCTTTATCCGAACTGAAAAAATTCTCAGAAACTAAACGGTTTTTTGCCAGAAATCGTGGGACACGTGTCTCTCTCTGGTTCGCCACATCATCCGTTTTTTTCCATAGAACAACTCTCCCACTTTCTTCAAAAAGCAACCTCTTCATTTAATGAGGATGACATCAGCGCCGTTCTTAATCATTGCAACCCTTTCGAATTCTCCTAGGTATTATAGCATCTTTTGCATATTTACTATAAATTAGTCCTTTTCTACTGTTTTACCATCTTCATCATCCTTGCTCTGCTAAACTTCAAAGCTTTCTCTCTCAAAAACAAACACTTTCTTTCGGTGTGAGTTTATGTTCACAGCAAGAAACGCTTTAATAAAAGGTGGGTGGCTCAATTTGTCAGAGTTAGAAAAAGCTCAAAAGGTTGAACGAGAAAGGCGCATTGCTGCAGGCCTCCCTGTTTCCCCCGTTGATAAACCAGAAACACCAAGCACAGAGCCTGATCAGGGCTCTTCTTCAACCAAAAGCGTTAAACCTAGGAGGTTTTTCCAACCCAACCTTTCACCAATTGTTTCGGGCTCATCGGTTCATGAATCAGAGCCTACTGTTGAACCAGGACAGGTAGTCACCAGTTTTAAGAAACCTTCCCCATTCATTTCCATGGGATCAGATGCTGATGCCTCTCTAAAGAAGTTAGTAGATCGGAGAAGAGGTCGCTTGGTAAAAGGGCAAGCTCTAAAAGGTACACCTTCCAAATCAGGGGCTAAAGATAGCAATACGGAGTCAGAGGCACCCATCAAGATTCCTAAAGACAAGCTGTCCGGCCCTGAGGCATCTAGTTCAAGTCTCCGAAAAGAAACCATTGCATCTGAGCCCCAACCGGAGGCCAAAGTACAAGAAGCCAGTGAAGCCCAACAGTCCGGAGGGCATGCTGAGCCAACCTCTAGCTCCCCTCACCTAAAAACAACTGAAAACCCCTCCATGGTAATGGAAGAAGTGATGAAGGATTCTATTGAAGAAGCTCCCTTTGAGTCCGAAGTCTCCGGGCAAACAAGTGATGCTGTTGTTGCCAAGAAGGACAAAGGCAATGAGAAACTATGCTTAAGGTATCCGGATTTGCCGAAGTGCCTTGTGGGAAAAATGGGACCTTGTTTCCACAAGGTTAGTGTTAAATATTTGATAGCTTTGCAAAAACTTAATTATGCTTTCATCCACACAGCCGAACTGGGTCGGATGCGAACAAAATGGGGGATCCCGGAGAATATCAAAATAAGGATTCCGGTGGACCTAGAGACACCGATGGACTGCAAGCTCAGTGAAATAGTTTTCTTCAATGAGCTCTTCAACTGGGTACTAAGGTTTCCCTTAGACCCGGAGATAGTCAAATACTTTTACCTCATCAAACTTTTCCCAAGCCAACTGAGGCCCAATGCATGGTACACTCTCATGGCCCGTATTATGGCCTTCAGGCTCTCCGGATCCAATGGAGCAGTTTGCAGCTGTGGCCAGCCTCTGCAGAAACCACTATATTCCCTTCTATCACTTCAACATGGGTGATAATTACAAAGCAGTGGACGATCTGCTCGAGTCGGAAAGAAATTGGAAGACTCATTTCTTATTTGTGAGTGGCGCCTGGGAGAATAGGAGGAAGATTAAAGCCTGTGTCAACCCGAGCCTCCTTACCAGCAGATGGCGAAGCGATGGTAAGAATCTCATCTCACATTCCCATCTTTATTTTTCACAAATTTGTTTATTTGACTTGTCTTTTTTTTGTTTCTTGGCAGTGCTGCCTAAGGACTTCAATGACTACTTGAAGGCTGGGCAGACCACTTACACCAAGCTAAATGCTTGGCCTACTGAGAAGTGGGGGAATCGCTTCCATAATGCGTTTAACGGAGGCAATCTAACAAGGTCCTATTTCTGGAATACCACTGACCGGAGGGACTTATCCTGGGAGGAACTTACCACCCCACCCCCTCCGGAAGTAGTCCTCGAAAGAACACACACGCCGGATGGGGCATTGTATCTGCCTGGTAGAGCCAAATCCCCAAGTAAGATGAAGGGAAAGAAAGGTAAAGGCAAGCAGAGTGCGGTTGAAGCCAATCCCACCGAAGTGGAGGAAACTGCTCCAACAAACCAAGAAGGGCCAGATCAAGGACAGATTGATGCTGCTCTTCTGGAAGTAGTGGAGCATGAAAGTACTAGGGAAGTGACAGGATCTCTAAAACCTCCAAGGGTTCCTAAGAGAGATAGGAAACAGGGAGCAGAGGGCAAGGACAGGGAGGCCAAGAAGAAGAAGACCTCCAAGGGTGATGAGATTTCCCTCTGGCCTCCGGAGCCCCTTCCCCCTGTTGACCCTACTGATCCAACTCAAGCAAAAGGCATCCCTAGTGACTTCCAAACCGGAGGGGTGTAGGAGGGGATATCAGCATTGATGGTGTTGATGTTAGTGATCTTGAAGAAATTAGTCTTTACTTTGAAAACCTCCTTAAGGATGATTTTGCTGGACCTTAGCCCCCCCCCCCCCCCCCCCGAGCTCTTCGAACATCGTTACCTTCAATGGTAAGTCTTTCTCTGTCTCAAGTGAAAGAGATGTTATAACTCACTCTATGTTGAGTAATATTCAGCCAATGCTTAGTTTGGAGAAGCAAGTGTGAGGTCAGTCAGCTATTATTGATGCTCTTAATTCTGACAAAGAGAAATTGTCTAGTGACCTCCTCATTGCCAACCAAACTGCTGATGTTTTGAAGAGGGAAAATGAGGAGTTAAAGAAGAACCAGGAGGGTTGGCCCACAAAGGTAGCTACCTTAGAAGATATCATCAAAGAACTCTGAACCAAGCAATCCGAGTTGGAGAAAGATCTCTCTTCTTCGAAAGAGGAGGTGAAGGCTAGGGACAGGGTCATTCATACTTTGACCAATGCCAAGATCTCGCTCGAGGACTCGGTGTCAAAGAAGGCACAAGAAAAAGCTGATTTTCTAAAGGAGCAAGATGCAAAAATCCAAGCTAGGATTGATACTTATACCAACCAAATGATAGACACTCAGGAAGAAATGTATGCCAAAGTGAAGTCGGACATGGTCTTGCTCTTTCATGATAAATTTCCAAAGAGGAATCTGGGAGATTTATGGACTTTTGTAGAGTACGAAGGCCTTCCCTTCCACACGATGGCTGATGGTGACAAGCATGATTACTCCAGTGCTGACTCATCTGATGAAGAAGAGAACACCGGGGAGAGTCCAGATGAGGAAAATGATGACCTCAAGAAGAAGAAAACTAGTGAGGCTGAGCCATCTTCAAAGGCTCAGTCTTAGAGTATCAATTATATTTTCATTTTTGTTTTGATTGAACCAAAGTCCTTGGATGGCCAAGGCATTTTTTGTAACTGTGTCCGGTTCTTTACCGGATAAATCTTTTTTGTTTTGACAATTTAAAGTCCTTGGATGGCCAAGGCACTTCGTATGTTTTAATGGGTAGCTTTATTTTGCACAACTCTTGCATAGTTTTTCAATTTTGGTGGCTGATGTTTAAACATCCCTTGGTTATTTCATAAATGTTTTAACGTGAGAGTGTTTAAATTCTCCAATGACAAATGATTAAGTAGTCATTACTCCTTCAATTTAATCCGACCTGTTCAAATAAAAACTTTACCAAAAATCATTAAGTGAAAACACTCCGGATTTTTAAGAAGGCATCAAATTTTATAAAAGAGCCCGGAAACCTCACTAAAACCTCCCCGCGCCACCAGGGTAGGAAAGAGTATGCCCCCAAATATTTACATGAACTTTTAAACAAGTAAATATTTACATAGTTTCTATTCCAAGTACAGCCAGAAGTGTTCAATATTCCAAGGGTGATTCAAAATCCTTCCATCTTTGTCTTGGAGCCGGTATGTCCCAGGCTTAAGCTTTTCAATGACCACATAGGGTCCTTCCCAAGTTGGAGCCAACTTACCGAACTGTTTCTCTTTAGTGTGTAGGAAAACTTTTCTCAACACCTTATCCTCCAGTTGAAAATCCATTCTCTTAATTTTAGAAGCGAACCTGCTTCTCATCAAACCTTGATAGTGTACAGCTCTAAGGCGAGCCTTAACTCTTCTTTCCTCTATTAAGTCAATTTGGCCTCTGATAGCCACCTCGTTAGCGTGTTCGGAAAAATTATGAACTCGAAATGAAGGGAGAGTAGCCTCTATGGGAGCTATGGCATCCATTCCATATACTAAGGCAAAGGGAGACTCTTGTGTAGCAGCCCCGGGAGTGGTCCGGTAAGCCTACAAAACTTCTTGCAAATAACTAGGCCATTTCCCAGCAGCCCCTTCTAAATTCTTCTTCAGACCGGACAGTATTGTCTTGTTGGCCACTTCGACCTGACCATTTTCTTGTGGGTGGAAATGGGAAGAGAAGCAATGTTGTATGCCTCTAGAGGCACATAAAAGCTCCATTTCCTTGTTGTCGAACTGTGGTCCATTGTGTTGTTATCTTTTGTGGAATTCTAAATCTGCAGCAGATATTGGATAAAACAAATTTTATAACAGCTTTTGATGTTGTACATGCCAACGGAGCTGCTTCAATCCACTTCGAAAAGTAATCAATAACGACGATTATAGTTCTGCACCCTCCGGACGCCATGGGTAGAGGTCCCACTAAATCCAACCCCCATCGAGCAAAATGTATTGGCTCAATAATTGACTCTAAAGAGATGGCCGGGATATGAATTTCATTGCTATATCTCTCGCATGGGTCACACCTCCTCACCAACTCCTTAACATCTTGCATTATAGAGGGCCAATAATACCCAGCTAACAAAACTCTCCTTGTTAGATCCTTGAATCCACAGTGAGCTGATCCCTCACCATCATGTAATTCGGAGAGCATTATCTGAGATTCGTCGACCCCCAAACATCGCAAGAGGGGTCTACTATAAGATTTCTTATAAAGAATATCTCTTAGGATGACAAAACCACGAGCCTTGTACTTTACTTTTCTTGCTATTGATTTATCCGGTGGCAAGATGCCATCTGAGAGATATTGAAGGAGAGAAAATCTCCAATCTTGAGGCTGTTTTATCTGTATATCGAAACTTTCTTCTTCCTTACCCAGACTGATTCGAATGGATGGGCACTCCAACACATGAATCCAATGGTAGGACTCAGTATAGGCTATGGTTGCCAAGGAGTCTGCCAGTATATTTTCTGTTCGGGGTATATGTTCATAGATGATGCTTTTAAAATTAAGAGCTACTTCTTTAAGAAGAAGTAAGTATTTAACCAACTGCTCCTTTTTGGCTTTGGATTGACCTTGTGCATGATGGATAAGCAGCTGAGAATCGCTCATTAACTTGACCCTTTTGGCTCCACAAATAAGAGCCAATTTCAAACCAGCTATAGTAGCTTCATATTCGGACTCATTATTAGAAGCCCTGAAAGAAAAACATATAGCTTGATACATTCTATCACCATACGGAGAGGTCAAGCATACCCCTGCACCACATCCCATGGTACTTGATCCACCATCAGTCAGGATGACCCACACTTTTTTGTCTTTCGCATCAGTTGTTTGCTTTGTATCCCTATCTGAATGGAATTCAACTAAGAAATCAGCCACAGCTTGAGCTTTGATTGCTGTCCGAGGGGCAAAATTAATATCGAAGTCCCCCAATTCCACTGACCACTTAGTCATTTTACTTGAAACGTCTGCCTTTTGAAGAACATTTTTTAAGGGGAAAGACGTCCGGACAATAATGGGATGAGCCTGAAAACAAGGCTTCATCTTCCTCGCAACAATCACCAGGGCTAACGCTAATTTTTCAAGCTTCAGATAGCATTTTTCTGCATCTATCAAGCTCTTTCTGATGTAATACACTGGACGAGGACAATTATCTATTTCCCTTACCAATACTGAACTTATGGCACAATCTGAAACGGCCAAATATACGAAGAAAGTTCCTCCATCAATGGGTTTAGACAAAGTCTTGGGGGAAGACAAGTGCTTTTTAATCTCATCGAAGGCCTCATCACACTGTGGGGACCAATTGAAATCTTTTGCACCTTTTTAAAGTTTGAAAAAATGGGGCGCACTTGTCCGAAGACCTTGAAATAAAACGGTTTAGTGCAGCCAGCCTCCCAGTCAAACATTTTACTTCTTTAATATTCCAAGGAGGCTGTATCTGCAGCAAAGCATTAAGTTGGTCTGGATCAGGCTGTATCCCTTGCTCACTTATCACATACCCCAAGAATTTGCCGGACTGTACTCCAAAGATACACTTTTCTAGGTTTAATTTCAAATTCACTTTCGCTAAGTTAGCAAAAGTTTATTGGAGATCTGCCAAGTGTAGCTCTTCATCCATACTTTTCACCATCATATTGTCGATGTATACTTCCATGTTTCTTCCAATTTGATCAACAAAATTCTTATTTACCAACCTCTGATAAGTAGCCCCAACATTTTTTTTAACCCAAACGGCATCACCTTGTGACAATGAAGGCCCCTATCGGTAACAAACGTAGTATGCTCCTAATCCTTCGGATCAACTTGAATCTGATTATACCTGGAGAAGACATCCATAAAAGATAGCAACTTGTTCCCAGATGTGGAATCAACCAACTGATCAATCCGGGGAACGGGGTATAAATCCTTCGGCCAAGCCCTATTGAGGTCTGTGAAATCGATACACATACGCCACTTGCCATTTTTATTTTTCACTAATACCGGATTGGCTGTCCATAAAGGGTACTGAGACTCCTTTATGTGCCCCATGTAAGCCGGTCAACCTCTTGAACTATGATATCAGCCTTTTCCTTAGAAAAAGCTCTTTTTTTTTGTATCACAGGTGCTATGTCCCTTCGGATGGACAGTTGGTGTGATATAATATCTGCTGGTACCCCGGTAACATCAGCATTGCACCATGTTGATGGTCTTTCGAGAACTTTAACATCTTACCCTTTAATTACAACGTCATCTTGGACCCTATCTTGACATTTTTTCCTTCAGCCAATGAATGTGTTTCAACTTCTTCAATCGGTATTAAAACTCCATGGGTCTCTCTAGGGTCATCAATCTCACCCTCTCCCCCAGAAAGCCCCTCAAACTGCTATTCTTCATTAATCTGAACTGCCCCCAACGTCCGGGGGGGCAGCGCTGTTGCATAACACTCTCTTGCTACCTTTTGGCTGCTACGAACAACTCCCACTTGTCCTTTCACAGCATATTTCAAACATTGGTGGACTGTTGAGGCCACCGTATGCATCCTAGAGAGCCAAGACCTCCCCAGAATAGCATTATAACAAGTGGGACAATCCACCACGACGAACAAGTATTCTAACCATTTTCTTAAAAGGGCCTTTGCCCAACAAAACTTCCTCCTCGAACTCCCCGATCACATCTGCTGAGCTTCCAGTGAAACCCACAATTGACCTGTTCGAACGCTGAATTACTGCTGGATTTTTCATCTTTTTGTAGGAAGTTAAAAAGAGAATATTGGCAGAACTTTCGGTGTCCACCAAAATCCGTCTTATGTCATTGCCCACAATGAATGCTCCTATGACAACAACATCTTCATGAGGACCAGCTATATCCCTCAAGTCATCCTCATCGAAAACAATGAAGGGAAATGGAATCTGTGATTGATAGGAAGTCATGCCTCCCTCCAGTTGGGTAGCTAAAGTATGAACATGCCTCTTTCTCGAAGAAGCAGTGGGTGCTGTCATGGTGTCTCCTCCGAAAATTGTGAGTGACTCAAAAAAGTTGATAAGTCCGGACACCGGCTTGCAATTTTCTGCGATAACTCCCACTTTATTCCGGGTCGGATCAGGGTCCAAGTACTCTGACTCTACATCGAATCTCTCGACTATCACCATGGCCCCTTCCGGAGCCGATGTGCCTGCATTGTTTGGACCAACCCGATGAGTGTTATCAGGACTATTTCCTCCTCTTCTTTTAACATATGCTCCCAACTTTCCTCTTTCAATTAAATTCTGGACTTCTTGCTTCAAAGCAATACAATCCTCGGTGGTATGGCCAGTATCATTATGATACTGACAGAAACAATTGTTACGGCTCTCCCTAGGAGATTGTAACGCAGCCGGCCTTCTATAATGTACTTCGTCTTTTGTTTTGTTATAAATGGTGGCTACGTTTTCTTTTAATTCTACAAAACACTCCGGTTGGACCCAAGGTCATCGCTTATTTCGAGATTGTTGACTCTGTGCTGGAGCAGCTGGCTGAGACTGAGCTTTGGCTCTGTTATGACTCTGCCTGGCCTCCCTGGCCTTGTTCCGGGACTGGTTTTGGTTTGGATTTGGTGCAGCCGGAGCAGATCTCACCTGTCTGTGCACACTTTTTTTCTTTGTTTCATCAACATTAATCTGCTTTCCAACTTGATTCAATAGACCTCCCCATGTCATGGCCTTCTTTCGAGTTACTGAATTAGCCAGGTTTCCAGGGTTCAAGCCCTGTCTCAGAGAAGCTATTAATACTTGTTCAAAGCAATCAGCCAACCCATTTTTGGTGTTCACAAAGCGACTTATGTATTCTTTTAGAGATTCGTTCGGTTATTGGGCACAATGGATGATTGTGTCTCCATTGCCCTTTACCTCCTTACTTCCAACAAACTGCCTCCAGAAGGCCACCCAAAAAGTATCGAAATTTCTGATGCACCCCTGTGGTAGGCTGTTATACCACTTCAGGGCACTCCCCGTAAAGGATTGGGAGAATGCTCTACAAAGAAACTTGTCGTCATCATCAAAATTCATCATGAAATTTTTGAACTGTTCCAAGTGGTTGTCTGGGTCTTTACTGCCATCGTATTTTTCCATTTTTGTACTGTCAAACCTCTTAGGAAGGTTCCCGGACATGATCTTGGAGGACAGTGGAGATTGTCTCTAATTTTGGCCACGAATGAAGACGATATCCTCATTAGGAGTTGCAAAGATACCTGGTTCATCATGGAAGGCAAAATGATCCATCACCATCCAATCTACGTGTCTCCGGCTATGAGACAATCCTTTGCCTATATGCCTCTTTAACTTTACATGCCTATCCATTTTTGTCTATAATTTCGGCCACGACTGAAGACGATATCCTCATTAGGAGTTGCAAAGATACCTGGTTCATCATGGAAGGCAAAATGATCCATCACCATCCGATCTACGTGTCTCCGGCTATGAGACGATCCTTTGCCTATATGCCTCTTTAACTTTCCACTTTTGTTTCTTTTTCGAACGGCCTTCATCACTGCTGGATGACAAGGGTTCTTCGACTCCATCTTCACCCGAGGAGCTGCTGGAAGATTCTGAGTCTGAATCAGAGCTCTCCACCGGTTTAGACCGGTGAGACTTTTTTGAGCTAGCATGAGTCTTCTTCGTGCTCATATGGGTTTTTTAGGGCTCATGCTCTCTAGGGTTATCAGTGTGATGAGCAACTGACGTCTTTGACTTTTCTTTTATGCCCATCTTTGCCCTTTCTACCATCAGAGCCTCTATTTCAACTCTTAATCTATCACGCTCCTCGATCGTGTATTCATCATTTTCACCCACCATTTCTGCCAAAGCTGGTGGTATTTCTTGCACGTCCGGATTTATCCGAACTGGTTTTTTCTGATGGTTTTGAATGCTAGATTCAGGCACCGTCGTCCTCTCACTGTGGTCGCCAATTTGGTGAGGTTTATTTTCGTTTGAGGACAATTTTGTCCAGCGTTTTGTGGTATTTTGAAGGTATTTAATGTTTGGATAGAGTGTAGAGGGAGAATTTAGCTGCCTGGTTGTATTTAATTTTCATTACCCTCATTTAATGTAGGTGGTTGGGTATTTATACCCTTATCTTTTGGGCCACATGGGCTTTTGGGTCGTGTTTAATGGATTCGGGTCGAGTTTAAAGACCCACTAGTTTTTAAGTAAGCAAGTAATTAGCTTAGTCATAAAGTGATTAAGTTTTTAATACTTTAGTTCTGTTCGGACAGTTCAGTAAGTGGAGGTTGTCCGAATCGTCCCTGTCCGGTTAGGTGGATGATGTCCGAATTGCCCCTGTCCGGTTCTCATAAAGAGTGGTGACAAAATCCGGACTCATCACTACCTACAATGCATTTGGGTATTACTCTATCAAAAAATAACAAAGGAAATATCTATAACTCTATCCTTAATAAGGTCAATGATAACATTACGGAGTGGGAAAAAAAACCCTCTCTTATGGTGGTAGACTATCCTTAATAACTAATGTTTTAATGCCTATAGCTTACGACTTGATGCAAAGTTGCTTATTACCTAAGCAAATCATCAAGAAACTTGAAACAACTTTCAATAGATTTTTGTGGAGATCTAAGTATAATGTTAAGTGTGTTCACTGGACAACATGGTCCTCTATTTGCAAGCCTTTTGGTGAATGAGGGCTGAATATCATAAAACTAGATGATATTCAGCAATCATTCTCTCAAAAGCAATGGTTTATTTTCAGAAAAAATAATTATCTTTGGTCATATTTAATGCAAAACATTTACTGTAAAACTGCTCATCCTTTAAAAGTTGCTTTCAATAATGGATCTTTAGTTTGGAAAAGGCTTGTTAATATCAAGGATCAAGCAGATAGCAGCATTCACTGGACTATAGGCAACGGGGACGTGGTTTTTTGGATGAACTCATGGTACAACATGTCTCCAGTAGCTAGTGAGAGCAGCAGAAATTGGTTTCTAAGTGCTAAAGTACGGACTTTTGGAAGAATGGTAGCTGGGACTTCAATGCAATGCAGGGCAGTTTGTCTAATGAAAGGCTGGAGGCTATTAACAAGATCGAATTAAATCATGACAAGGATGATATAATTAACTGGAAGCTATCGAACGACAGAAATTTCAATATGAAGAACACTTGGAATCATCTTAGAACAAAGCATACACAATCATTTATCTTCAAGAAAATCTGGAACTCTTGCATACCCAGGAAGTTCTTTTTCTTAACTTGGAAACAGCTAAATAATTACATTTCAATTTATTCAATCTAAATGAAGAGACATTTAAGCATTGTTTCAAAGTGTCAGCTATGTAATAATTGTGAGGAAAAAAATCACATTTTTGTCAGCTGCAATTTTGCTTGGCAACTTTGGAACCATTTCGCCTGCTTATTTAAAGTCAAGATCTATCGTTTTATGTCTGTTTCTCATGTTTTAAGGTGTTGGTTCTGGTTCTCTAGTAAAAAATCTCACATAACTCACATCATACCTCAGATTATATGCTGGGTGGTATGGAAGGTCATAAATAGTTCTAAACACAAGGAAAAACAACCAAATATTAAGTCTTAGATAGACTTAGTTACCAACATTATTAAATGTATAGATGTGTCGAATATACTTAACTATAAGCATTGGATCAAATAAAAAAATGCAGGTTTCTTATTGGGCTGCAAATCAATGGAGAACAACAATAAAATTCTTTACCTAAAATGGAGCTCTCTAGTAAGAGGTAAACTGAAGATGGATGTTGACGGCGCATGCGCTCGAAACAAAGAATCTTCTGGTGGAATTGTGATTAGAAACAACAACGGAAACATAGTTCATGCCACTAGTCTGTTGTTTGGTAAGCTCTCACCAATTCTCGTTGAATCGAAAGCTCTGCTAGAAGGCCTCCTTATCTGTTATAAAAACAATTGGAAAGACATTGACATTGAATCCGATTCTCTTATAATTATAAATCAGATAGCTAATAAAACAGACTCTTGGCCAAATGATACTTGTCTGAATATTTGTAAAAAACTTATAAGGTCTAACATGATGATTAGGCACATCTCGAGAGTCCAAAATCAGGCAGCGGATTGGCTGGCTAAATGGACTCTCAAATGTAAGCATACGATTACCTTCTCTCACTTTGATGCTCCCGCTAAGCTTCTCGCTATCGTCGTTCTCGAAGCTCTTGGCCTAGGATACATTAACCTTGAGTAATTGTTTCTAGAGAACTGTCTTGTTTTCTTCGCTATATGCAGGTGTTTTCAAATCAGAGGGAGATTATAAATGCTGTTATAAAAAGGCTTCAGCCTTGAAGATGCTTTATGGAGTTGTAGAATAAGGAGGAAGAAGAAGTTTAAGGAGCAGTGTTTGGATGATTTGAAGACTTGAAATTTTGGAATCTTTCGTAGAAGGAAGAAATTAGTTTCAGGCGCCTAATTGTTAAAAGATTTGTATCTTTGTAAAATTAATTCTTATACCCTCAATCTTTATAACTATCTTAATTGATAATAAAGTTTTCTTTTGATTAAAAAAAGTGTTATTCGTGAAAGGGAACTTAAGGATTAATTATCAAATGTATAATTCCTCCAATATTTTATTAACGTAACATTTTAATTTTTATATTTATTTTTTGTATGGAAATCGTCTTGGGTAAAGCTATATTTCCTCCATAAAATTTATTATTTCCTCCATCATTTATAAAAAACCCCATCTTGTTATTTCCTCCATAAAGGAAAATCCTAATTTATCATTGTTTTAATTTTACATCAAGAAACCAAAATTTATCCAATAACTATCCACCTTGACCTCTTCTAATCTACCCTAAAAAACCTTAGCTACCAAACAATTTTGAAGCAGTTTCCAGAGTTCCAAAAATAAAAATCTATCGTTAATCTTATTTTTATTTTAAATGTATGGGTTTACATATCGAATAAAATATCTTTTTAAATCTATGATTTTTTTAATAATGAGTTATAGGAACTCTATATGCAGAAAAAAAAACTTGTTCATCGTTTAATTGAGTTCCTGCATATCGAGTTACTAGTTTAATCGTTTTTTAATATCAATTTCTGGTTTAATTGTTTCTTTCCTGTATATTGAGTTCAATTTTTTTTGTGGTTTGATTAGTGTATGTTGATTGAGTTCTTTTTTTAATATTACATGTGATTTTGAGTTCCTAACTTGGAATTACATGCTTTTTTTAAAAAAGCATTCGTCTCAGAACTACATGTTTTCTTTTTAAAAAACATGTAATTTTGTGACTAATCTTAAAAATAATTGAGTTTTTATGTTTTTAGGGTTTAATTTTAGAAGTTAAATTATATATGTTGCATGTAATTTATCTTGATGATGTGTTTGTTGTAATAATGATTTAATAATAGATAGTGGCATCAAAATATAAATTAGAAAGTAAATAAAAGACAAGAAGGTAAAAACAAGTGTTCAGCATTTTATTAAAAATTTAAAATAAAGGAAATAATAGATCTTAGGGAGGAAATAGCTCTACCCAATCATCTTTCGTATTTTAATAATATTATATCTTAATTTTTTATATTTACCAAATGTGACAATACCAAATAGTATTTTATATTTTTCTAATGTCATTAAATAATTTTCTGTGTTGCAATAAAATTACATTTTTAATCTTAGTTAATTAAAAAAAAGATTTAAATGTAAAATTTCAAAAAACAAAAGCTAATAAAAAAAATTAAACATAAAAATAAATTTGAGACAATCACGAAAAATAAATTTGTTATGCCACTTCGGCATAAAAGATATTTGTTTATTTTAATAAGAAAACGAATTATCGAATCTTTGGATTATTTTACTGGTCCATAACGAAACCCAAGCTTAACCTTCACTGTTTTCTCAAGCCCACTTTGATCGTCACTCTCGAGTAGCCAATATTTCTGCTCTGTAGAGATAGGAGGGAGAACGTTGAAAATGGGCGGCGGCGGGAAAAGAGGAAGACACAGAGATCTGTCTCAAAGAAAAGATTTCCAAGAGAACAGAGACACTGTCTGGAAAAACACCAAATCCGATCTCCCCAACAATAATCCAACCTGGCATCCGACTGCTGTCCAGAACCCAGCTTTCGAGGAATACTATAAGGTCTATACTGTAAATGCATGTTTAAGCAATGTCACGTAGCTATCTTCGAGGGATACATATAGAAAAAATTCGTCTTTTTTGGTCTTTAACCACTGGGTTCTGATAAAAGACATGAAATTAATTTAATGTTTATGCTGGTTGGGTTTTTATCTATCAGTGGTGGGCGATTACGTATAGTTACCTTTTTTATATGCTAGAAATTTAGTATTTTCTGATATCAGGAGCAAGGAATAGTGACGCCGGAAGAATGGGATGTATTCATGGAAGTTCTTCGAAAACCATTGCCTTCGGCTTTCCGGATTAATTCCACGTATGCATTTCTACTGCTATTTAAATATATGTTTGTTTCTCGTCTCATCACAATGAAATTCATTGAATTTAACTGTAGAAGTAATCATACTGGTAAACTGAAGTTGCATTTAGCATATAGAAGCAGATTGTAGGTGTCATGTACTCGATTTTGTTTTGTAGTAGCCAATTTTGTGATGATATCCGATCGAAGTTAGAGTCTGACTTTATGAAATCACTCCGGATCGAAGTAAGTCTCCATACAATAGCGTTTTTATTCAGTTTTTGTACATTGGTTGTGGTTTCTTTAACATAGCGCATTTCATTTTTATTGGTTAATCATTTCAGCCGATCGAAGGTGGTGAAGTGGAGGCTATTAGGCCATTGCCTTGGTACCCGAGCAATTTGGCTTGGCATTCCAATTTTTCTAGAAAGCAAATACGGAAAACGCAGACCCTTGAGAGGTAAATGACATTGTGCATTTCATATTTCTGGTAATTGTTGTCAGTTGACTTGACTGATCATGATTAAAAGTAATCTTACTTCAATATGAAAGTTTATATGATTAAAATTATGGCTTTTATACTTTTTTTTTCAAGCATATCATGTTTCCATATGTTTTATGGGAACTTTGTTATTAAAGAAAGGTAGAATGAGCTAGACATTTCGGCTAAAAATTGTTCACTTAGTTTTCGCTGAAGAATAACTTTGCTGTTGATTTAGAGTCCAACGGAATGGGACCATTGGAACTTTCATACTATTGTGTTTTTGAATAACTCTGGGTTCGGTTAATATGCGTTTCAGGTTTCATGAGTTCTTGAAGCTTGAACATGATTTTGGAAACATCACTAGACAAGAGGCCGTTAGCATGGTCGGCTAATTTCTCCTCCTTGGACTAGGGTTTAGATGCTCATGTATATAGATTCTGGATCTTTATGCGCATAGTTCACTTTTTACACTTCCTAATTAATGTAATTTATGCAGGTGCCTCCACTCTTTCTAGATGTACATCCGGATCATTTAGTACTTGATAGTAAGCACGAAGCAACTGGTTTCTTTCTTAAGTATAGTAGGCATAGATTTTACTAGGTCGAAGGAAATCCAAATCTTAGTTCCTTACTTATTAATTTAGCTATGTATTTTTTTAATTCCATGAGAAGAAGACAATACAAGTTCTTCAGTTATGCATTTATGTGCCTTTACTCTCTGCAGTGTGTGCGGCTCCTGGTTCTAAAACGTTCCAATTGCTTGAGATCATTCACCAATCAACAAAATCAGGATCACTACCTAATGGAATGGTTCGTTGATGTAGTTGTTTTCTGTTTTGTGCCCTCTAGCTCTCATTATATTTTGTCGGTTTTTATCTTCTTTGTTGCCTCGTTTACAGTAGACTACTTTTGTTCTTATCTTATTGCTGATTGTTATGGCTCGTTTGGTACATGAGAAAAGGACGTGGTTAGATTGGACTCCAATCATGCGTTTAATTATTAGGACTAAATTAGTCATGAATTAATAATCCGATCCGATGTTTGGTGTCAAGGCATGACTAATGACTTTTGAATCTTGATCATAGTCTCACTGAATGATGTATAGAGATGACTAATTATTCCTATGGAAGGGCTTCGGATTGGATCAAAATAAATAACCTGCCTCATACCAATCCTTTTTATCTTATATGGTGTTCCAGACATGCCCTTGATTGAATTGGATATTATAGGATCAGAATAAGGCAGATAATTCAGTGCTATTTAATCTCATGATTCTGCATACAACTAATTAGTCTTGCTTAGACATCATTTAATGATATGTTTCAGTTTAAATTACTACTGCGTGTGTGACACCAAACACCTGTTTTTACCATCTCAGGATTAATTCGTGTCAGACACCAACAAACTCGGGATTAGACTAAAAGTAGACCCGATCCATTTTTTTATAAGATTTTAGAAAATTTAGTATCATAATTGTATTTGCCAAACATGTATTTACACTTGTCCATTGATTTTAATTCTTACCTCATATTTAATTGCATTGGCTGAATTCATAAGTCCTTTTTAAATTTGTATTAGGTAGTGGCAAATGAACCTGATTTTCAAAGATGCAATCTTCTCATAAGCCAAACAAAAAGAATGTGCACGGCCAACTTGGTAGTCTCGAATCATGAGGGTCAATATTTCCCTAGTTGCTACTTGAACAAAAGCTTGTCTGAAATAGAAAGTGAATCGGTTTCGAGCATCAAACAACTTATGTTTGATCGTGTCCTATGTGATGTTCCTTGCAGTGGAGATGGTACCTTACGGAAGGCCCCAGAGATCTGGAGGAAATGGTAGTACATATTATTTCATCTAATAAGTTGCAGAGTTGTTGGAGTAAAATTTTGATATGACATTTGATACAGGAATTCTGGTATGGGCAACGGGTTCCACAGTCTACAAGTTTTGCTTGCCATGCGAGGTATTTTAGACCGAAATATAGTGAAATTTCTTTTAGTAATTAGTTTTTAAAAGGCATTGAATTGTATTTAAGTGTTGTGTAAAAGGCTTGTTTGTGTGCTCTAAGGTACCTTTTGGCTTAAAAAGATAAACCCTATTTGGTTTATTTAATTTTTTTGTAATTTTTATTTTCCATTATGTTTAATCGCTCTGTATCAAACTTCTTGAAATACATATTCTTAGCATTTTCTGATTTATAGCTTAACTCTTATGCTCTAGGTTTATAAAGCACCTGACAAAATCTGGCTTTCTTAAAAGCTATTCTTTTCATTTGCTTATTTTAAGCTAACTTATAAGCTTATAAGTCGTGCATTAAACAACCCCATGTGTCTTTGAGTATTTATGCTAGTAAACAGGTCAAGACATCAAACTGGCCTAGCGCCTAGTAACTTTCCACTTGTATCCATTTTTTCACATAAGTAGAAAGCAAAATTACCAGTGAAGAATAAAAAGACAACCCCATGTACTTCTTTGTTTTGCTGATATGTATTTCTTTGTTCGGGATTTTCGGTCAATTTTTTTGGTCGGTACTAGTCCTTGATACCATAACATTCCATGTAGTATGTTTGTCTCAGTATTGTAATGATTGATGCAGGTTTATCTTTACTGAAAGTTGGTGGTAGAATGGTTTACTCTACATGTTCAATGAATCCAGTCGAGGATGAGGCTGTTGTTGCAGAGGTAAAGTTTCTATTTAGGGAAAAGCTGTTTTACACTAAAATTCAAAACTTTCTTTATCATATAATTAGAGTCTTTGTACATTAAGAAACTAAATATCTGATGCAACCTCAACATTTGTAAACATTTCATTTCTTAATATTTTTTCTGAATGCATAGCATTTGAGCTTGTTTGGAGGTGATTTCTTATATATATCAACTGTATAACTCAGGTTTTATGTCATTAAAACTTTCTACTCGCTCTGTTCAATAAAAGGTTGTTTTTTTACTTTGTATTTTGGTTTTCCTCAATGTCATGGGCACAGAACCACTTAATTTTTACTTCGCAAATTGATAATTCCTTTAGGGTTCCTGTATTACTCTTTCTGTAGATATTGAGGAGATGTGGAGCTTCTGTTGAGCTTGTTGATGTCGCTAGTGAACTTCCTGAACTTGTTCGACGACCGGGCCTTAAAAGATGGAAGGTTAGTTGTTACTTGGACTTCATGTATGCTCTAGTATATTAGTTAATCAAGTTTTGGATTGAGTGCTTTAATGCAAGATACGGTTCATGTGAAAAGTGACTTTTTAAACGTGCTAATATATTAGTCATTCAGGTGCGTGATAAAGGTATATGGTTATCTTCATACAAAGATGTGCATGAATTGCGAAAAAATGGAATTCTTCCTAGCATGTTTCCTTCTTGCAAAAGCGACAACATCCCAAGTGACTATGACCAGAATCATGACTATTTTGAGGAAATTTTGGATCTTCCTTTAGAACGATGCATTAGGATAATGCCTCATGATCAGAACACCGGAGGCTTCTTTATTGCTGTCCTGCACAAACTTTCAGCCATACCAGGTATGCTTAGGTATGTTTTTTGTGTCATTATTGCATGGGCCTGTTTGGTGCATGGAATTTAGCTAGAATATGATTTTGTGTTTGGTGATGCCCAAGTCCTGGTATTAAATAATCCAATCTGGTATTTGGTGTCAACACAAGAATTTTTTTTATCAGTAAAACTGCAAAAGTATACTAAACAAAAACAAAAGATCATATGCTCGGGGCATACCCTGGCATTACACGAATCAAACTACCTAGCAGATAGGAATCGTAGGATAACTAACCTAACTAGAAAGTACTTAAAGTACTAAAGGACTATAACCCATTACTCCTGGACTAAAATAGTCTTGCTATATCATTAAATGATGTCTACAAGTGACTAGTTAGTCCCGTGGAAAGGGTTGAGGTTAGGTATGATTGGATAGTAGCCGACTCATATATTTGGCTACAAGAGCTTAGTTCATGAGCAATTTTTTTTATTAAGCTTGAGCTTGAGCCTGGGTGAAGTTCAATTTTTATTTGTTATGTCGGCTCGACAATTTTCAAGTACTCAGGGTTCAAGTTCAAGTTGGCTTCTTAAGTTTGGATTGAATTCGAGCTCGAACTTGAGCCAACTCCGTCTATTCAAAAGTATTATAGAATTTTTTACTATTTATATATAAAATAAATCTTAAAATCGATCACATGTTTGGTTGTCCGAGTCGAATCTTTATGAGCATGAGCTTTATTTAAATTTCGACCCATTCGTGAGTCTTATGGTGAATATTGGCTTCTTCGAGCCAAGTCTGAGCCAAATTCGAACTATTTGTTTCTTTGCTATCCCCAATTTCAATCTTATCTAATACAATACTATTTATATTATTAATTCGTTCTTATCAAATCCTATGTTCCAGACATGGCTTAAGATAGGTTGTGGTACAGGTTAGTAATTGGTTATCTGTTCATGTTTGGTTGTAGGAAATTTTCATGCAGAAATTCAACAACAACGTATTGAGCAAAGAAACGGTCAACAATCCAAAAAGTTATTAAATAAAATGAAGGACAGTTCTTATGCATTGGAAGTTAATGCAGCAACCGGTGAAGATGAAAAAATCTCGACTAATTTTATTGACAACAAAGAAGACAGTAACAGGCTCAATACACGTAAAGAATCTGTTCATTTGGAAAATAAATCCCCAAATTCCAAGAGAAAGGTCACTATGCAAGCCATATGGAAAGGGTTCGACCCTGTTGTTTTCTTGACGAATAACGATATCATCGATTGCATTACAACTTTTTATGGAATTGATGAGTCATTCCCTCTCAAGGGGCACCTCGTGACAAGAAACATTGATATGAGCAATGTGAAGAAAATTTACTATGTCTCGAAATCAGTTAAAGATGTTGTTGAACTGAATTTCGCTATTGGACAGCAGCTTAAGATATCTTCTGTTGGCCTAAAGATGTTTGTAAGTACCTCCTCTTTTTGCTATTCCATATTGTAACTCAAGTTCAGCCAAAACACTCTTTCATTCTTAAGTAACTGGTTTAAGGATGACATTCGGTTGGGTTTTGTTCCACCAGAACCCCTAATACAGAAAACTCAATTTGACAACCTGGGTACGGGAAGGGGGTTTCCGAACTCAAACTCACTGGTTGACCTGCCCAACCCCGAGTGACCTGAATGGTCTGATCTGAACTGACTTGTACAGCAGAGACTGAAGTACTGGAACAAATATTAAGATGAACAAACTGTTCTGTTCTTAAAATGGGTACTCAGTAAAGTTTTGCTTTAGAAAGATTGAATAATTGTATCACTAACTACTATACTTTTTCCTCCTGAATATATAGGAGCGACAAGCATCGAAAGAAGGTAGCTCCGGGCCATGTTCATTTCGAATATCATCAGAAGGCTTGCCTCTGATTCTTCCCTTCATCACTAAACAAATAGTTGAAGCGTCACTGGTAGACTTCAAGCATCTTTTGCAATATAAATCAATAAAATTTGTAGACTTTGTTGATCCAGACTTGGTTGAGAAGGCATCGAACCTAATGACGGGTTGCTGTGTTGTTGTTCTGAGTACAGGTTTGTTGGAGCTTCAGCTGTTTTCTCTCAAAGTATGATTATTTCTTGTAACCCAATACTTTACTAGTTTGTCCCTACATATATATAGGTAGCAAAACCCGGTCTTATCCTATCCAAGTGGCCGCGTCGACGATTGCCATTTGCTGCTGGAAGGGAAAGACTAGTTTGAATATCATGGTTGCTGAAATTGATTGCCGACAACTGCTTGAACGGCTTTCGACGCAGACAGAGCCAGTTGAGGGCACCATGCCACAGGGAAACGGTGGCGAGGTAAATAACACATGTAATTGAAAGTATACAAGTTACAAATGGCTGTTGAACGGCTTGAAGTAACTTGCCTCCTTTGTTGTACCATAAGCAATGCTCTGTTGTATTTTATCATTATATAATTTAAGGTCTAAGGTTTACAGTTTACTATAAATTTTCATTTTTGAATATTTGAATTTTGGCAATAACATTGTGAGTTAAAGAGTATAGCTATGCCTACACAGGTTCAGTCTTAACTATGTATCATGGTGTACTCCATGAATTGTTCATTTCCAGACTTCATTTATATTTTCACCAACTATTTAAGAGTTAAAGTTTTGGTGAGAAACCCTAACAAAAGAAATAATTATAAAAGGAATTCAACTTACTGAAATCATCCAAATGCATCAAAACCTTGCAGTAAAAAATAGTTAAAACACAATTCCAAACAAAAAAAAGCACTAAACTTGAGCATAGACGAGGCAAAAATTCTGACATGATTAGTTGTGGGTCCACGGGTTCTCATCAGTTAAATCATATAACAGGAACTGCAAGACTAGGATGCCATCGACCTGATTGTGGTCCACTAACTAAATGCAACATATACAATGAAAATACAACACACAGACTCCAAAAAATTGCTATTACAAAGAACAGAAAATGAAACTATGGATGGCGATTCCAAAAACCCAACATCCACCAAGATCACTAAGAACTACAGCACATGTTTTTCTTATCTGGTATTACTTGTCCTGGACCCGGGACAATAATTTTCTTTCCAGCTAGCGATCCAGGGTTACCGTTTGTTTGATTCTCACCAGCAGCAAGACTCTTCCTGTTCACGATGTTAAAGATCTCCGTCAAGAGTGTTGAGAAGGCGTTTTCGACGTTAGTCGATTCCAAAGCTGAAGTCTCTAAGAAAAACAGCCCTTCTTTCTCTGCGAATTCTTTGGCGTCCTCTGTGGGGATGGCCCTTTGATTGTCGAGGTCGGTTTTGTTTCCGATAAGCATGATGACGATGTTTTTATCTGCATGGGCTCGTAGCTCTTCTAACCAACGAGGAATGTGATCAAAAGTTTGGCGCTTGGTGATGTCGTACACCAACATTGCCCCAACAGCACCTCTGTAATAAGCACTTGTGACCGCTCTGTATCTGTTCGATGTTGCAGGCATCAAATTAGTTGCTTTCTAGTTACTACAAGATACATGCTATTTAAACGTCAACCAAGATGTCAACAACACAGAAGTTACACACTTATTAGCTCGACCTCAAGTACCACTCTTATGGCTATGCTTGAGTTGAGACCTAGATTTAGTTATGGTTCAAGAAACTACCACTACCCTACTAGCATACATAAACTAGCATATGACTTAAGTCACCTGTAACAGTTTTCAAGGACATGATGGCCGACTAAACAATAATCTGGAGGAAGAAAATACATAAACTAGCATATAACTTAATGCACCATAGCATCTCAAGTTGATGAGATTAAGTGTAGTCGTTGCTCTTACCTTAAGACTCACCTTTGACAACAAAAAGTGAGATTTTAAATGTCAAATAGACAAATATAGTACAAATTTCGAATAAGGTTACTCATGAAAATCAAGTCACCTTCATTGACCTTCCAGATTCGATCAAATCAACCTATTAAACCGATCAGTATTGCTCAAGGAAATAGACATCATAGATTTCATAGGTATCAAAGAATAGGATCTACTTAAATTTACCAGCCAACATATAGAGCAAGCGGAAGTGCAGAACCCAAATTACAAATAAGAATTCCTAAAATATACCTTTCTTGACCTGCAGTGTCCCAGATCTGAGCCTTGACGCTCTTGTGTTCGATGACTAACGTCCTAGTCTGGAACTCTACCCCAATTGTGGCTTTTGAATCTAAACTGAATTCGTTCCTTGCGAACCGAGCTAGTATCTGCGATTTTCCAACGGCAGAGTCACCAATCAATACCACCTTGAAGACATAGTCTATCTTCTGCGAAGCATCCCCATATCCTCCTCCACTGGCCATCTTCAACTCTTTCAAGTTCCAAGTTTATTTTGGTTGAAGCTAGATCTCAGTGAAAAGAAATGAGGAGAAGCAGAGAGAAGATTCGTGTAAAAGCGAAGTAGATAATTTCTCCTCGTCTTTCAATAATGCGGGATTTACTGAGATGATATATTAATATTATTATTCTGCCGTCTATTAAAACCAATCGAATGCTGCCACGTAGTGATGACGTGGTTTATGTTAGATGCTGGTTGCGATAAATAATGCCAAAGATTAGTAAAATCTCCAACTATTTATCATTTTATAATTTTGTTTAATTTAAATACCACAATTATTTTTTATAAATTTTCAAATTAGGAGCAAATATCTCTATAATTCTTTTTTTAATGTTTACCTAAACATTTCCCACGGTTCTCTAAGTCATTAAATAAGTACATGTGTGGAATAAATAGATTTGTTGGAATAAGATTGATATTTATAGTTTCAACAATATTCTAATTGCGGATGGATTTGAAACAAATGTTTTATAGAGATGTATCTCTAACCTATCTAAAATATTATATTATATTGTTATATTTGAGTATAAATGGTCAAATGTAATTGTTTGGTAAATAAGATACACATTAAACATAATTTCAGAATATTAAATATTTATTTTAATATAAAATATTATAATTTCAAAAGTAATTTGACATATAGTCCGTTGGAATAAATGAGTTTATAGTAATCTAAAGTTTTCAATCCAAATTTGATATAGATCGAAAATGTAATCTCTCACAAGTATCGATAAAAAAATGGATTTTAAATTAAAACTATAGCCTACTAATAAATAAAAATCTTTGTTGTCCCAAATTAGTTTTGAGTGAACGTAATATATTACGATAACCATTGAATTGTAATGGTTGATGGTTGTTTTTTTTATAGGACGTATTTTCCAAAACAAATATAAACCAGTTTCAAATTTTTTTTATTTTTTTATTTTAAAAAACAAAAAAATTGCATTATTTGAAAGATAAGTAATTTTAATAAGTTTTTATGTGGGTTGAAGAAAATCCCGGCTCCAAGAATCAAGAATCCAAGCTTTGAAATTCTGATTTTCAGTTCATCTTCTCCGATGAATCGATCGTCATCTTTCTGATTTAGTTCTTATTCAATTGAGATAGATTCATTTCTATCTTTCTTCTATTCTTCATCTGCTTGTTCTTAATCAAAGTACTATGTTTTTCGTTTTCTCTTCTGTAATTGTTTCTGTCTCTATGGAACACTCAACCAACAATGATCAACAGGTGAATAGGAATTCTACTTCATGTGTAGAAGTTTTAAAGAAAAATTTGGCAATGGAGGAAAAAATTCAATTCAAACCAGAACTTAAAGAATTCAAGTCTGATCATCTATCCATACAGTTTGATGAAAGTACTCTGGAGAAGCTTAAAGCGAAGTCAAAATATTCTTTAATTGGAAAGTATTCTCATGGAATACCAAAGAGAAACATATTGATTCAGTTCCTTGAATCTTTTAAATTCAAAGAACCATTTAGATTCAGAATTTGGGATTCAAGACACTTAATTTTGGAATTTGATGCAAAACAAGATTATGCCAAGATGTTTCAAAGAGCTGTTTGGACTATAGATACTGCGGTTATGAGACTTTTAAAATGGTCTGGTGACTTTTCTAAGGAATGTTATATGGCGCCGGTTTGGATAAGGCTGGAGTTGCCGGAAATATTATATAATGATAGTGTGGTTAGCTCAATTGCATCTATGTTAGGAGAGACATTAGTGGTGAAAATCCCTGATAAGAACAGACTGTTTTCATTATGTGAAGCTCTAGTGGAGATTGATGTTACTTCTCAACTTCCCTCAGATGTCTGGATCGGATTTGGAGATAACTTTGGATACTGGGTTAAGATAATGTATACTAATCTTCGGTTATATTGTGATAGATGTTATAATCTTGGGCACAGTATTGATGGATGCAAGAAAGTGAGTAAAGTTCATGAAGTTGAAGAGGCGGTTAAGAGTAAGAAGGTTAAGTCAATTATAACTAGACAAGATTTGAATAAAGATAAAGATATGATGCAAGTTGCTGAAGTTGAGTGATTCAAAACTCCTAAGCAATGAGAAATAATTGAAGCCATTCAAACTTTAGCACTTGGAATAACGGATAATAATGGTTATGTAAACATGGTTTCTGAAGATGAAGAGTCTCCTAAGGGTAGTTTGAGAAGTCTTCAACTCTCTCCTACTAAGAAATGGATCTCAAATTCTCCAGAATTTTTTAGAGAAAGAAGTCAAGATGTTCAGAATAGTAATGAACAAAAGAGTATTAAAGATCAAATGATAAGTGAGCCAATGGTGCCTACTAAGGATGATAAAGATCAAACATATCAACTGAAGGTTAGTATTCAAAATGAAAGGCAAAAGCAGAATGGAGAAAAGCAAAAACAGAATGTTAGTGATGAGGAGGATAATGAGCAAATGAGTAACTTCAGTGTTCAGAATAGGAATGAGGCAGAAGGTGAATCCAGCTTTAAAGAGATCTTTGATAAAAAGATAAAAATAGCTAAAGGCAAGAACAAAACAAAGAGCAAGATAATAAAGGCATTACAGTTCAATGGATAAAGTAAATCAAAATCCTCTAACTCCCTTAATTATTAGTATTATAAATTGGAATATTCGTGGCATTAAAGATAAAGCTTCTATTCGTAGGCTAAAATTTCTAGTTAAGAAAAATAAAGCTAAGATAATTGCTATTCAAGAGCCTCTTGTGAATGCTAACAGTATTGGCAGTATTGCTGCTAAGCTGGGCTTTGAAAATTTTGCTTCTAATGTCACTAATAAAATATGGATATTTTGGCAGTATGATATTTCTGTTACCATTCTTAATGATATTAATCAATGTCTAAATATAAAAGTTAGTATGATTAATTATAATGAATATGTTATGATTTCTGTTGTTTATGCAAAGTGCCAAAGAATCAATAGAATTGAGCTTTGAAACTTTCTTAAAAGCATTGCTAATACTGATGTTAGTTGGTTAATATGTGGAGAATTTAATGTTGTTTGCTCTATTGAGGATCAAATTGGTTGTAGTACTTTATGTATGAATAGCACTAATGATTTCAATGACATGATTACTTGCTGTAATGTTGAGGATGCTAGTTATATTGGTTCCAAGTTTACTTGGTCTAATGGTGCCAAGTGGAAGAGATTGGATCATATTTTCACCAATATTAACTGGACTAATAAATTCAACAATACTAAAGTTTATAATCTTGATAGAACTGGTTCTGATCATATGCCTATGATTATCTCTTTTTCTAACAATTATGTGAAAGGCAAAGCTACTTTTAAGTTTCAGGACATGTGGATCATGAAGGAATCATTTCTTCCTTTTGTTAAGGCTAACTGGAATTGTGATATGGGTGGAGAACCTTTGTTCATGCTTTGGAACAAGCTTAAAAGACTGAAGAAAGGCTTAATAACTTGGAATAGAGATGTTGTGGGTAATATATTCAGTAAAGTTCAAAGTTTAGAGGATGAGGTTTTGCAAAGAGAGCTTAATCATCAGAATTCTCAAACTAGTGATTCTAAGTGTGAGCTTGTTAAAGTTAATGCTTTGCTTATTAAAGCTCATAGAATGGAAGAGCTGTATTAGAAGCAGCAATGTTACTGCAATTGGTTGATTGATGGTGACAAAAACACTCGCTTCTATCACAGTTTTGTTCAAAAGAAGAGAAGAAGAAATAGTATAAAAGGTATCAAGAATGGAGAGGTATGGATCTCTGATTCTAATGATATTGGTTTGTCTGCTGTTTCTTTCTTTCAGAATGCTCTTGCAGACAATCCTGGTGACAATTTTAATGAAGATGATAGGAGGATGAATGATGAGTTATTTAATAGTATTCCTAGTCTGGTTACTTCTGAAAACAACATAAGTTTACTTAAGCCAATTGATGAAAGTGAATTATGGAATATTATCAAGCTTATGAATCCTTCTAGTGCTCCAGGTATGCATGACTTTACTCAAAGTTTCTTTAAACATTGCTGGCATATCATTAAATTTGATATGATTAATGCTATGAATGACTTCTTAAATGGTAAGAATATCCCTAGAGGTATATTTTCTACTGGTATTTTCTTGTTACCTAAGGTTTCTAATCCCATTGGTTGGAAAGACTATAGGCCGATCAGTCTATGTTCTTTGCTTAATATGATCATGTCAAAAATTATTGCTAATAGACTGGATTTGATCTTACCTTGCATCATTTCTCCTAATCAAGGAGGTTTTGTTCCTGGTAAGAATATTCATGAAAACATTCTGATTTGCAAGGAGCTAATTTGTGACTTGAATAGAAAGGTTAAGTATAATAATATTATGATTCAACTTGACATGTCTAAAGCTTTTGACAAGCTTACTCATGGCTTCATTTTCAAGGTTCTGGAGAAGTTTGGCTTCTCTTCTAGGTTTATTTGCCTTATTAAGAAAATGATCAAATTTGTTTATGTTTCTATTCTTGTAAATGGTGATGTTTTTGGTTTTTTCAAAACTACCAAAGGTCTTCGTCAGGGTGACCCTATTTCTCCTTATCTGTTTATTTTAGCTGAGGAATTGTTCATTAGAGGTTTCAATTCTCTTATTCATAATAATAGAGATATGAAATGTAGATGTAGAAGTAATATTAGTGTAAATAGTCTTGCATTTGCTGATGATATCTTATTATTCTCTAACTGCAAAGACACTACTATTGATAATCTGTGTAATTTTCTAGACAAGTACCAAATTCTTGCAGGCCAGGTTGTTAACAAGGACAAGACTAAGGTTATAATGGCTAAGGGTATTGATGCTAACAAGATTGATATTATTGCTAATCTTTCTGGTTTTTCTTCTAGTTTTTTGCCTACAGATTATCTTGGAATCACAGTCAATACTAATAATAGAATCAGCAACTACAATAAATTAGTTTGCAAGGTCAGGAACAAGATTAAGGAATTGAATGTTTCTAGTCTTTCTTTTGCAGGTAGGCTCACTCTTGTTAAGTCTGTTTTGTCAAAAATTATTCTTTACTAGATGCAGACTAATATTCTTCCTAAATGTATTATCTACAATCTTGAAATCATATTGAATAAATTCATTTGGGGTTCTAATCAAACTGATAAGAAAGTTCATCGGTGCAAATGGAACAATTTGTGAAAATCTTATAGTGAAGGTGGTCTGAATGTTAGGAATATATTTGATATTCAAACTGCTATTTCTTTCAATCTTTGGGTTGCTTTTAGGAAGAATAATACTTTCTGGTATAATCTTATACATAGAATCTATTTCCTAAATCATCATCCATTACAAATTAATCCTTTTAAGACTGGTTCTTTGGTTTGGAAAAGAATGATTAGTGTTAGAGATCGTGCTGAAAGTTATATTAAGTGGAAAATTGGTAATGGTCAGGTTGACTTTTGGTTAGACAATTGGACTGATTCTAAGCCCATTCTAACTCTTAATAGCAATGATAACAATCTATGGTTTACTACTGAAATGGTTAGAACTTACTGGTCTAATAATTCTTGGGATTTATCTTCTATTCATAACTTAATCAATCCTAATACTATTGCCTGCATCAATAGTTTGTATATTGATGATAATAAGTATGATTTAATGATTTAGAGTTTAGCTAAGAATGAGAATTATAATTTAAAGAATACTTGGGAGGGTACTATAACTAGATATAATACTGATTCTGTCTATCAAAAGATTTGGAACAATTTATCTCCTAGTAAAAGCTCTTTCATGCATTGGAAGATTCTTAAGAATTATATTGCTGTGGATTCTGTTCTCCAAAAGAGAGGCATTGCTATTGCTTCTAAGTGTCAGTTTTGTGACAATTGTGAGTCTATAAGTCATCTATTTGTAACATGTAAGTTTGCTTGGTCGATATGGATACATTATGCTGTTATTTTTAGAATATACATGTCTAAACAGATGAACATCAAGTATATTACCAGATTATGGCAAGGTCCTAAGACTTCTAAAACTCAGGTCAGAAGCATTCTTCCTTCTCTTATTTTGCATAATATATGGAATGCTAGAAACTTACTTAAGAATAAAGGTATAAAAACATCCATTGATTCAACTATTAACCTAATCAACTCTATCATTCATACTCTTGATATGAAAAAAGTTATAAACAAAGCTCATTGGTCTGTTTGTCCTAAAGCTGCTAGTAGTCTTGGTTGTAGTAATCATTTGAAAGCTGCTAATAGGCCTTCTTATATCAAATGGAGTTTTCCTCCATCTGGTAGGCTTAAAATGAATACTGATACTTCATGTTTGAGTAATGGTGAAGCTAGTGGTTCTGTCATTATAAGAGATAGTCATGGTAACCTAATTAAAGGCCAAAGCTATCTGTATGGTAAGACTACTCCATTATTTGCTGAGATACGTGCTATTCTAGATGGTTTACTTATCGGTAAAGTGAATAACTGGTCTTTGGTAGATATTGAATCTGATTCTTTAACTGCTATTAATTGGATAAACAACAAGTCTAGTAATATAGTCTGGTATATTAGTCCTATTATTGATTGTATGTTTAAGCTGATTCATAGCAGTATGTCTATTGCTCATGTATTTAGGGAGCAAAATCATGCTGCTGATTGGTTAGCTCAATATACTTTGAAAAATAAAACTGGTTATAGCATTTTGCCTAGTTCTATTCCTAATGATCTTAAGGCAATTATGATTTTGGAAGCACTAGGTCTTGGTTATATAGCTACTTGATTAATTACCTGATTGTGAAAGCTGTCTAAATTTTGCTCTTTGCTTCTTTGATTTATAAACTAATATAAATCATTCTTCTTTGTGGATGTTGGTGTTTGCTTTGAGGGTAATGGTTGTTCGTGCTTGCTTGATCTTGTCACAAGCTGATGAGGTTTCGGTTGGCTATATCATTGTTGTTTTTCGAAGATTGAGGGGGTGGTGCTTGCTCTATCTTGCTGATGATGCTCGGTATCTTGCTCTTAATGGTGTTAGGTTTCAGTGATTCAGTCTCCCTTGAAGATGCATTAGAAGATGCTCTTTAAAAGGATTGCTGGCTTGATGATGCTATAGTGTCTTGAAGATGTTCTTAAGTTGGTGTTGGCTATTTGGATTCATGAAGTTATTTGGTCATGCTAATGTTCAGTTGCTGTTTCATGAAGATGATTTGGTCATTGTTAAAGTTTTTATCTTGAAGGCTTGGTTCTTGAAGAGTCACTTTGGTATATTGAAAGCTTGGGTTCTTGAAGAGTCTCTTTGTTAAAGTTGAAAGAAGTAGATTAGGGCTTCTTGATTGTATCTTGTTTAAATTTGGGCTTTAGCACCTTTGGGATTTTCAAAATTGAATTCCCGCCGTTGTAAGCAATTTTTATTATTAATAAATATTTCATTAAAAAAAATTATGTCTATTTTGTTAAACAATTAATAAAAATATTATAAAAACGGTGAGAATTATTAAACTAAAAGAAATTTTAAAAAATGATATAAAAACGAATTCCAATTTATATGAATAATTAAAAAAATATAAAAATAAATAAATCAAAAGATAAACAGTTTATACATTACACTTTATATATAGGCAGTATTGTCGCGACCAAAGCTTATAACAATAATCTTGACGAATGTCACAACCCTCGTAAACTGATTCGTCACGATGAAATCAGAATGACTAGCTATTGAAAAGTTCAATAGTTTGCTACGTCGGCAAGTCATGCGTTTGCCATATGAAATAGTTGTATCGGGTGCAGTGTTTACCTCAATCTTTTCTTTGCACGACCATATACAATGTTTTATTTTTTGAAAAAAATATTTGCGTTGAAGCTTTGAAAAATGATATTTTGCAAGGTTATGTTGAATTTTGTAAATAACTAATAAAGATAAGAGATGAAAGCACACAAATCATTTTTAATCTTTTACGCTATTCAAAAATATATTTTTTGTTTACTAAAGTTTATCAATCATATTTTTTATTCCTGAATAGTATAAGTAACTATAAGACATAAATAAGGATTTTACGAAATTATATCAAATATGTCTCTCAAATATGTTATCCAAAGAAGAAAATAAGATGGTTTATTACATTAAATTTGGTGTCCAAAACTTTTATAAGTTGAATACGTGAATCTCATTTTTCTTGTATCAAAAGTAAAAATGTTTGTTATATCTTAAAAGATCGTTCTGGAGAAGTCTAAGCAATTATGATATGTAAATAGTTATTTTTGGAAATTGTATCAAATACGTGTTTCAAATCTGTCACCGAAGAAGATGAAACAATATTTGCAGTCCAATTTTGGTAGTCCTAGTTCTATAAATTGAATATGTCGTTCTCAATTTCTAATAATAATGTTTTTTACAAAGAAGAGGGTGACTGCCATCAAAGTGATAGATTAAGATTTGGCTCGATTTGACTAGTTTGACAAAACAAACCTTACAAGATGGAAGGACAAATTGAAGTTCTTAATTTCGACATTCAAATCTAGATTATGTTTAAGCAAAAACATAGATACAACTAATTTTTTTTAAGCAACCAATTTTATTGATTAAAATCAATAGAAAGTATTGAAGATGCGCCTAAAAAATACATACGCTAAATTACATAGAGACTTGAAATTAGAGACTAATTTCTTCAAACCTTACAAAACTAATTCATCAATCCTTAATCTAAATCCAATTATCCTTGCATTCATACATTTGTCTTCCCAATTCTCCCAATTTCAGAGCCAAAACTCATCAAAACTACTTCCTTGATTCAGAACAACACTTCAAATTAGGTTATGATTCAATCAACGATTTTGAACCACACTTATCTGGAAGAAGACAACTAAATTTTTTATATTTCAATGTCAAAATTATAAGTTTTTATATAAAAAAATTATTCTCCACCAAATTCATAAGTTTCAAAAATATTTAAAGACTCGTGCTGTAAAAACATAAGAATAATTCAAAAGTGAAAATTCAAAGAATGTCAATGCGAACGATCCCGAAGTAAAGAAACATAAATTCTTAAAAAAGAACACTCGAAAACAAAAACAAAATAAATTTGTAAAATATGTAATTATTTGGTGGATCATATTTTGTAAAAGATTGAAATCTTTGAAAGAATAGTGAAAACGTAGACACTTTAGAAAAGAAAATCGTAGCAATGATGATGAAAGTCAATATTATGGAAAATAAATCATCTAGTTGACGATATGATACATGTGTATCAGTACATTTTGCATGTGACCAAAATTTATTCAATCAATTGAAGAAAGTATCGATGCATGTGAAATGCATATGGGAAACACCCTCAAACTAAAATGATTATCGAGATACTGTTAAAAAGTGGAAAAATAATATTTCCCATTAATATTTTGTATGTTTTAAAAATGAACAAAAAATATTATATGGTGATTTTTTTGCTAAAGCTAGAATTTGTTTAGTTTACAAATCTAACAAACTTATTGTGTCCAAACGAGTTATCTTTATTGGAAAATGATACTTTTGTAACGTATTGGTAAAACTATGTATTTATGAAGTTTAAGTGAATAAAATACAAACTATTTATTCTTGCTCGATGATAATTATTTGATATCACATGATTGACCTGCATACATTGTTCATAAGATGATTAAAAGAATGGTTAAATCTCTCATAATATACATGATCATTTGAAAAATATGAGTTGCGTTAAACCAAAAATTATTTAAAAGCCATATAAAACCATAAAAAATGTACAAAAATATTAGATTTGATGCACACTAATGTATATTGTCTTGACATGTTGACTTATATAATACTTTATAACTTTTATAAATGACTACTCTATGTATATTTATGTCTATTTTCTTAAACATAAGGATGAAGTATTTAACATGTTTAAGATATTCAAAGTTGCGGTTGAAAATTAATTAGACACTAAGATTAAAATACTTCGTAGTTATAGATGATGCAAATATTTATTAATTGATTTTTCAATGTTTTGTGAATATCACGGGATAATTCATCAATGTTAGGAATATTAAATGCTAAAAAGATAAGTTGGTTGAACGCAAAATAGAAATTTAATTGAGATGAACAATGTCACACTAGTAAGATATAGGTTGTAAATTAATATTTGTTGTGTGAAAATTTTAATGTCATGTTATATCATTAATCGTATTCCTTTAAAAAAACTAAAATATCTCAATTTAAGTTCTGAAATGGAAAAATATAATATTATATATTTAAAAGTGTGGGTGCTTAATAAGTTGCAAGCGCGTGTATTATTAGTGAATTAAGTTATGTCTAAGAGCTATAAGACGTGTATTTGTTAGTTATGCAACAAATAGTAAATCTTATACGTTGTTAGGCTTAAAGTCTAACATTGTGGTTGTATCTAGAGAAACAAAGTTTTTTAGTCTAAATTATATGGTAATAATAGTACTTAAAACA
Organism: Limnanthes douglasii subsp. nivea; assembly: GCA_036936605.1. Classification (NCBI taxonomy): domain Eukaryota; kingdom Viridiplantae; phylum Streptophyta; class Magnoliopsida; order Brassicales; family Limnanthaceae; genus Limnanthes; species Limnanthes douglasii. Next base: position 169,734,454 of record JAUPFV010000005.1, read on the forward strand.
ATGTGTAAAATTAGAAAATGATTTTGCAAGAAAAACTTTTGGTTGCAGAGCAATCTTGTGAACCTCATATGAGTCAAAAGGAGAAAATATATAAAGATCTAGGTGATGAAAGTATATCCCATGAGGGCATATTCCCTTATATACGATGTAAAATTAAGAGGGTAAAGATGGGTTAATATTTAATGATAAATTGGAATTGATAATATAATAAAACTGATTATGATGAGTTACAAATTATATGGGTTAAACAATCAAGTTAATTACGACGAGCTACATGGAATGTGGTTAAGACATGCTAAATAAGAAGATGGAGAAAAATAATAAAAAAATACAAAAAATACAAAAGGTTAAAAAGTCGATTAAAGACGATAATAAAGTAAGATAAACGTAATGACGAGATAAAATATGAGTGGCAGAATGACAAGAGTTAAGTAAGCAAAATAATCGTGTTGACAGGTTAAAATGAACATGAGAAGTAATGTGAAGTCTTGATAACAGTTAAGTGAAGGAAATAAGAAGGATATAGAAGATACAATATGGTTCAAGAAACATTTACCTTAGTCTAATAATATTACTTAAGTACCATAGACAATTAAATAATATATTAGTCATATTTGTAACAACTTAATTCATAGATGACTTTCATGTGTCCATATTTACACATGTCATTCATCTATTTATTCCAGTCTTTATAAAATTCTATAAATGGGGTTGTAAACCTTCATTTGAGGGTGATTGATTTTTGGGTAATAAAATCTTTTATTTGTTTCTCTATAATTCTTAAATCGTTGAGTCATTATTTCCGTTTGCATTTACTTTAACGAGGGTTTACCTTATCATATTTTTGGCACCGTATGTGTCAAAGCCTTTGCAAAGTGATAACCCGAACCAATGGTGATGACTAGCTCAGAGATACATAGAGACATGTCTTGTTGATAGTTGGTCTATGGTTTCATGTCTTTGGTTTCAATAAATTATATCGTTGTTTCTCCATATTGTAGAGATATTAAAGTATGAAATGACCTTAGATCTTCAATTGTTAATGAAATAAATATTAACATTACTTCGCCAACTTGTGGGAATAATGAAATACGAGGTAATTAAATAAGTTTAATGCATCATCCACCTATTGTATCTCCAACACAAGGTAATGTGTTTGGTAATGAAAGGAATTCTCAAATGTCTGTTGATTTGAATACTTTAAGAATAAAATTGAATGAATTGTTACAATATCAAATTAGATCTAATTTGTTTCAAATGCAAAGAGATCACAATGGAAGAACAATGATGAAACATATGTCCAAAGTGTTACAATCATTAACTAAAAATGTAATGACTAAAGATAATAATGATCAATATAATTTATATGTGAAGAAATATAGTTCAACATAAAGAAAATGAAGTAAAAATATATGATGATAAGAACGAGCATTCTAGTAATGAAATTATGTTCAATTTTTTTAAAATAAAAATAAAGAACAAATCTTTAAATTCGTCAAGGGATATTTAAAATATCAAAATTAGCCTCGTATACTTTGGTGCAATTACTATTGTCTTAGAAAATTTTATAAGGTGAATTTCCTAGAAAGTTTGATTCTAATCCGTATAAAATGGATAAGTATGACGAGACTTGAGATTCTGAACATCATCTGAAACACTTTCATAATATGATGTTACGTTTCATTTCTGATGATACGTTTTTTGTCAAGCTTATTATGACGTTTAAAGGGAATTCTTTGGCATGGCTTAACAATCTCCTTCATGATTAATATCTAAAATTTGAATTTTTTTATAGTGTATTTGGAAATAAATTTATTAGGAACAAAACTATAAACAAAGATGGTGATTATTTTATGACTTTGTTAAAAAAAAGACTGAAATTTTGAGAAATTATGCTCAAAGGTTCGTTTAGTAAAGGAATAACTTAAAATGTGTAAAAAAGGATTTGATTTGTTTGATTTTAAAAGAGCCTTACTTCAGACAGTCAATAGTTATAGGATTTAATAAAAAAATTAATCGATAACATGAGGGATTTATTATGAAGATCATAAATGTTTATCAAAGTTAAAGAAGTAAGACTCATAAGGCCATACCCCTCAGACGAGGTATGCTCTTTATACATGACAAGGTAAGACCGAATTGAGAATGAATTATTGAGCAACTAGAGGCAGAAGTCAGGGAAGCTTACCACCCTAGTAACATATGTAATCCAAGCGAAATACAACTAACCGACATGGTAGCAAAAGAGAAACGCAAGAGAGAGAATGAGTGGATATCAAACCCAGAGCGGTAATTAAAGCAAGTCAAGAAGTTTACCGATCGAGTAAGATGATATCCTAAGATTAGTCATCAATACAAGAATGGTTACTATCAACATGCCCTATTTATTATTTGCCACTAATAAAAGTGCGCAATAACGACTCAAGTATTGGACCTTGTATTAAATGCCATTAAGACACGTCATAAGTGACAGTTGCGTAATTAATAGTAGAGAGATAAATTCCTTACTATAAACAAGTATAAATAGTATTGTAAAAGAATAAGAAAAGAAAAATTAACTTGATTATTATTTTTATTTCCAAATTTAAGAGTTTATCACTTTGACATATATTTGAAAAGAATTTTCTCCATCAAATTTGACGTCGTCTGTGGGAGACCACTTCTATCACTAAAATATTACCTTCTAAACTTTCTAATGGTGACAACAGGACCCAAAATTGAAGGGGAGGCTCCATAAGTGAACCTTCATAGTAGCAATTAGGTAGATGTCCTTGGTATGTCGTGAAACTCGCCGTCCGTCGTGAGTAATCCGGAAGCCGACCCAACTTTTGGCATCACGAACCAATTTCCTACCACCTGAATGACATATTTACTGATGGTGGCCGCCTGTAATCTCACCCGGAAGGTGACCATACCCATTATGGCCTCAATATCTTTGCCACTGCCCCCACATGCGAGGGAGCCATTCGCGCACAGAGGGAAAATGTCACAAACCAAGGTATCTTAGTTAATGCCTTTATTGTTCACCTTCTGCAATCGTAGATTAGAGAGTTAAAGTATAAGTAACTTAAAGAACTTTAGCTGCAAGAAGAAAAGGAACATGAGGTCAGGGTAACGTTGTTCAAGATGATTGAGGCGTTGCAGCTGTTAACAGAGAATGTGATAAATGATGACAAAAATAATCATGAGCCAGATTCAAAAGCTAACAAAGTGAGTCACACTGACAAGATGAAGGATCAAGCTAAGAATGACAAAGGGGAAGGCAAGAGTGACGGTAAAAAATGAAGATCCAAGGGTCCCGAGCACGATAACAAGTCGAATAAGGAAGCTGTGAAACGACCTAAGTAAAGGGACGTGGTGCAATATGATTAGGTATGATCCAAGATGTCCGCTTACATTCTATACGAATCCCCATTCATCAGATTAACACTTGAATTAGAACTCCCAAATTTTTTGACCCATACCGGATTAAGGCTTATAGCGGCACAGGAGACCCAAAACGTCAGCTAGAGTAATTCCAAAACATGATGATGATGTTCAACCCATACGACATCATGTTATGCCAACCACTGTCCATGAATCTTAAAATGTAATTGTATGGATTTGTTAAATGTGTTACCAAAAATATCAATCTACGGATCGAAGGATCCGTATTACGACAACCCAGCATGAATGTTCACCCCCCATAACAAAGAACATATCCACTATTTACGACAAGATAAAGGGTCAAGACAAATATCATCCCTGGTGCAGTATGTTGGCTCATATCATAATGATCATGACCATCTGATCGAAGATTATTGGCAGCTAAAAGAAGATATTCAACGATTAATCGAAAGTGGGAGATGTTTTAGTTTGTTAGGCACAAGGAGGACGAGCATCATGACAAAAAAAATAAAGAGGGTCAAACGAATGCAGGGCAAGGGTAGAGAAAAGATGACAAGGGAAAACAGTAGTGGTTGTTTACCATCTTAGGCAGGGATATACTGTAAGGAGTGGAACCTACATCCAAAAAAATATAAAAAATACATTGAAGTGCATTTGGTCAATCAGTCATCCTAACATAATTACCGAGAGCTAGTGGCTGACTTGATGTATAGTGACGATGATTTAAGAGGGGTAGGAATACCTTATGAGGATGTTCTGAGAATTATCTAGTTGATCTTAGCTTTAAAACAATCCAATTATCTAGTTGACGCATAATATTGATGTTTTTGCGTGGAGCACAAATAATACGTCAGGGGCCACTCCACATGTTATATATCACGAGTTGTCTATCAAAAAACGGGTGAGACCAATCCATCAGAAAATGAGAACCTTTTCATATGAGAAGTCTGAGGCCGTTCACCAAGAAGTTCACAACTCTTCCGCTTGGGGAACATTTGAAAGAAGAAATACCTATTGTGGGTAGCAAATATAGTGTTAGTGAAAAACAAAGATGAATAATATAGAAGATATTTCAAATTTACCAAACTTAATCATGCATTTCCCAAAGATTCCTTCCCCCTTCCTCGTATGAATCAGTTGGTTGACGTGACGTCAGTACAACCAAATCTGGATGCACCTAAATGATGAATAACCCATGAAATTCGAAATAGAAAGGGGGCTATACTGCTAAAGAGTGATATCGTTTGGTCTAAAAAGTGCGGGGTTGATATATAAGCATATGTTCAACCAAATATTTGTACAACAACTTGATAACAACATCGAAGCCTGCATTGATGACATGATCGTGAAGAGTCATACCGAGAGCCGCTAACTCAAAATGTTAGTTGATATCTTTGAAACTTTACAAAAATTCAACCTAAAATTAGATCCCCTGAAATGTTATTTTGAATTAAGCAGTGATAAGTTCCTGAGCTGTATCTTCAGTAAAAGTGGGATCGACACTGACCTGAATAAGTTAAAAGCTCTCATAAACATGGAACCACCCATGAACATAAAATAAGTTTAATATATGACGGGTAGATTGGATATCCTTTCTCAATTTATATTTAGGTCTTCAAATAAAAGCCATCCGTTCTTTGAAGTACTCAAGGGGCCCAAAAAGTTTTCCTGGAATGAACAGCGTGACAAAGCACTCAAAGAACTTAAAAAATATATATTTGAATTCCTTTAAAATACTGTCAGCACCGACTTATGATGAGCCACTTTACCAATATTTATATGTCTCCAATTTTGTTGTTAGTGGTGTGTTGGTCAGGGAAATCGAGGGGTGTGGAAACCAGTCTAATATGTCAGCAAGATTCTCCTAGATACATAAACTAGGTACCTAAACCTGAAGAAATTAGCTTTAGGCATGGTAGTGACTCTTGAGAAATATGAGACAATACTTCTAATGTCACATCATCATCCTGCAAACATCGTTCCCCTTGAAAAATATGCTACAAAACCAAAATATTTCAGGTAGACTCACCAGATAGTCCATAGAGTTCAAGGAGTACAAAACCACCTCTAAACCACATACCACAATTAAAGGAAAAAAGCAGTGGATTTTAATAACAAATTTAAAAGAATTAGAAAGTTCGGTAAAAACAGAGACGAGCCTGAAGATAGCTTACTGATAGAGTGGATAATGGAAGTTGGCGCGGCCTCAAGCTTACAGGGTGAGGGGGTCATTATTTCAATAACATCGAGCGGTGAAGAAATCAGGCAAGCTATTAAATTCAGTTTAGATGTAACCAACAACAGAAAGGAGTACGAGGCTGTTTTGGGAGGTTTGAAGTTAACCTATTTTGTGAAGTGAAAGCCCTTCGAATATGCTTGGATTTCTAATTGATGGTAAATTAATCAAAATGCCTTTACGAAGAAAAAAATTAACATGTGGGTACTTAGAGATACTCCGGGAGTGGGTTACTAAATTCAACGGTGTCATGTACGAGCAGATTCCATACATAGATAACTCAAGCACTGACCTACTAGCTAAGGCAACCGTCTCTAGTTACAACCCACTCATTATCCTACAACACAATCTTACACCAGTCAATAGTATGCCCAATATCCATATCTTAGCAATAGAGACAGTAGACAGTTGAAATCAAGAATACAAAGGCATAAGCACAAATATTGCAATCGTGAGTGGAAATTTTTTACCTTACGTCATTTGCATAATAAGCACTACTCGCCCTTTAATGTGTTGTGTCAATCAAGACGGAGCCTTAGTCGTTCTTAAATAGGCTAAAAATCACCATTGGTCCCTAATGTTTCACCCGTGTATCATACTAGTATATGATCTTCACTTTTGTCTTCCACCCATCCTCCATGTTTCAGAAATTTTGTAAGATTTGAGGTGTAGTTTTATGACTGGTCTGGGGGCGTTGCCGTGAGCTAGCATGAGTAGACATATAGCGAGATATATTTCTTTGGGTTCCAGCCGCAGCCGTTTTGTTCTCTTTCGTTTTGTCTAGCGTTTGGTTTTTGCGGTGACAAAATAAAGTGTTTTGAGAACCATTTTTAGAGGGAGAGAATGAGTTTTTTGTTTGTGCCGATGTGATTTTAGGGAAAGATGGAGTGAAATAAAAGATAAAGATGGGTTATGGATGTAACAGATGTTGGGTGATGATGTTTGAAATTAAGTAATGAGCAACGATAAACCGAGATCCGTTTTGGTTATAATGAGACTCCGTTATATTGAGACCTTCTTTAGCTATAATGAGACCCCAAATTTTACTAAAATACCCTTAATATATAAACATTTTTCAGCCGAGTATCTCTCTTCTCTTCTTCATTTCCCTTTTCTCTTTTCTATTTTCTCTTTTCCCTTTTCTTTTTTTTTCTTTTTTATCAAATTCAAGTTGCAGCTCGTATCTCACCAATCAAAATCATAAATTATTTCTCTTTTCCAATTAATATCTCTCTCTAGAGAACTCATTTCCTAATCAAAATTAACAATAGCACCCCAAGCAGAAAAGAAGCCTACTGAGAAGAAGGTCGCCAAGAAATATCCCTTGGCCGCCGTAGCAGCTGAGAAGAAACCAAAGGCTAGAAAGAAGTTACCAAAAGAAGATGGCGTCGGAGCTGATAAAAAGAGGAAGCGATCCAAGAAAAGCGTCGAGACCTACAAGATCTACATCTTCAAGATCTTGAAGCAGGTTCATCCCGATATCGGTATTTTCAGCAAAGCTATGAGAATCATGAATAGTTTCATCAACATATCTTTGAGAAATTGGCTGGTGAGTCTGCGAAGCTTGTCAGGTACAACAAGAAACCGACTATAACTTCAAGGGAAATCTAGATTGCGGCGAGGTTGGTGTTGTCTGGTGAATTGGCTAAACATGTTGTATATGAAGGAACGAAGGCTGTTATAAAGTTTACAGGTTCTTAGGTTATGAAATTTGGGGATTTAAGGTTTTTGGTTGTAAATTTAATTCAAACTTAGAAATCAGTGTGATGTTTTCTTTCTTGTGGTTTTTTATCTGATTGATGTTTCTGATTTCGCTATTAATCAAAGATCTTAATTTCAAATATTGATTTCTTTGATTTTTTTATAAAAACATTGCAGCTCGCGTCTTATCTTGCCATCAAGATGATGGGGTTTCGAACAAGATTGCCATTACCATCAGGCTGGGAAATATTTTCAAAGTTACTATTTTATTTCTTAATTGGAAATTATACAAATTACCGGGTCCATAGATTACTTCATTGTAATATAATTCTGTAAAAATAAAAAATTGGATCTTCGACTAGTGTGATTCATTCTTTTTAAGCTAATGAAAAGTCGGAAAGTTCCACAAGGAGATATTAAAATATAATTAAAAAGTAAAGAGAAGTTTTGTTAAAGAAGAGAAGAAAATAGTTAGATTTCAATGTAATTCATTCTTTGGGTATTAGATTAGTTTTAGAGAGAAGTTTGGTTGGAGAAGAGGAAAAAAATTGTTTAGATTTTTGGTCAAAAACTTAGTTTTATATGATGGGTAAAATGGTCATTTTACATAAAGTAAAATAAAAATTTGATTTAAGGTCTCATTATAGTCGAATGGGGTCTAGATATAGCCTTTCCCTTAAGTAATTTGAATTGGGTTGCTGCATTTATAATTTAATTCGGTCGAATCGAATTATAAATCAAGTTAATAAATGTAAGAAGTAAGGTAAAATGGTAAATGGTAAAATATTATGGTAAATGGTAACATTGACGTGGCAACTGACTAGACATAGAAAGGGGTATATTTGGAAAGATTTATGGGGACCAAAAGTGAGGCAAAATTTGGATGTTTGAACTGGCCGGTGTCAGCTTGTCAGGACTTACACAGGTGGGAGGGGGGGGGGGACTAATCTTGCAAATTTCTGAAACATGGATGATGGATGGGAGACAAAAGTAAAGATCAGGTACCAGGATGATACACAGGTGAAATATGAGGGACCGGTGGTGGTTTTTAGCCTTATTAAATACTTGCAAGAGGGTGAGGTTGAGGCCCACTATGGACAATGTAGCTTGATAAGACATTTTTATTGGTAGACTACTATTGGCCAAAACTGATGACCAATAGAGATGTGATCATACAATGATGTTACCCCTTTCAGTAGTTTGCAAATACGTACAACTTGTTGAGCGAGACGATGAACATCACCTCAACAATCTACCCTTTTGACACGTGGAAGATCAATTTAGTAGGGTTATTTCCTATGGCTACGAGAAACTGACAACATCTGATTGCAGCGATGGATTATTTCACCAAGTGGATAGAGGCTAAGGATTTGTTTAGGAGGCAAGCTCATGAAATATGTGATTTTGGGCATAATCAAATTTTATCTCCATTCAGAATCTCGCGTAATTCTGATGACCGACAAGGGACCTCAATTCCAAAATAAAGTCATGACAAATTTTTGTAGAATAAATGGGGTGGATTAATATTTTTCAATATTGTATCACCTACAAGCGATCAATCAGATCAAGGTTACATACGAACCATCTTGATGGGTATAAAATAAAAGCTCAAAGGAGCTAAAAAAAAGGGCGAGAAAAGGTCGCAGATGTCCTTTAGGCATATAGGACGACCCCTAGGACGGAAACGAGCAAAATCATTTCTCTCTAGTGTACGGAATGGAGGTCGTCATCTCTTTGATTGCCAACTGGTCAGACATTTCAAATACGGATGAGCCACAAATATGCATAAATTTAATTAAAAGAGTGTCATGATAAGACAAGGGTTCAATTCTTAGCACTATAAAAGCTTTATGAGCAGCAGATTTGACCACGAGCTAAGACCAATGCCACTTCAGGTTGGTAAATTAGTTATAAAGAAGATATTTCATAGATTAGGGGACAAGAATGCCATGAAGCTCAGTTCAAACCGTGATGCACCTTGAATAATAATCTCCAAACAACATTATGGGGTATATCGACTGGCGCACGTGGAAGGAACGACTATAAAACACCCCTAGAATATCAACCATTTGAAATTGTAATGCATCACTATGTAAAATAAATGTGCACTATTTTTCCCTTACGATGGCGCATATGCGTTTTTCAATGAGACACATTACAATTTGGTCAATTAATGAATTACGTTTTCGCCAGCATATGAGTTTTTAGTTATTTGCTACACTTAGCTTGTATCTCCAGCCATACCTCGGGTGCAAAAATCTCCAGTGACTTCATAAAAAATTCAATAAACTTGGCAAGGTAAAACACCAAGCCTTTGGCTCAACCGGTTCTACACAGAAGGGGGAGAAAATATACAAACATTAGCTAAAGGGTTAATAAACCACGCCTCAGGGCCACACAAGGAGCCATACTAAGCCTTGACCAATACGGTTATTTAAACAAATGGGTTAGTAAACCAAGCCTAAACGCCTACGCGAGAGGAAATATTGAGGCTAAAACCTTTCACCGTAAAAATAACGACCTGGTTACTAGACCAATACTTGAAAGGCCGCACAAGAGGCCACACTGAGTCTAAAATCTTCTATGGTAAAAATAACGACCTGATAAATATGCCATGCCTTAAAAATCCATGCAAGAGGCCATACTGACCATTGACTAAATTAATTAATAGCAGAAAGTTTGTCACTTGACCAATCATGTATGATCATGCAAGTAGGCTTTATGAGATTTAATATAACAAACCAAAACCCCCACCTCTCCAACAACACAGGTACGTGAGTCAAACGACCCGTACAATCGTGACGAATAGAGAGAAAATAACTTCAAACTAATGCACCTAATTCATTTGACAAAATAAACCAAAGTGTATTAATGCGTCACGCACGTCGTTACAAAAAGTTTGATAAACAAACAATGTGGTTCCAAAATATAAAACTGCATTAGAATTATTCTGTCGACGGGGGTGGTTATTTCTGTTTAGGTGTACTTCCATCTTTTGTTTTGCTAAAGAGGGGTTCCGACCCTGCACCACTTGGGTTCACTGGGTCTGGTAGAACTACACCCTTTCGCTCCCCAATGGGAAGCTTAGTGATATAAGGATCCTCATACTCCTTGCCTGGGTCACCGTCCTTCTTATCTTTTTCATTTCTCGAGGCTTCAACTTTATCTTTTTTCTAGCACAAACTTCTTTAGCCCCACAGGGATAGTCCTGGGTTTCTTCTACAAATGTCTAATATAGTTTGCGCGTCTGGTCAAGCATCCTTACAGTAATACCCATCATCTAATTTTCCCTGTTATCTAAGATTTGCTTGGCCTCCTCCACCAATTTCTTCCTCGTTTCATCCATAGCCTTTTTAGCTTATAAAGCTCCCACTTTCAAATTCGTGTTCTCTCCCATCAACGACGTAACTTTATTCGTTAGTTTATCGATTCTCCCTGTTTAAGCCATATTTTGAAACAACAAACTCGCATTTTGTGATATTAACTCATCATTTTGAGCGGTCAGTTTAGAGATTTTCATGATAGAGTCATTTTGACACCAATTAGCTGGAAGCATTGTTTGCGAAAAACATCTATCTCCACAAGTACTAAATCTAATTGTTGCTCTATATTTGCTTTCTTCTTTTTTGTTCTATCTCACCGCGCCCGTGCATACCCATACACATTCTTAGACATAGCAAGCTCGATAGTCAAGCCCCTAACAAAGCCAAATAACATTGGATATGGTTTTCAGTTCTCTTTTGCTCAGTTGTTCGATGAGGTCATTTGAAGATATGAAAGAAACATAAAATTATGATGGCTCTGCAAAACATATAACAAGTAATTATAGATCTGACATGCATGCAACATAGAATTATATTAGCAAGGTGTAAGCATTACAAATATCGATCATCATCTATGGTTGTATTTGTAGAATTTATTACCATCCCTATTCTATTATAGAATGTGAGCTCTAGGTATCTCTTTAGTTGGCAAAATATTAGCACATACACCCTTAGCATCGGGATGATAGTAGGTAGTCCATCCAAATTCAGGAGTAAATACTGTTGAATAGTAGTAGGAGCAGAATTAGACCCACCATAAAAAACTATCCCTTCGGTAGGATCTGGATCCGGCCACACTATGTTCACTTGTGCTGACCCAAAATCGACCATCTTCATAAGATGATTTGTCTTACTATCCCATGATGTAGTTGGTTTCATCCCATGGACATTTTGGTGTTTTGTTTTGCTCAAAAATCATATTTTCCTTGCCAGGAATACATGTCTTATTGGTCCCGTCAACATAAGGCGCCTCTGGAGGAAACTTGTTGCTTCCTAACTGAGGGTTCGTCATCTTCATCACCAAGTTTGAATTGTCTCCCTAAATACCGACCCTTCTTCATAAGATACCTCTTTTTCTTTGAAGGAGACTCCTTCAGACAAGATTTCGGCTCCATAAATCATAACCAAATCAAAATCGATAAGAATTGACCCGGTCCGGTTTGGGAGACCAACCAGAACCAAATAAATGTTATATGTAAAAAATATTAAACTAATTTGAAAAAAATATGAAAGTTTTATACTTATTTTTCCCTTCTGTATTATTTCTCACTTTCGATGTGGGATAGTTAGATTTGGAATGAATTAAACCTATCTTTTATATATTTGTTTCTTTGTATTTGTCTTTTTTTCTTGATGTGGGATACTTTTCCCTTTAAAAATAATTCATTAAACCCCCTAATTTACTCCATGTTTTTCCTCAATTGGTGAAGAGTTTTTGAGAGATGGTTGCCAAGTCCGCCTAAAATAGAGAATCCTTGGTCTGTGTTCAATGTCGACTTCTTAGTTTATGTTGGTAATTGAATCTATGAGATATATGCTCGTAGGCACTCTCTCTTTCAACCACTAAATATTAAATACCATAACGATTGTGTTACGACACTTGTAAGATGTGAAGTACAAGATTCCTTACTCTCGAAGCTTTTGAACGAATATTTCTTATTAGAGGAAGAAATAAAATTTCTCCAGTGGGGAAATAATGTAACTTCAGACAAAAAATGGACAAAAACACGTGCTGGTGTAGTTGTATATTGTAGAGCATCATCGTTGGAAACATTGGTTGGTTGTTTATACCTAAAAATGTGAAACGACTGGATGAAGTTATGGAAAAGCTGGGATTCCTAAATGGTTCTTCTCCAAATGATTTTTTAGGTAGCTATTAATGGGAAAGAAGTACAATAGTTGATTATGGAGTTACCAGTAAACAAGTAGGCTCGATCCGTTCTCTATATAGACCCATCAACAGTTTTCAGCCATATGACATTATCAGATGTCTTTCATCTACTATTTCAGTCCAAGCTTGTCCTTATGTTCTTTTCCAAACGAAAGAGAAGTGCAAAAACATATTTCTTATTGTTAATATGTGAGGGATTAACGTATCTTTTTCAAATCAGTTTTATAGGGGTAGATAACCTTAGAACTGCAGTATTATACTTTCAATATGAACCCTCAATTTGATATCAGTCATTGTAATGGTTTTTATAAGCCAAAATAGAAAGGTTCTAATGATTCTTAGGCATGAGTCTGTACTTAATTCATGTTATTTCATATTTTGATAGATCACTCGTTTCCAAAATATTAGAAAGTTCAACAATTGTGAATTATGAGTTATGAGTAATTATGAATTAATAGTTATCATTGTTTTCTTAATTAAAAAATGAATTTCGTAAAAAAACATTATATTCAAAATATTCTCTTAACTTTTGCTAATCTAGGTTGGTTGTTTAATTATATAGGTAAGATTTATAGTGAGAAGAAATAAACTAATTAAACATATTTTTCTTTATTACAAAGTTTATTATCTTTTATTATTATGTTTCACGTGGCCATGAATTTACATATAAATATTTTAATCATTAATATTTCTTAGCAAAAAGCGAAAAGAATATTCTTTCGAAGTAAACTATAATATATATTTAAAGATTGCAAATACTTTTATTTTTTATGATATGGGATACGTAACACATGATATATATACCAAATTTTTATCAGTTTATTCGTTCGGTCCCGAATCGGTTCTATCGATTTGGTTCCAAACCGGTTTTATCATTTTGGTTCCTTATCCGTTCAGATTTAAAAATGAAATCGCGAACCAGACTGTTAAGGTTTGGTATGGTTTTCAGTCTGGTCCTTACCGATTCAGTTCTGGTCTGGTTCTCGGTTCTTAAGGACCATTAACAACTCTGGTCCTAATTATATATCTAAGCTGCGAGATTGTGCGCTACATTCGGCTCATCTTTCTTTATATTTTCAGCTACACATCAGACTTCTGAGTACCGTGCGCATGCTCGGGCTTTGATCTTATGGACTCAATTTTTTCCCTCCATTTGTAATACTCCCTTGCTAACTACTCTGATCAATTTTTTCTCAGTGGCGGGTCGACCTCTTGTCAAACTCATTTTTCTGTTTTGGATATTCCTTATCGTTTTCTTTAAATCTTATTTTACATGTAATGTCTAGTCTAATACATGGGTTGTTTATGTCAAAACAGTGTTGGCACAATAACGCCTGCAACCGCTCGACAATGGCAGCGTCTCCCATTGTGGTTAAGACCATTTTTTTTTATCTTTAATCATTTCTAACTCAGGAATGGGCCACATACCAGCTAGAAATAAGTTTATTAGAGTGAACAGATGATGAGCCTCAAGATTCCATATTGAGTAGGTTGGAATTGATAAAGTGTGAAGTGAATTAACAATATCACCTATGTTTATTTCATTCCACATTTTTTGATGTTTGCCAGTACATACACCTTAACAAACATGAATAAAATTTAGCAAACAAACTAATACGGGAAGTAATTTAAACAACACTATATAATCTCTATCTTACATACTGTCATCCACCACCGCTCAAGTTGTATATTTTCCAAAGAAATTTCATGCTCCCAATTACCCTATAAAAATATATATGAGTTTTTCCACTTTTTATCCGATGAGGGCAACTCTTTTAATTTTTTTAACACCAGTAACTTACAGATAAAAGATTAGGAGCCTAGAGATGTAGTTACATCTGTAGTGGCTAAGAGGTCGGCCAAGCTAACCAAGTTTTGTACCACCTTGGAGCTAACCAGTATATTCAGGATCATATGCCAACTATTTGATGTTAATTGCGAGGGAAATATGCTTTAAAAAACTCGGAATCAAAGGATGAATATGCAACCATAGCCCCCAATAAAAGAGAGTAGTATACAAGCACATTTCATTTTCACAACCTTGGAAATGTTGTTCACATGTGGCAGACACATGAGTTTCAACCGTGTTAGAGAGGCCATATTTCTTCCTAAACTCCTGGTGACCCTCTACCGACAACAGAGAATATTTGTGTATTAAGAACATAAAGTAGAGATCCAAAAAAATAGGCTTTGGTTTCCACCTCATATTTGGGAGGACTACTAGACGGGGAGGCTTCCCTTGACTTTTTCTTTAAAGCCACTTTAAGAGCCATGTTTGGGGTAAAAGACTGCAAGGTGGATAAGAATGACCATACATGAAAGACTCAAGTCTAGAAACCATAACAAGTGCCCCAGGTTCAATTGCCAACACAATCCCCAAAGTGGACAAAAGGAGTAATAAGAAACGAGCGCAAAACATACTTGTTATTGAGCGCTGAAATGATCGGAGCAACGACGGTAATGATAGTATTAACACTAAAAACGAAGTTGCTCATTATTTTATCAATAGAAAGTAACAAGTGAGGAGCCACAATTATGAATTATAGTATTTATAGTATACCATGTGGTTATTTTGATCCACGTGATTAAAGTAGGATCGACGATCGTAATTATTTAAAATTTATATAACATCAAAACGATAAATTCCCCCCCCCCTCCCCCTCCCTAAAAAACAAAATAACATTTATCTTTACCATGTGAGTGAAGGAGAGCTATGTGTGCCAGAAGCTAGACACGACAAGATACACTTTGTTACACTTGTCAACCTTTATCATAAAGTCTGACCCAAGAAATTTTAAAAAATTAATTTATGATGACCTTGTCATTTACCCCACCATCATTTTTTGTACTCCTTTAACTAATCCATTTTCAATTAATTACTCAACAAACGATGGGGGAATTCTGATAAGGTTGTATCCCTCGGGTGAGGTATGCTCCTTATACGTGACAAAGGAAGACCAAAACGACAAGGAATCAATGATCGACTAAAGGTAGAATGTAGGGAATCTTACCGACCGAGCAAGATAATAATCTGAGCAGAATACAACTAACCGACCAAGTAGCAAGAGGGAAACGCTATAGTGAATGGATGAGCGAATAGTAAACCTAGAGCGTAAAACGAGGCAAGGCAAGAGGTTTACCAATCTATTAAGATGATATCATAACATTAGTCACCAATACAAGAAAGATTACTACAAATACGCCCTCTCATTAGGCGCCACTAACGAAAGTGCACAATAAAAGATCAAATAATGCACCCTGTATTAAAAGCCATTAAGTCACGTTTCAAGAGACAGTTACGTAGTTAATTATAGAGATAGAAAATCTCTACTGTAAACAAGTATAAAATAGAACTATAAAGGAATAAGAAAATGACACTTAAGTTAATTATTATTTTTCTTTCCTGATTTAAGAGTTTATCCCTTTCGCATATATTTAAGAGGAATTTTCCCCATCATGAGGTGTAATTATGTTAAGTAAAGTCCAGGAGGAAATAATTGGAATGGTGGATAGAAGAAGGGTATATATTTAAAAAAAATAACAAGGTAGAGAAAATGCAACCTAATAGGACGAGATTTTCATATATAATTATATGAATAGGAGGTTCACACCACTTACAAAATGAGCTGTAAAAATATATGATAAAACAAGAAATAAAATGATTCATAAGCCTCATATAATTTTCCCCTCTATATAATAAAAGATAACAAATATATTTTTATGCTTATCAAAATGATCATGGTTATATAATATGATTTTAAAAAAATATTAAAAGATTATATTCAGAGATTGATTGCTAACATGAAGTTAATTGTGTTCATTAAAAATAAAGAGTTCAAAAAATCAAAAGAGAATGAACAATGTATTGGTTCATAAAAAATCAAGCCAATAAGCAAGAGTTGTGCACCATATCTAGATGGGATATTTTAATTGGATCCTCTTATAAGTCTAGAAAAAGGTATAAACATGATCAAGAATTTCAATTTGTTGATGAAAAGATATTATATGTAAATAGACTTCTAAAACCGGTGTTAATTTTCAATGATGATGATTTGAAAGGGTTACTGAATTAGAAGGATTATGATTGATACATATATTTCAAAAAAAATGTTTTTATAAAAGTAGTTATGAACATATGATTGAGATATGTCTATATGAAAAAAAATTAAAAGACATATAGTAAGTTTTGCAGGAAGGTCAATTATGTGTGTTGGTGTGGTAGATTTTCCTATGATGGTTGGTATTGGTCAGACATAAAATAAAAATAAATTTTAGTTATGATAGTGGATGCACCAGGTTCCTACAATGAATATTATGTCATCTACGGTTGCATAAAATTAAAGCAATGACTTCATCTTATCACCAATGTGTCAAGTATTTTGTTGGGAATCGTGTTGGAGTTGTAAGGAGTCATATATTAGTTCTGGATTGTTATTCAGTGTCTTTAAATCCATAAAACCTCATCCCATAACAATTACATAATATATTAAAGGATCAACATCCAATAAAGAAAGACAAACCTCTAATAGGAAATGCAAGTTGAAGAGATGGACGACTCACAAGATGATTTGCAAGTAATAATGCCAGTAGAGGATATAATTGACATTTGAATTAAAGAAGGAAATTTGATAAAAAATATATAAGTAATTTAAGTTCGCTATTAAAGAAAAATAGTTAACGAAAAGGTGAAGACCAATCCATCAAAAAAGGAGGATGTCTTCTCAAGAAAAAATTAAAGCTATAGTAATAGAGGTGGAAAATTGCTTAAGGTCGGCCATATAAGAGAATCCAAATATCCGACGTGGGTAGAAAACTTGTTTTGGATAAAAATAAAAATACTCAATGGAGGATGTGCGTAAATTTTATAGATATTAATAGAGATTTTTTAAAGGATTATTTTCATTTTCCTCATATTGATAAGTTAATGGATTCCATATTGGGTCATTAATTTTTATTTTATTTAATTGATGCATACTCATGATATAACCAAATTAAGATACATACCAAAGATGAAGTGTATACATCATTTATGGCTGAAAATATTTATATTATTATTAATTGATGTCATTTAAGTTTAACAAATGATATTTCAACATAACAAAAACTCGTCAATCATGTTTTTGCAAAATAACTAGGAAAAAATATGAAGGTTTATATTGATGATAAGATTATAATAATAAATGACAAGAATAGCCATATATTAGAATCATAAAATATATTTGATCCTCTCAAATGTTCATTTCTTGTACGAGTTGGAACTTTTTTGGGGTTTGTAATTAGTAAGAAGAGTATTGGTGTTGATCTTGAACAGTTAAAAAATATATCAAATATGGTCTCACCTAAATCTATTAAAGATGTACAAAAATTGACGGGTCGTTTAGCAGCATGATCTCATTTTAATTCAAAAGTATCTAATATAAGTCATTTATTTTTTTCAAATTTTTAAAGGGGAAAGAATGTTTTGGTGGAATGGTGAGTATACTAAGCCATTTGACGATTTCAAGAAATATTTGACTTCAATAGATATTTTATGTACACCATTACCATGAGAACCTTTATATCTTTATCTATCATTGTCAAATATTGTTGTAAGTTTTCCTTTTGCATAAACATGATCAAATTCAGAAAATAATATATTAACTTAGTAAAAGTTTGACAGGTATAGAAATAAGGTATTCGAATTTTGGAAAACATTTTTTAGGATTGGTGGTAGCAGCAAGAACGATGCATCCATATTTTATCTCGTCTTATGCGTTGGTCTATAGAATTTGGGGAGTATGTGAGTCAATTTAAATCTCACACAATAATTAATGCACAAGCTATATTGGATTTTATTAATGAATTTTAAGAGGAAAACATAAGTGATAAAAAATATTAAAGGAATTTGTTCAAACATATTGTGAATTGGTTATTCGATTAGCTAGAGCATCCGTAGCAAATGGTGGAGGAGCTGGTATTATTTTACAAACTCATTATGGTTAAAAATTTAAGAAATTCATTAAGTTTGAATTTAAGATAATAGTAGTAAACAATAATACAAATAAATTTTGACAGTTATGAAATTAGTTTGTACTTGTAGTGCAAAAAATATCAAGATTATTTCTGATCCACGGTTGGTAATCAGTTAGGCTAGATGTGTTTTTGATGTAAAACAAGAAAATATGGGAAGTTATTTAGAGGTGGTATAACAATTGGAGGCATGTTTTGAAAATGTTATATTTGAATATGTCGAGGCAAATGTTTTGACTAATTTTGGTTCCTTAAAATACATTCTTTTAATAATCATACAAGAGTTGAAAATTTTGAAGTTTTGCTGATAAACAGAAATGATGTTTTTTGTCATGATTATTTATCATTTTTTAAAGATCATAATGTATTGGAAGATAAATCCCTACCTTGAGCTTTGAGAATAAGGGTAATAACATATTTAGTTCTTGACGATGTTTTTTATCAAAAAAGTACAACAACACCTTTATTGGGATGTTAAAGCAAGGATGAAGTATTCCTCGTTTTAAGGGATCTACATAAAATAGCGGTTGGAGCTTATTTTGGATATAAAAGTTGAATTAGATGGTTTTTGTTGGCGGGATATTATTGGTCTCGTCTTGAAATAAAAGTCAAGGATATGGTAAAAAGTTGTGATACAATTCAAAAACGTTAAATACAAGTCCTCTACTAAGTTAGGCTATGGGACTAACTCCATCTCTTTGTCTCTTTGATAAATAAGGAATTGATATGGTGGATCATTTATCTATGATAACTGGGAAAAACAAATCTTGATAGTCGTAGATGATTATTTTACCAAGTGGGTCAAATCTAAACAGCCTTTGAGAACTTCTGCAGAAGAATTTTGTGAAGTTTTAAAAATTAATATATTGTGTAGGTATGAAATACCTCAGATATTAATGTCAGGTGATGGTTCATGGTTTAAAAATGATATGGTTACCGTATTTTGTGGAAAAAATAGAGTTGAGCAACATTTTTCTTCCCCGTTTATCCTCAAGCTAATGGTAAGGTTGAGTTACCAACAAGAGTATTAATGAGATAAAGAGGAAACTTGATATCTTTCACAAAACATTTTTATGGGAACATATGACAACTCCAAAAACAGCTACGAGTGAAACTTCATTTGCCATAGTTTATAGTATAGAAGAAGTGATACCAACATAGATTATGGATCTAAGTTATAGAATTAATTTTTATTCTTTAGATACAAATGATGAGGAAATACAATCATATATTGATCAAATATAAGAGAGAATAAATCAAGCGCGTGTATGCGCTGAACACTACACGAGGCAAAAATAGATTTTACACATCTTGGATTGATGGGTTAGGCATATCCATTTTGGTTAAATCATTATGGGGAGCAACTTCATTAGCAAAATTGTGAACACTATTATCTTCTTTATCTTTATGATTTACATTTTTCACGTCTTCGGGAGAAAAATTATTATCACCATTGTATTCTTCATCTTCTAAAGATTCAGTTAGAGGAAATTGAGTAACTTCATCAAAAGAAAATAGAAGTCTGTAAGATCATAAATTTAGCCTATAATTTGTCTGTAAAAAACCAAGAACAATGTTTTTCTTCAGTTTGTTGAATACTCTTTCAGTAGTTTAAAATTCTTCTTCTTTAATATATATTTTATAACCTCGTAAATGGTTATATGTTTCTCAGTGGATACTTGTTAATCTTCTCTTTAAGTTTTTTAATTTCTATGTTTTTACTAGTGATAGAGTTTTTTAGGTTAGATAATGAAGTCTCATATTCAGACTTATCTTTTTTTAAACATTCACTATATTTCTTGACAGTCTCCTAATTATTTTTCAAATCATTAAACTCACATTTAAGGTAGTTAAATTCTCCACCAAAGACAATAATGGAATGGGTTGAGAAAGTAAATGTTCGGCGTCGACTAGTATGTATATATATTTAGAAGTAAGAAGGACACAATTATAGTAACTCTAAAAATATAAACGTATGATGATTTATTAAATAAATGTATTGAATAATATAACATACGTTATATAAGAGAACAAATTTACTTAAAGAGCGGTCTGAGTTTGATGTTTTAAAATTTGAGAGATAGTCTAATGAGAAGTGTACGATCCATTTGGGCATAATGATAGGTATTTATTGACAATGACTTTAAGATCATAAATATAAAGACTATCTAATATTCTTGGGGAATGATATTTTGTTATGGGTAAATATGGAGGTCATGTAGAAGTTGTAATTTTATTTTTTTCTGCTAGTTTAATGAGGTGTTTCTTTTTTTGTTAAATTTGGGTACTTTGATTGTGGGCCATAAGAGCAACGTCGAGTAGGAGGATGAACAAGTTTGGTTTCTTGGCATTCTCGTAAGTCCTAAAAGTTTTTAATTTTTTTGGAATGTGTTTCTTTGATTGGTTTATATATGCCTTAATTTTTTGTGGACTAAAGTGTGTGTTTTATGAATTCTTTCTTATGGGAATAAAGATATCTAGTTTATAAAAAAGCGAACATGTACATGAATTAGTAAAATGGTATTCATATCATATGTTATAGCAGCAACCCTGATTTTAGTAACAATAACAGTTCCATTTGCAGACATTTTTAGCTTAGTTATTGTCCAACATCTTAAAAGAAGAAAGTTTTCTATTGTAAATAGAGAATTATATTCACATTTCAAGATTTCGTATGTAGTCCCAAATAATATTTTTAACGCTAGTTTGTCATGAATAAGTTCTGATAAATTTTAAGTGATAACAGCAGGAGCTCAAAAAATTTAAAAGATAAAACTATGATATATATATATAAGAGTTTGAAAATATATATCTTTTATTTTACATGTTTACATCCGTCTTCTTTCAACTTGTCCAAATCCTACATGAGTAGTGGATTCCCAAAACCCACTAATGTAGAAGAATATCATCTTGAGTTATGGAGTCTTACGATGCGCACAAATTTACATGGGGCTAGATAATAGAAAATCGTTTTAGAGACTTTGGAAAATTTACATTCTTTAAAATATTTGTAATACTTATAGGAGTTTTTAAAAGGTTGGAAGCAATACTTACACTAATGAGTTTTCTCCATCCATTGGGAATAAGCTAGAATGGGAATATACGTATAAACTTACAGAACTTTGTGCCTAGAGAATGAAGAATACATCTAAGTCCATGGTGCAATAAGTTACTAAAAATACAGTTTTACATCTCATATAACTTGATGATGAAGTTCTTCTTCTTTCGGTAATCTAATATCTATATTGTCCATGAGTCCCCATTTATACCTAATGATGGTAGTTTGGTTTTGTCAACATACTAATATTATATATGTAGTGAATTAAATAAATGATTAAGAAGTTTAGGTTTGGTTTCGTCATCTCGTATGGTGGGCAAGGAATTGATTTTTCATCAAGTGATTAGTTTTTTGTTTTGATATTTGGAATGGTGGAGCAGTTGATGCATTATTAGTAGTTCATATTAGTTTAACACTTCTTGTGTCATTGTCCATTTCTTTTGGCTCATCAAAAGCAAGATTTTGTTTTTCAGCAACATCGGTGAATACAATTATTTTGTTCAAATAAACATTTATAGAAGAAGAAGAAGAGCTAGAATTTATATTACACGAGTTGTTAGATTCGTTATCTAAATCCTTGAATGAGCCACTTTGATGATCATTTTGAGAGTTGGTTGATAAATAGACATATTATAAAAAGAAAGAAGGCATTCTAAGAGCCTACGAATTTTAACCCCCCCCCCCCCCCCATAATATATAAAAATATATAAATAGACCTTTCAAAATAAAACTAAGATAAAAAACCTTTTATAAATATAAATGACGAGAAAATGATTAATCTAGTAAATTTTGGATACTTAGAAAATTTTAAAAGATAGAAAATTTGGGAGAGAGTGTGAAAAGAGAAAACAGAAAAATAATTTAACTATTTATATAATATATAGATTATTAATTATCGTTGGATTAAAAATTAGATAAATGTTTTGTAGATAAGCATGATTTTAGATTTACATGTAAATCAATATAATTATTAGTGGTTTAATGCGTTTTGATTTTTAAATAAATATTTATAAGAATTTTAAGAAATGATTAACCTTACCTCGTATACTTACTAAATGAGCTAGTATTTACAATAAGTATAAATTTTCTTAAGGATTCAGCGGATCCCTAATAAGAATATATCCCACGGACATATTCCTTTATATACAAGTCAAAATTAAGAGGTTAAAAATGGGATGATACTTAATGATAATGTGGAATAGATAATATAATAAAATTGATTATGACAAGTTACAATTGCTATGGTTAAGCTGTGAAATTAATTATGTCAAGCTACATAGAATACAGTCAAGACGAGTTAAATGAGTATGTGACAAAATAAATAAGAAAATGGATACAAGAGGCTCAAAAATCTAATATAGATGAGAATAAAGCAAGATAAACGTAATGATGGGCTCAAGTGTTTCTCGTAAAATGATGGGATGGTTCAAGAAATATTTAACTCAGTTTAATAATATTACTTAAATATCGTAGATAATTATAGGATATATTAGTCATCTCTATAATAACATAATTCTTTGATTAAATTTAAAATTTAAAAAAATATGTTATTCTATAAGCACATATTGTCTCAATCAAAATATCAGAGATGTAATTTTATTAAGCAAGGGATAATTGGAATTGTTTTTAAATTAGGAGATTAGAAAATTGATCCAAAAATATGTTTGGATCGACGTGAATATCCGATGATCGGAAGAGAAAAAACATGGATGCCTAGGTAAACACCTTAGGAATTGGATGTCAAACATCAAATTATGTTGTACTAATCTAGGTATATTCAGATTGGTATCTTCAGTACCCTCGTTTATTTATCCTTGTAAATTTTATGTTAGTAGGGTTATGGCATGTGCCAAAGATTACAATGTTGAATGATGGATATGTAACAATTACTTCTACAGAAGATGTGGCTACTACTAACCATGGGCAAGGAATTCTTTTATATCGAGTATATGGGAAGAAATTTACATGTATTGGGTTAGAGCTTCCCGTGAGACGAGTCAAGAAATACGAAAAGTAAGTTCTCATTGTAGAGGGTGCTAAGAATAGGGTTTGTTGGGATGTCGATCCTATACAACCTAAATTGAAATAGAAGAAAAAGGTGGTCCATACGATTGAGAATGCATGTCCGTTAGATAATACATGGACTTTGAATTACTCTAATAAAAAAAGTCTAGTGATCACGTTGTATTGTCCCCCTCCAATAAGAGTAACGATGAAATGGGAAAAGAGTCATTCTCCTAGTAACCTCCCCGAGGTTACACAGAAGAAGAGGAAGCAAACAAAAACGATATTCTTATTGGAGAATGACGGGAACTGTCCGGTTTTTTATTGTATATTGCTTTAGTTCGACCTGTCTAGCCGTGTGGGATGACTCTTCGTTGGTAAAGGACATAACATGAGTCCAATCAACTGAAGTTGCTAAGGTTATTGATTTTATCCTTCCTCTTATATTCACCACTTTTTGGGGATGTACTGTGACCAAGGATCTCTCGGTTAAAAGATTGGGCTGATGATCACCTAGCTTCTGACTCTGGTGGTGTTGTAGTCGGTGGTAATAAATGAAAAGAAACTTCTAAAGGGTTGGTCGGTGAATTGAATGTGGTTGCGAGACCTAACTTGGATCCCTCTTCCATAGAGAAACCTTTAATGTATGGATTGGGAAAATGACCAATCTTGGTTAATATCTCGACGTTCTCTCTTCTAATGTATTACCAACTGATACATTGAACGGAGCTGGCCCATTACAACAACATGTCAATAGCCGATATTCTGCAACGCCAATTGGAACTAGTTACGAAGGTGGGTTTGCGTATAAATATTTATTTTATTTAAAATTGTGTGAAGTGTGTACTTATCCTTCTTTTTACAAGTTTTTTTTCTGTATAGTCATGAAAATTTGATGGTATTGGCCTATTGTAAGATGACCTCAGTTGATACCAAGTTTATTGAGGACTTCAAGCCTGAAACCTTGGTATTCAGTCTTGGTAAGTCCATAAATATGGAATTAATACGGTACAAATAAGCTTTTACATCATCCAAGCTATGCTATGATAAGCTTATTGGCGAGAAGAAAGTAGTAGAGGATGTGTCTACTGCAAACTTATTACCGAGAGGGACTCTTTGAAATTTCAGAATGAGAAGTTGCTGACGTTGAAGGAATTATTAATTACTCAGAGTAGTGAAGAAACCAAACATAATGACATTTTAGTGAAGTGATCCACCAAGCTAATTGAATATAATACTTCACTGTTGAAGAAGGTAGATGAGTTTAACATCACTTCTTGTGTCTTCTTCTTCAAAAATGCTACCATAAAAGCATAGTTCAGCCATATGAGGATTGAAATGAATGAGGAAAAAAAGAAACGGGCCAACCGTGCTGCCAAATTTTATGCTAATGGAGAAAAAAAATACTTGGGGGTTGCTCCAGATATTCTTGAGAGGGTTCGAAAGGATACATTTGTGGAGGTATGGTAAATGAACCCTAACCTAGAATTAGGAAAGCTGAACGAGTTAGTACTTGAAGATGAGTGGCCCTACAAAAAAGAAAACGAAGAAGATGAAGTGGATGGTGAAAAATATTTTAGTAAAGATGGAAGGGTGGAAGGTGTGGCTATAGAGCCGGTTGATAAGGAGAACGCTCTGGTTGATGCCGAAGTAGGTCAAGGTAATATTTCAGAGGAATGCCAGACTTTCAAGAAGAAGGAGGAGAATACTTGTATCGATGATGTTATTGTCGAATAAATGTAGGTCTTCCCCTGTTGGTATTTTTGTGATGATCCGATTATAGTTTGTAAATCTTGAAACAATAGTTTAATTTTTTTGGGCCTTTATTTTTACGATGATATTAACATTTTTCTTATGACTGTAAGTTATTCCTTTTTATATACTATTTAGTTTGATAATTTAGTTGTTTGGTTAGTCTGTAGAGGTGGAGGGGGATTATTATGTGTTATATTCTCAACAATGGCGTTTATTTCATTTTAGCACAGTTCGGCTTATTACGTAGCGTGTTTGGCTTAGCTTATTAGATAACTTGCATGTAAAGATTTTGTAAACCTAGGCTCAGTATGGCCTCTAGCGTAGTCTTAAAGAGTTTGCATTCATGCTCGTTCGCTTATCTGAGCATTGTTGCTCGGACTCAATACGACCCCTTGTGTGGCCTTATAGGTTTGGTTTGGCTAAATCAATTTTCTTTTCGTGACTCTATGAGTTAGGGCTCACTATTTCCTTATACGTAGCCTTGACATCGTGGTTTATTTTAACATATTTTACTTTTATCATATTGGTCAACCCCTGCATACTTTGGAGTTGACTTATTTTGAAGGAAGAGACTGTAGTAATTTTTATTCATTAGGTTTGTTATGTTAAAATGCAATTTATTTCAATTAATAAAAAGTATATAAGAACGAAATAGATTTTGGAAAAGGTACATTTCATTAAACTTTTGGCTTACAATGTGCATCATTAAAAAAACCTTAAGCACCACCAAAAGAAAAAAATAATGCACAACCGCTCTAGATGGCATGCTGGTACATTTTTAAATGATTAATATTAGATGGATATTTCAATATGTTGCCATCCACATATTCCAATTTATAGGTCATGTGGTTTCTTTTGGAGATTACCTTGTATTGTTCGTCCCAATCTAGGGTCAGGTTGCCAACATCATTATCATATGCTCGATGACAGATCTTCTTCATAACTAGGTCACCCATTTGGAGGTTTTGAGGATTTAACTTAGAATTAAACCTTTTTCTCATCATACTTTCATAGTTATCTGAGAAAACCCTCGCATGGTCTCGTCGTTCTTTGACCATATCTATGAATAATGGTTGTTCCTCTTCATTCAGATCTTCTGAGTAGTTTATTGTCGGATGTTTTCAAATTATGATCTCTACTGGAACTACAACTTCCATTATATCTACCAAGGAGAAGGGTGTTTCTCCCGTAGCCGACCTCGGAGTAGTTCTGCACGTCCATAGTACTTTGGCTAGTTTATCTAGTCATTTGTCTTTGGAAATTTATAACTTTTTATTAATTCCTTCCAAGATTGTCCGACTGGTTAGCTCTATGTGTCCACTAGGCTATGGGTGGTAAAGACATTGAAAAATGCTGACTTATCTCGTACCTGTTATGAAAGGCTGCTAAAATAGTATTCTCAAACTATGGTCTGTTATCTTCCATGATGATACATGAGATTCCAAATTTGGAAATGATTTGATTTTGTAGAAAGTCGTAATCTCATGAGCTCTAGTTATTTTAAGGGCCTTTGCTTCGAACCACTTTGTAAAGTAATCCACTACTACTATCAGGTGATATATTTTTCCTATGGCCATAGGAAGGGGTCTGACCAAGTCTATTCTATATTTTTCGAATGGGCACGATGCTCGGAAGACACTCATTTGTTCACTTGGTATGTGACGTATGTTGGAAAACTGTTGGCGTTGGTGACATATTTGTAAGAGGGCGTCTGCATTGGTTGCTAGCTTGGGCCAGTGGAAACCTACCAATAGGAAGCGTCTGATCAAGTTTATATTCCCATAATGTACCTCAGGTTCTCCTTCATGCAAGTTGGTTAGGATGAGGTTAACTTCATTCTTATTGACATAGCGTAGTAGTGTTTGTATAGCACTTTTCCTATACAAGATATTATCAAGGAGTGTATACTTAGTCGCACGAACTTAGAGGGACCTTGCCTCTGCTTTATCATTGGGGGGCTTTGGTGTTGTAAGTAAGCAACATATTTGTCCATCCATTCAACAATTGTTGTAATTGCGTGTACCTCGTATGTGTCTGCGTTGTCTGCCACCGTTGGGCTATCTTGGGTAATGATCATTGGGGTTTTATTATGGAAAGCCACTTTGGCGAGTGAATCTGCAATGTAGTTATCAGATTGGGGTATATTCTCGTACTCTATATGTGAGAACCATCATTCATATTCCCTTAGTTCCTCAAGGTACATTTATGTACTTACTTACTTAGCCTCGTATAACCCCATGGCCTAACTGATGACCAACTGGGAATCCGATCGGATGTGTAGGTTCTTAACTCCACAAATGTTAGATAACTTTAGACCATCTAGGTTGGTTTTATATTCTGTTGTGTTGTTCGTTACCTTGAAGCTAAACTTGATTGCTTGTGTATTTCTTCTCCAAATGATGTTTTTAGCATAATTCTCGCACCTCCTCCAGTAGTGTTTGATACCCCTTCGCCCTCGACTATCCATTACGGAATCTTCTTTCCTTCTACTCTATATTGCATGATCCTCAGTAGTGTTTTATTATTTAGGATGATCCAGAGACTTCATAGCTTCACTAAAAGTCTTTGGATCATCCTCAATAATAAAATAATATTGATATTCATAGTCAATATTATCGGTTGACCCTTCAACCAAATAAATTTAAAAATCATATCCAAAAGAATTAGTTTTTCTAGCTATGGTGTTTCTCCTTGGTTCAGAAGGTTCATGTACCGAAATAGTACAAGCTAATCCATCTTTAGCTTGTACTGAGTTCCTATTGATTGAGTTCTTATTTGTGTCTCTAGGTCTTGGTATATATGTAATCGTGTTTTGTCGAATATTACATCTCTTGATTTTATAATTGTTATCACTAACACGTAGTCATTGGATTCTAACAGAGAACCTATATGAAACGGAATACTCAGGATATCCAATGAAGATATAATCAATATCTCTTTCATTCAAATATTTTTTTTTAGGTTTGGTGAGCCTTGCAACTTCTCTACAACCCAGAAGTGGAGGTTATTTATACCAAAACTCATACGGGGTATTCTCATTCCTTTTAGCAGGAATTATGTTCAATAAATAACAGGTTGTTAAAGTCTTATTATCTTTTCTACCATACTATTTTGTTACGGTGTATAAAGAGTCATGGTTTGATATATTATACCAGTAGACTGGAAATATATTAGATCATAATATTCACCTTCTCTATCCATATGTATATTTTTAACCAAATCATTTTTATGTAGTTATACTTCTTCTTTATAGATTTTAAATTTATCAAGATCTTTATTTTTCGCATGCAACAAATAAACGTAACAATATCTAGATGCATCGTCAATAAAAGTAATAACATACTTTTTTATTTCCTAATGAACGAGTATCATGGAAATCACATAAATTACTATAATTCTTTCTTATTCAAACTTCTACAAGTACTAGTAGAAGTCATGCAAACAGATTCATATTGAAATAAAATATTAACATTTAACATAAACATGCAATTACATAAATATCTAAAACCTACAAATACATTATGGTTCGAAAATATATACTTGCCACTTTCATACACTTGTTTGAAACCACAATTGTTCAAAATAACACTGGATAAAAGATTATTCTGAATCCCAGGAACATACATTATATTATTTAATAATAGATAATTCTTTTTTAAGTAAATACTAACTTAACACTTCTTAGTCTTTTAATTGGCTCGGTTCAAGCATTTCTCGTTTTCAATGTATATCCATATTTAATATTTTGAAAGTCATTGGACCACCGAAGATCTTTAATATATGGTTTGTTGTTATTGAATCAATCTACCACGCAACATTATCATCCTACACATAAAATGCTTCAGATATTGGTGACGTATAATTCTGACCAAAATCAAAATTTTGAACTAAAACCTTGTTGCATTTCTGGATCCTTAGACCCACTTGGACCAAAATTGTTCTTAGATTTTTTAACACGAAAATCCTTTCTGAATGACTAGGTTTCCTCAAATGTAGGAAATAATATTTTAATTATGGATATTCTCTCTTGTAATCAATTTTATACTAAAGATATTTTGGTGGTTCTCTAAAATATTTCAACCGAGTAAAGTCAGAGTATTTAATAAAAGAACGGGAGAATGAAAAAATTGTCGTTATCCAACTGTAAAAACAGTTTAGGTCCAATATACAACTTATTTCAAATTTAATTTAACAAACTCACTAAAATCTGAAAAATATAAATTTTAACACATTTTCATAATAGCCATGTATCGCAAAATAAAATTTCCATAATATGAATTTAAACATATTTTCATAATAACCATGCACCATATATGTTTAAACCCTAATCAAGGGCTCCTCCCTTTGGACCCTGCAAGGGGCTACGTCTCTTGACCTCGCTTGCTCCGCTTTCTAGCTCGTCAAATCATAATATATTCTTATAAATATACACTATGTACTTTCTAACTTGTACAATAATATATTATGACTATATTGGTTAACTAGTCATTCCAATTACACTAAAATAGATAACATTTTTTACGGTCCATGCGAGTCAAATCATTTGAGGCACCAGGGAAAGCTTACCAAAGAGAATAGAGATTGTCATTGCATAAAAATATCCTTTTAATAATCACATTATATATTATTTATTGTCTCTGCCTCCAAAATTTCACATGAAAGGTAAAGAAATTAAGCAACAAAGGCGAATAAATTCCAAAATTATGATAATACTGACAAGGTTATCACGAGTGATCTTATCAGCTAAATGACATTATGCTGATATGGTATGAGCTGGAGTTTTATGGTTTCTAATTATTATTAGCACGAGTATTCTTATGATTTTCTGTAAGCCTTATTCATTTGATATTTTTCTAATTATATATTATAAGATGATAAGAATGCAATATTAAATAATCTTTCTTGCAGATTGTTATTTTCAAATAATATTATTAAAGGATTGTTCAGTATCACTACATTGTTGGTATATATGTAGCGAATACAAGAACTAATAAAATAGAATGTGTCTTATTTTATCAAACCATCGTGTCAGTAGATAATAAATCGATTAAATTAATCAAATAAAATAAAAGTTAACAATCATATAAGCCAAAAGAACTATATATATTTATGTTCATTGGGAATTTTGATCTTATTTTACAAATAAACACTTTTATCATTTATAAAATAATACGTTATTGATATAAAAAAGCTCTTTAATAATTTTTAGTTGAAAAATAAAACTAAATTTCACTTATGTTGGGAAATTCATCTCGAGAGAAACAAAATCACAAATAAACTATGTTTGGTATCTAATGAGTTCGCGTAAACTTTATAGTAATTTTAACTTGCAAAATGTTATTTGTGAGGTAAGTGTTATCTCAGTTTCTAGTAAAGACCATGTAAAAACAATCATATTTATCGAAAATAACATATTGTTTTAAGTTAGGTAATTTTTCCGTTTGTCTGTGAATAGAAACTGAAATAATCAATATTTACAACATAAAAAATGAATTGAGAACAACTAAAACTTGAATTAAAAAGTTAGTCAACAAACTTCACAAGAAATGATGAGTAAAATGAAAAAAAAAATATGAAAAAAATTATAAGATAAATGATCTAAATGAACAAGGTGGTTGGATGAGTTAGACAGCTCCAAAGATGAATAGGATGCAAGAAAAGTTAGAAGACAAGGTTCCCTTGGTATATTTCCCCTGTATATATTCTTATACGAGGAATTAATCACAATATAAGAAAAATGATAAAATGATAAAATTTAAATAAGATATTTTACCAAAACAAGGAGTAAAATAATGAATTACAAAGTTTATGGTAAGTTAAACAAGTTACTTGAGATATGGTGAACCACAGATGACTAAAGATGACTAGGTAAAATATGATAAATTTGAGATGTTAAGAAAAATAAGTTGGTTTGGTAACCTAGGAAGATAATGTTGATAAGTTAAAGTTTACCTAGATAAAAATATCAAGCTCGATCAAATTTAAATCAACACAAATTTCAATAGTTGGACATGTATCGCCACGACAAAATATATTCCCAAAAGAACTTTGAGCTAAGTTAATAAACTAGAATAGAAATATTTATTTATAGAAATAAGATTCTATCATAGTCTCTTACACATGAAAATAACAATGATTATGTATCGTCATGACAAAATATATTCCCAAAAAACTTTGAGCTAAGTTAATAAACTAGAATGGAAATATTTATTTATCCAAATAAGATTCTATCATAGTCTTTTACTCATGAAATAACAATGATCGAGATTATAATAACACACTTGAGCAGTAATCACCATGACAAGGTACATCCTTGACAATTTAGATGATAAGCTGCAATCATATAACGAAGAGAATGAAATTTTTTAAAAATATTTCAGGACATAAAGATAAAAATAATAATTTAATATTGCATTATCTTATAATACTTAAATACTTTTTAATCTTCAACTATTAATTAATATTTCAACTCAAAACACAAGAGGGAACCTAGGATAATTCGACAGTGGTATAAAGATAAGATCATTTATATAATAAATATAAGGAAGTATCTATTTTTTATTAAGAGTAAATATATCATACAAACAATGTAATAGACTTTTATACTTATAACCAATTAATATGAAATATATATAGAGGTGTACCAAAAAAAAATTTGGCGAAAAATCTCATATATTATACATGAACGAATTAATAGTCAAATACAATGAAAGGACCCAAACCACAAATAAGGCCCAGGACCAAACAAACAATAGCCCACTATAAGTCCAAAATACTCCAAACCCGAAACCCTAACATCACTCCCATTCCTCTCTCTCAGACAAAAACAAATTCGCCCCCAATTGAAACCCTAAATCGGCCACCATTCAAATCGAACAATCAACCAAACCCTAAAGCTCCAACAAGCAGAGATTTTTACCGAAGTTTATCCGATCGATCCAAAGCATCAAGCATCAGCCAGGGTCGATGTAACCGACACCAAGGCTCTCCAACGTTACAATCGCCAGAAGCTCCACCGGGGCATCAGTAACCTTGAAGGATTTATCACCGTTCGCCTTCAACACCCACCTCGATATCCAGTCAGCAGCCGAGTTCTGGGTGCGAGATACATATCGAAGAGTCATCGAGTGATGAATCAATCTTCTGCACCCAGACACCATCGAGAGAGAAGTCTCCACACCAAAGGCAAGGGTGTCGATTAGAGACTGACAATCAGACTCTACATCGACATTCACCAGATCGTTTCGAGGACCGTAAGAGATAGCCTCAACCATAGCCAAACATTCAGCTTCAAACGGTCCGACTTTGCCAAAACAGAAGCCCTGACCAAAAATCAGATTGCCAAGAGTGTCTCTGATCAGGAAGCCCCCACTAGCTTCACCGGTGTAGCTGCACGCTCCGTCAACGTTAACCTTGAGTCTGCCAGAAGGAGGAGACTCCCACTTCAGGTATCGCACTCTATGCTTTCTTCTGTAAATTGAACTACATCCAAGATCCAAACCAGCCCTGTGCAATCCTGACCAGTGAGTCGATTTTAAACCACCATTAGCATCAAGACCTTTTATAATTCTGTTAATGCTTAAAATAGAACTGTCAAAACCCTCATAGGACCCAGAAAACTTAGAAGCATTTCTATTACGCCAAATAGTCCAACAGATAATCTGTGGGACTAGATGAGTAATATGAAACTTGCCTTTAGAAGCCCAGAACCAGCTATAGAACATGTGACTGATGGTCATAAATCTACCTATAGGAACCCTGAATAGAACTCCATAATAGTTCCACAGAGACCAGGCATACCCACAGTTGATGAAGAGATGATTCTTCTCTTCACAACTGTGGCAAAATTGACATTTAGAAACTAAAGTAAAATGCATTTTCAAAAGAATACTGTCAATTGGGATAAAACTCTTTAACAGTTTCCAACAAAGAAAAGAAAACTTGCTTGGGACTAAGTGACTCCAAATCTTTTTGAAAATGTTTTGTTTAGTGTGCTTAACCCTGATAATGTCCCAAGTTAAGTTAGTTTTAAAAGATTTATCTTTATAAATAGTCCACTCAATCCTGTCTTCCCTTCCCAAATCAAGCTTCACACACTTAATGTGTGAAATGCGATCATGGGATAAGAAGTTAAGGAGAGTGAAATCCCAATTAGTATCTTTCCAAAATGTTTTTACTTTAGCAGGAAGCATCCAAGATCTATGATCTGATTCAGAGACTATAGGAGACATGCCATGCCAGGCATCTCTCCAAAAGTCTATATCCCCATTACCCACATGCCAGTGAATATAACCATCATCCTGAGCCCTAACAGCAACTAAACGCTTCCAAATAATAAAGTCAGAAGGACTACAATTAGCAATAGAAGGGTGACTATTCTTACAATAGGTATGGTGCATTAAATCTGACCAGAGAGATTGACCTTGTCTGAATAAAAACCATAATTTGAAAGAGAATATGGTTTGAATATCAGATAATGACTTGATGTTCAAACCACCTTCATCATAAGGCCTACATAAAGAGCCCCATGAAGTCCAATGGATGGCTTTGTCATTAAAATTAGATCTCCAAAGGAATTTATTAAAACACAGTTCAATTTTATTCAAGACAGACTTAGGTATTAAGGTGTTCTGCATCCAATAATATACAATTGGGTGAAGAACACTCTTAATGAGAGATAATCTCCCCCCAAAAGACAAAGACTTAAGATCCCAAGTTTGAATTTTACTGTAAATGGCAGAAATTAAATTGACAAAATTTCTTCCCTTGTTTATTGCAGATATATTGATGCCCAAATACTGAAAAGGAGCATGATCCAGCTTGAAACCAGTTGCAGCCTTCACTCTTGAGTTAGCAACCAGAGTCATCTTTGTTGAGGTAATTATTTTTGTTTTGTCCTTATTTATCAACTGCCCAGATGCATACTGATAATTGTCTAGGATGTTGCACAGGATAGCAAGAGTAGGAGCTGCACTGTTAGAGAAGATGACAATGTCATCAGCAAAGGCAAGACAAGGTAACATAAAATTTGATTTAAGATAGTATTTCATAGTAGGATTAGAAGCATAAGCATTAGATAGCCCTCTTAGGAGAACCTCTTCAGCAAGAATGAAAAGGCTTGTGGCTAAAGGATCCCCTTGCCTTAAGCCATTCTTCTGAGGGAAGTACCCAACACTACTGCCATTAATCAGAATGGATACCATGACATTAGAAATAAGAGACTGAATAAGGACCAACAGCCTACTAGAGAAACCAAATTTGTCCATAACTTTAATGACAAAGGCATGAGACAATCTGTCAAATGCCTTTGTCATATCAAGCTGCATAATAATATTCCCTTTAGAAGGTCTCTTGTTAATGTTATGTAACATTTCCTTAATTGTTAAAATATTATCATGAATAAGCCTATGTCTCACAAATGCACCTTGACAATTAGAGACAATCTTAGGCAAAATAAGAGACAGTCTAGTATTGATAAGAGAAGAAATCAATCTGTTAAACATCGTACAAAGGCTAATGGGCCTAAAATTACTCCACAAAATAGGGTTAGATGACTTAGGAATCAGGCATATGCCTGTAGCAAAGATCCCTTTAGGAATAGCCATCCCATTAAGATAAGCATTGATAGCCAAGCATAGATCCTGACTAATGATACCCCAACAAGACTTTAAAAAGTGGCAGTTGAAGCCATCAGTACCAGGGGCACTATCCTGCTTCATAGCCATAACAATAGCCCACATTTCCTCTTTAGAAACGTCCTTCAAAATACTCTCATTATCATTAGAAGTAACAAGAGTGGGAATGCTATTAAGAACAGAGTTATTAATGACATTATCCTCACAGCAATAAGTATCACCAGAAAGAATAAGCTTAAAGTAGTTCTCAGCAGATGTAGCAATATCAGAGCTATTAGTCAGCCAAATGCCTTTATCCTTGATCCCCAAAATAGTGTTCTTTTTCTTCTTCTGATTAACATAGGAATGATACAACTTAGTGTTACCATCCCCATTGCTTAACCAGGAGTTATAGCATTTCTGCCTCCAGAAGCTCTCCTCATTGTTAAGGGCCTGCATAAGTAAAATATTAGCCTTATTGAGCATATCATTAGACTCCCTAGTATTAACAGCCTGATGATTGGCCTCCATATTGGCCACATTCTTCATAGCTTGCTCCACATGACTGAAAATATTACCAAACTTGTTAATATTCCAACCTTTAAGAAAGTTTTTCAACCTCCTAAGCT
Organism: Limnanthes douglasii subsp. nivea; assembly: GCA_036936605.1. NCBI lineage: Eukaryota > Viridiplantae > Streptophyta > Magnoliopsida > Brassicales > Limnanthaceae > Limnanthes > Limnanthes douglasii. Next base: position 169,770,061 of record JAUPFV010000005.1, read on the forward strand.
TGTACCAGAACACCATGTTACTGTCACCAATACAACTAGTGTTCCAGTTTTGAGTAACATCATGAATGAAATCTGGATGGTTAGTCGAGGAGTTAATAAACTTAAAGAAACTTTTCTTCTTAATATTAGGATCCCTAGGACTAGACAAAGTGATAAGTAAAGGAGCATGGTCAGAACAAGTTCTGACCATGTGAAGAACCTGGATTTGAAAACTATTAGCTATACTATTAACAAGTAATCTGTCTAATCGCTTCCAAACCCTTTTGTTACTCCAGGTATATTTGGATCCAACGAATCCAAGTTCTGATGAACTCATTGAGAACATTTTTTTGAGGTTACAACTATTAGCTATATTTTTTTTTGTTAAATTTGAGGTGTACCCAAATTTAAAAGGACATTTTTTTTCATTTTTGGCTAACATATACTCTTTCTAACTTTATCTGTTTAGAAACCTCTATTTATTTGTTTACAGGATTTAATTTTATATATTTTTTACTGTTATCTTTTATGATGATTTTTTCCTCATCCACCACATGGTAATGAAAAAAAAAACTTACTTTAACCTATATCTAGGAGAAGAATTCCATCCACAATGATGAAAGATAAAGGATTTTGACTCTAGTATACACCTTAGACTAAACAATAATTACAGTAATTGTAATTTGTATTGAACTTTCGAAACCAGAAGCCCGAGGAAAGAGAGAATCCTTGTCACGCTGTCAACGGTTCTCCAAAAATCCAGAACAAGACTGAAACGATAAAGACGGACCGAACTTTAACACTTCGGTTCGTGGTTTCATTCTAAAAATCAATAATCGATAATGAATCGAAACAAAAACATCGGTTAAAAACCGAATCGATAAAATCGATAAATCGATAGGACTGATATAGAATTGAACCGATAAAACCGATACGGAATAGGACCGATAGAACCGATAGGAAATCAGACCAATAAAACCGTTAAAACCGATTATTTATTATTATTACTATTTATTTATTTTATAAATTATAGTAACAAAATTAATAGTTAATTATTAATTTCTTAACAAAATCAAAATATTAACTTATAAAGTTTAGTTCTCAAATTATTTATTTTAATATAAAAAATTAAAAATCAAATTTAATTATTTAATTTTTTTAGGGGATCGAACCCGACCGAAACCGAACCGAATCAAAACGGACCAAATTCGGACCGGAACCGAATCGGATCGGACCGAACCGAAAACTTAATAATTCGGTCCGGTCCGAACCGATAAGCTTAGCGATCCGGTCCGGTTCCGTCAAAACCCGGACCGAAAAGCCCTACTTGTAACCACATCTGAAAATCTAGAGAGGGAAGAGTTATCTCTCCAGAGAATCGTTTAATGTTTTTTTTAATCTTCTCATATGATTATTCTCTCCATTCTTATTCAATCATCTATTATCCCATTGTAGGACCTCATTGTATGACCTCTTCACCATACCCGTTTATTTTGTTAAGTCTAACCTATTTCTTATCACTGTTTTCTATTATTTGTAATTTGAGTCTCTTATTTTTAGATAAGTGTCAATGTTGCTAATTATTTTCATTAATTCATACCCTTAAATGGTAAAGATAAATTTCTCATATTTCTTTCTATAATTCTGATATTTAATTATAATGGTGATATACACTAACCTTTGATTGATTTCACCCAAAAAAAAACCTTTGATTGATATGTGAGTTAATCTTTATTTTTTTGGAAACATCTAAACAATTTGTTTTAACAAATTCAGTGCATTCATTTTGTTTGATCTAATATTTTATAAATGATTTAGTAGATAGTGGAAGATGGTATTATGCAACTTTAACTCTCTTTACATATACGATCAATATTTTATAAATCGACTCAAACACGTATGATTTGATTCATGTAGGACAAAACGATATATCATATTTAATTATTAGTTTTTAATAATAAGATAAAATATATAAAATTAAAAAAAAAAATATAAATCAAACAAATAATAAAGAAGTGTTAAAATAAAATGAATGATGTAATTTTTTTTATAACTATCTAATTTAAAATAATTTGATTGAAAATTATTAACATGAAAATATATTCATAGATAAATAAATATGGATTCTAACTCAAATGAAAACATGTTAAATAATTTAGTATATAATCAAATTGACCAATCGACTAATATAACTATAATATATCATTAAACAAGTTGAAAAAGCCTGGAATACACTCTTAGATTCTGTGATTAATTGGGTCAAGTCCAAACGTGAGTTTTCTTTACGGGGTCAAACGTCCATTCAATTAGTTTGGAGAATTTTAATTTTTTAAAATATGTTAAGAATTTATTTCAATTTATTTTTTCAAAATAACTATTTATTTCATATTTAAAATTATCTTATTTCAGAATCAGTTTAAAATTTTTAAACAATGTCATATTTTAGTTCATAAAACTTTTAATTTTATCCGATTGAATTTTAAAAAACAAACCAAAATATTTTAAATATAAAATTGTCTACCAATACTTCATATTAATCTTGTTTATTATATAAAATAAACAATCATGTTTAGTTTTATTTCTGTATAATAAAAGTGTTATTATATAAATTTATATTAAGTTTTATTTTCGGATAATAAATATGTTATTACACGAATTTATTACTTAGAAGTTTTTAATAATTATATAGTAACATTATATAATTATAATAGTGGTGGTTACATTTTAGTAGCGTTATATAAACTATACTATTAGTAATGGTTGTTACAAAATCGGATTTAATATTTTGGAGTTAATGTTTTGCAATATATAAGTTATATAAACAAAAAAAATTGTATAACTTTTCAAGTAAACAACTAGATAAAAATAGTTCAAAAAAACCAATTGTAAAATGGAAATTTCAGTTTCCAGAGTTGTATTGTTAGTATTGTTTGTTTATGTGACAAACTGTGTAAGTGCTGAACAAAACAATCCTCCAGTGCCAAATTCAGATGTAGATTTGTTAGAGTTTCCATTGAATTTGGAGTACTTAGAAGCAGAGTTTTTCTTATTCGGAAGTTTAGGTTATGGTTTGGATAAAGTAGCACCAGACTTGACACTAGGAGGTCCATCTCCTGTAGGTGCCAAATTAGCCAATCTTGATCCTCCCACTAAGGACATTATCTTGCAATTTGCATGGCAAGAAGTTGGACACTTGAGGTAAACATGTATACTAACATGGTTCCATTATATCTCTAATTTCATGCATTCATCTCTACTTAAACTAACGAATAACAATGCATGTAAATTTTCAGATTTGGTTAATAATTTTATATTTTGTCATAAGTTTTTGTAGATCCAACGATGCTAAATTTAAATATTTTAGTAAATAATTAGTAGGATATGGAATTTTACGTGACAGGGCAATTAAGAGCAAAGTGAAGGGATTCCCTAGGCCGCAGCTAGACCTAAGTGCAGCAACATTTGCCAAAGTGATTGATACAGCATTAGGGAAAAAATTGAATCCCCCTTTTGATCCTTATGACAATAGTATCAACTACCTCATTGCCTCATATCTTGTTCCATATGTCGGTCTTACAGGCTATGTTGGTGCTAACGCTAAACTTGAAGGTCCTACTTCAAGAAGGGTAAGCTTCACCACTATATCGTATATGGTTCCATATCTAAACTCGAAACTTAAGATTTAAATCCTAAACCCGTTAGCATATGTTTGGTGTTGGTGAAGCAAATTCAAATATTTAACTATATGTCGTGATTTTTGTAGCTTGTTGCAGGTCTTTTAGGTGTGGAATCAGGACAAGATGCGGTGATAAGAACGTTGTTATATGAGAAAGCAAAACAGATTGTCTATCCTTATGGGATAACAGTTGCCGAATTCACAAACAAAGTATCGGAGTTAAGGAACAAACTAGGGAATGCAGGAATAAAAGACGAAGGACTAGTGGTTCCTCTGAAATTGGGAGCTGAAGGAAAAATAGAAGGAAATGTGCTTGCTGGAGATGAAGGATCAATTGCCTATGAGAGAACACCAGAGGAGATTTTGAGGATTGTGTATGGGACCGGTAAGGAAAATATTCCCGGTGGTTTTTATCCTAAAGGAGGTGATGGTCGCATTGCTAAATCTTATTTATAGTTGATCTTAAGATTTATTGTATTACCTAACGAATGAGGACTTCATAAATATTTAGGGTTATGTTTCATTATGTGGCTTGTTTTATGTTTCATTGTTTACTTATATCAATGTAAGCTAATATCCAAATCAATAAAGGCTAAACTGAAATGTAAAGTGAAATAATATCGATGCTAAATTATACATAATGAACATATTTTAGCGAGTTAGATAATTAGTATTTGATGTATTGACAAAAACAACTTAGACATAGAAGGGAGAGTTAAAAAATTTGGTTGGTTTAAAAAATTTAGTTTATTTTTGTTATTATATGAGATAATATAAAATTTGACCGATAATCCGATGTTAATTAAATTATATAGAAATATAATTGTTATTTTTATTACATTTTATAAACTTGACTAGTATAATAAAAGAAATTGTTTTAATATAATAAATTTTGATGATAGGTTTGAAAAATCAATCTACTACGAATAATTGTAATCAATTACAATATTATTGGATTATTGTAGCATAAAATATCTAACACGTTTATTTTTATTTTATTTTTAAAATGTGATTAATAGTTTTTAATGTTTGTGATAACTTATAAATTAATTATGAAAAATATTCGGTAAATAATTATGAAAAAAAGGAATGAACGTGCTTTTATGGCCGTAAAAATAACTTTAAGTATATAGTAAGATGAAGGTGTTTAGTTCATGTCTCGTACAATAACACCGTCAGAGATAAGATCAGTTTTTAGAGAGTCGAGTGAAAAACGACAAGCTTCTCATTTAAATTTTAGAATTTTTGAAGAGAAAATTAAAACTATACCCAAAATGTTAAGTAGAGAAGGACGCCAAAAAATAGTTGATCTCAAAATTGTGATCGGTAAATTCTCATTTGGTTTGTGAATAGAAAGTAAAATGATCATTATTTCCAAATTAAAAAAAAATTAAATTTAAAACAATTAAAAATTGAATTAAAAAATTGATCAATGAATTTTCAATTAATCAATCAACTATTTATTACAAAGTTTAATTTGTTTTTGAAATGGTTCTCATTCACATGAAAAACATTAGGACCATGTTAATCATGGCGGGATAATCAAGAATAATTTTGTTATTATTTGCATGTTATTCATTGGGTTATAACAAAAATATTCATGTTATTCATAGTTATATAACATAAATAGTCATATTATTTCTGATCGTATAACGGAAATAGTCTTGTTATTCATGGTCGAATAACATTAATGTTCCTCTTATTTTGATAGGATAACATTAATAGTCATGTTATTCATGAACGTATAACAAAAATAGTCATGTTATTCTTAGCAAAAGAATAATAACAAGCTTGTTATATTGTGACAACCAACAATCATCAAACTAAACAAAAATGATTATAAATTATTATAACTACTTACTTTTTTTTACAACCAATCTCAATAAAAAAACACAATAGTTAACGAATATGTTATTTACCTAAGATTAAATTTGTACTAACTATTATTTCAATAAAGAAGCATACTTGGGAATAAAAAGACATCCTAAAATCAATACATTTTATATAGCATCTTTACGTAGTCTCAGTTTCCCTTTCATGTTAGGGATACATTTAGAATGCTACGAAGACACTTGAAACTCCAATTTAAAAGGTTAGTTTGATCTGCATACACTTTCATTAGCTCCAAGATCTGCCACTACCATAACCTCTCATACGATCACGGAAGCCACCATCATATCATACAACATCCAATATTTTTAACAATGGTATTATATATAGTTAAAATTTCAATAAAGTTTGCAATGTCAAATACATAAAAAACAATCAAATGTACCTTTTGGGAAATAAACATCAAAAGTGTAGTAATACGACCGATTCTATCCACCCACCGATTAACCAAGATAGAACAACATAGGTGAACTTCATATCAAAGGTCGTTTGACATTATACCCGTAATGATCTGTAAATTTATATAAGAATTTAAAAGATACTTAAGCAAAATTACAAAAGATAAGAACAAAACAAATGATACATAATAATAAACTCACCATTTTACGATAAATCATGCAACATCAGGATAAAAAAAAGTTGGAAAAGTATTGAACCCCTCAGAAAGGCATAAACTAAGTATTAAGCGCATACCCTTCTAACACTCAGGAAATTCAGCTAGGAAAGTATCTCATGTAGACTTAATGTATGCTCTAAGAAATATAATCCACCAAAATCCAGAATCAACATTGATGAGTCCGGATTTGGTCACCACTCTTTATAAGAACCGGACAGGCGCAATTCGGACAACTTTCAATTATTGGATTGTCCGAACAGAACTAAAGTATTAAAAACTTAATCACTTCATGACTAAGCTGATTACTTGTTTACTTAAAACTAATGGGTCTTTAAACTCGACCCAAATCCATTAAACACAACCCGAAAGCCCATGTGGCCCAAAGATAAAGGTATAAATACCCAACCACCTACATTAAATGAGGGTAATGAAAATTAAATACAACTAGGCAGCTCAATTCTCCCTCTACACTCTATCCAAACATTAAATACCTTCAAAACTATGGACAAAATTACCCTCATACGAAAATAAACTTCACCAAATTGGCGACCACAGTGGGAGTACGACCGTGCCTGAATCTAGCATTCAAAACCATCAGAAAAAACCAGTTCGGATGAATCCGGACGTGCAAGAAGTACCACCAGCTTTGGCAGAAGTGGTGGGTGAAAATGATGAATACACGATCAAGGAGCGTGATAGATTAAGAGTTGAAATAGAGGCTCTAAGGGCAGAAAGGGAAAAGATGGGCGTAAAAGAAAAGTCAAAGGCGTCCGTTGCTCATCACACTGATAACCCTAGAGAGCATGAGCCCTCAAAAACCCATATGAGCACGAAGAAAACTCATGCTAGTTCAAAAAATTCTCACCGGTCTAAACCGGTGGAGAGCTCTGATTCAGACTCGGAATCTTCTAGCAGCTCTTCAGGCGAAGATGGGGTCGAAGAATCCCTGTCATCCAGCAGTGATGAATGTCGTTCGAAAAAAAAACAAAAGTTAGTCAAAAAATATTCAAGAAAAAGGGATAGGTATGGAAAGCTAAAGAGGCATATAGGCAAAGGATCGTCTCATAGCCGGAGACACATAGATCAGATGGTGATGGATCTTTTTGCCTTCCATGATGAGCCAGGTATCTTTGCAACTCCTAATGAAGATACCGTCTTCAGTCGTGCCCGGAATTGGAGACAATCTCCACTGTTTTCCAAGATCCTGTCCGGGAACCTTCCTAAGAGGTTTGACAGTACAAAAATGGAAAAATACGATGGCAGTAAAGACTCAGACAACCACTTGGAACAGTTCAAAAATTTCATGATGAATTTTAATGATGACGACAAGTTTCTTTGTAGGGCATTCTCCCAATCCTTTACGGGGAGTGCCCTGGAGTGGTATAACAGCCTACCGCAGGGGTGCATCAGAAATTTCGATACTTTTTGGGTGGCCTTCCGGAGGAAGTTTGTTGGAAGTAAGGAGGTAAAGGGCAATGAAGACACAATCATCTATTGTGCCCAAGAACCAAACGAATCAATAAAAGAATACATAAGTCGCTTTGTAAACACCAAAAATGGGTTGGCTGATTGCTTTGAACAAGTAGCAATAGCTTCTCTGAGGCAGGGCTTAAACCCTGGAAACCCGGCTGATTGAGTAACCCGAAAGAAAGCCATGACGTGGGGAGGTTTGTTGAATCAAGTTGGAAAGCAGATAAATGTTGATGAAACAACGAAAACAAAGGTGCATATGCAGGTGAGATCTGCTCCGGCTGCACCAAATCCAAACCAAAACTAGTCCGGGAACAAGGCTAGGGAGGCCGGGCAGAGTCATAACAGATCCAAAGCTCAGTCTCAGCCAGCTGCTCCAGCACAGAGTCAACAATCTAGAAATAAGCGAGGACCTTGCAATTTGCATGGCAAGAAGTTGGACACTTGAGGTAAACATGTATACTAACATGGTTCCATTATATCTCTAATTTCATACATTCATCTCTACTTAAACTAACGAATAACAATGCATGTAAATTTTCAGATTTGGTTAATAATTTTATATCTTGTTATAAGTTTTTGTAGATCCAACGATGCTAAATTTAAATATTTTAGTAAATAATTAGTAGGATATGGAATTTTACGTGACAGGGCAATTAAGAGCAAAGTGAAGGGATTCCCTAGGCCGCAGCTAGACCTAAGTGCAACAACATTTGCCAAAGTGATTGATACAGCATTAGGGAAAAAATTGAATCCCCCTTTTGATCCTTATGACAATAGTATCAACTACCTCATTGCCTCATATCTTGTTCCATATGTCGGTCTTACAGGCTATGTTGGTGCTAACGCTAAACTTGAAGGTCCTACTTCAAGAAGGGTAAGCTTCACCACTATATCGTATATGGTTCCATATCTAAACTCGAAACTTAAGATTTAAATCCTAAACCCGTTAGCATATGTTTGGTGTTGGTGAAGCAAATTCAAATATTTAACTATATGTTGTGATTTTTGTAGCTTGTTGCAGGTCTTTTAGGTGTGGAATCTGGACAAGATGCGGTGATAAGAACGTTGTTATATGAGAAGGCAATGAAAGACGAAGGACTAGTGGTTCCTCTAAAAGTGGGAGTTGAAGGAAAAATAGAAGGAAATGTGCTTGCTGGAGATGAAGGATCAGTTGCCTATGAGAGAACACCAGAGGAGATTTTGAGGATTGTGTATGGGATCGGTAATGAAAGTATGCCCGGTGGATTTTATCCTAGAGGAGGTGATGGTCGCATTGCTAAATCTTATTTATAGTTGATCTTAAGATTTATTGTATTACATAATGAATGAGGACTTCATAAATATGTAGGGTTATGTTTCATTATGTGGCTTGTTTTATGTTTCATCGTTTACTTATATCAATGTAAGCTAATATCCAAATCAATAAAGGCTAAACTGAAATGTAAAGTGAAATAATATCGATGCTAAATTATACATAATGAACATATTTTAGCAAGTTAGATAATTAGTATTTGATGTATTGACAAAAACAACTTAGACATAGAAGAGAGAGTTAAAAATTTTGGTTGGTTTAAAAAATTTAGTTTATTTTTGTTATTCTATGAGATAATATAAAATTCGACCGATAATCCGATGTTAATTAAATTATATAGAAATATAATTGTTATTTTTATTACATTTTATAAACTTGACTAGTATAATAAAAGAAATTGTTTTAATATAATAAACTTTGATGATAGGTTTGAAAAATCAATCTACTACGAATAATTGTAATCAATTACAAAATCTATTATTGGATTATTGTAGCATAAAATATGTAACACATTTATTTTATTTTTTAAATTTTAAAATTTGATTAATAGTTTTTAATGAATGTGATAACCTATAAACTAATTATGAAAAATATTCAGTAAATAATTATTTTTAATAAGTTAAAAAAGGAATGAACATGCTTTTATGGCCGTAAAAATAACTTTGAGTATATAGTAAGATGAAGGTGTTTAGTTCATGTCTCGTACAATAACACCGTCAGAGATAAGACCAGTTTTTAGAGAGTCGAGTGAAAAACGATAAGCTTCTCCCTACATTGATATAAACTCAAAGTTTTTTGCTCACATTCAAAATTCAAAATAAAATAAAAAATGAAAAAAAATTGCTTTATGATGCTCCATTTAAATTTTTGAATTTTTGAAGAGAAAATTAAAACTTTACCCAAAATATTAAGTAGAGAAGGACGCCAAAAAATAGTTGATCTCAAAATTGTGATCGGTAAATTCTCATTTGGTTTGTGAATAGAAAGTAAAATGATCATTATTTCCAAATTAAAAAAAAAATTAAACAACTAAAAATTGAATTAAAAAATTGATCAATGAATTTTCAATTAATCAATCAACTATTTATTACAAAGTTTAATTTGTTTTTGAACTGGGTTCTGATTCACATGAAAAAAATTAGGACCATGTTAATCATGGCGGGATAACAAGAATAATTTTGTTATTATTTGCATGTTATCCATTGGGTTATAACAAAAATATTCATGTTATTCATAGTTATATAACATAAATAGTCATATTATTTCTGATCGTATAACGGAAATAGTCTTGTTATTCGTGGTCGAATAACATTAATATTCCTCTTATTTTGATAGGATAACATTAATAGTCATGTTATTCATGAACGTATAACAGAAATAGTCATGTTATTCTTAGCAGAAGAATAATAACAGTCTTGTTATATTGTGCTAACCAACAATCATCAAAGTAAACAAAAATGATTATAAATTATTATAACTACTTACTTATATTTTACAACCAATCTCAATAAAAAAACACAATAGTTTACGAATATGTTATTTACCTAAGATTAAATTTGTACTAACTATTATTTCAATAAAGAAGCATACTTGGGAATAAAAAGACATCCTAAAATCAATACATTTTATATAGCATCTTTACGTAGTCTCGACTTCCCTTTCATGTTAGGGATACATTTAGAATGCTACGAAGACATTTGAAACTCCAATTTAAAAGGTTAGTTTGATCTGCATACACTATCATTAGCTCCAAGATCTGCCACTATCATAACCTCTCATACGATCACGGAAGTAACAATCATATCATACAACATCCAATATTTTTAACAATGGTATTATATATAGTTAAAAGTTCAATAAAGTTTGCAATGTCAAATACATCAAAAACAATTAAATGTACCTTTTGGGAAATAAACATCAAAAGTTTAGTAATACGACCGAGACCGATTAACCAAGATAGAACGACATAAGTGAACTTCATATCAAAGGTCGTTTGACATTATACCCGTAATGATCTGTAAATTTATATAAGAATTTAAAAGATACTTAAGCAAAATTACAAAAGATAAGAACAAAACAAATGATACATAATAATAAACTCACCATTTTATGATCAATCATGCAACATCATGATAAAAAAAAGATGGAAAAGTATTGAACCCCTCCGAAAGGCATAAACTAAGTATTAAGCGCATACCCTTCTAACACTCAGCAAATTCAGTTAGGAAAGTATCTCATGTAGACTTAATGTATGCTCTAAGAAATATAATCCACCAAAATCCATAATCAACATTGATGAGTCCGGATTCGGTCACCACTCTTTATAAGAACCGGACAGGCGCAATTCGGACATCATCCACCCAACCGGACAGGGACGATTCAGACAACTTTCACTTACTGGACTGTCCGAACAGAACTAAAGTACTTAATCACTTCATGACTAAGCTGATTACTTGTTTACTTAAAACTAATGGGTCTTTAAACTCAACCTGAATCCATTAAACACAATCTGAAAGCCCATACGGCCCAAAGATAAAGGTATAAATACCCAACCACCTACATTAAATGAGGGTAATGAAAATTAAATACAACCAGACAGCTCAATTCTCCCTCTACACTCTATCCTAACATTAAATACCTTCAAAACTATGGACAAAATTACCCTCATACGAAAATAAATTTCACCAAATTGGCGACCACAGTGGGAGTACGATGGTGCCTGAATCTAGCATTCAAAACCATCAGAAAAAACCAGTTCGGATGAATCCGGACGTGCAAGAAGTACCACCAGCTTTGGCAGAAGTGGTGGGTGAAAATGATGAATACACGATCGAGGAGCGTGATAGATTAAGATTTGAAATAGAGGCTGTGAGGGCAGAAAGGGCAAAGATGAGTGTAAAAGAAAAGTCAAAGGCATCAGTTGGTCATCACACTGATAACCCTAGAGAGAATGAGCCCTCAAAAACCCATATGAGCACGAAGAAGACTCATGCTAGTTCAAAAAAGTATCACCGGTCTAAACCGGTGGAGAGCTCTGATTCAGACTCAGAATCTTCCAACAGCTCCTCGGGCGAAGATGGGGTCGAAGAATCCCTATCATCCAGCAGTGATGAAGGCCGTTCGAAAAAGAAACAAAAGTTAGTCAAAAAATATTCAAGAAAAAAGGATAAGCATGGAAAGTTAAAGAGACATATAGGTAAAGGATCGTCTCATAGCCGGAGACACATAGATCGGATGGTGATGGATCCTTTTGCCTTCCATGATGAGCCAGGTATCTTTGCAACTCCTAATGAGGATACCATCTTCAGTCGTGGCCGGAATTTGAGACAATCTCCACTGTCTTCCAAGATCCTGTCCAGGAACCTTCCTAAGAGGTTTGACAGTACAAAAATGGAAAAATACGATGGCTGTAAAGACCCGGGCAACCACTTGGAACAGTTCAAAAATTTCATGATGAATTTTGATAATGACGACAAGTTGCTTTGTATGGCATTCTCCCAATCCTTTACGGGGAGTGCCCTGAAGTGGTATAACAGCCTACCGCAGGGGTGCATCAGAAATTTCGATACTTTTTGGGTGGCCTTCCGGAGGCGTTTGTTGGAAGTAAGGAGGTAAAGGGCAATGGAGACACAATCATCTATTGTGCCCAAGAACCAAACGAATATCTAAAAGAATACATAAGTCGCTTTGTAAACACCAAAAAATGGGTTGGCTGATTGCTTTGAACAAGTAGCAATAGCTTCTCTGAGGCAGGGCTTAAACCCTGGAAACCTGGCTGATTCAGTAACCCGAAAGAAGGCAATGACGTGGGGAGGTCTGTTAAATCAAGTTGGAAAGCAGATAAATGTTGATGAAACAACAAAAACAATGGTGCACATGCAGGTGAGATCTGCTCCGGCTGCACCAAATCCAAACCAAAACCAGTCCGGGAACAAGGCTAGGGAGGCTGGACAGAGTCATAACAGAGCCAAAGCTCAGTCTCAGCCAGCTGCTCCAACATAGAGTCAACAATCTAGAAATAAGTGAGGACCTTGGGTCCAACCGGAGTGGTTTGCAGAATTAAAAGAAAACGTAGCCACTATTTATGACAAAACAAAAGACGAAGTACATTATAGAAGGCCGACTGCGTTACAATCTCCTAGGGAGAATCGTAACAATTGTTTCTGTTAGTATCATAATGATACTGGCCATACCACCGAGGATTTTATTGCTTTGAAGCAAGAAGTCCAGAATTTAATCGAAAGAGGAAAGTTGGGAGCATACGTTAAAAGAAGAGGAGGCAATAGGCCTGATACCACTCATCGGGTTGGTCCAAACAATGCAGGCACATCGGCTCCGGAAGGGGCCATGGTAATAGTCGAGAGATTCGATGTAGAGTCAGAATACCTGGAACCTGATCCGACTCGGAATAAAGTGGGATTTATCGCAAAAAATTGCAAGTCGGTGTCCGGACTTATCAACTTTTTTGAGTCACTCACAATTTTCGGAGGAGACACCATGACAGCACCCACTGCTTCTTCAAGAAAGAGGCACGTTCATCTTTTATTAACCCAACTGGAGGGAGGCATGACTTCCTATCAATCATAGGTTCCATTTCCCTTCATTGTTTTCGATAAGGATGACTTGCGGGATATAGCTGGTCCTCATAAAGATGCTTTCGTTATAGGAGCATCCATTGGGGGCAATGACATAAGACGGATTCTGGTGAACACCGGAAATTCTGCCAATATTCTCTTTTTAACTTCCTACAAAAAGATGAAAAATCCAGCAGTAATTCAGCGTTCGAAAAGGTCAATTGTGGGTTTCACTGGAAGCTCAGCAGATGTGATCGGGGAGTTCGAGGAGGAAGTTGTGTTGGGAAAAGGCCCTTTTAAGAAAATAGTTAGAATACTGTTCGTCGTGGTGGATTGTCCCACTTATTATAATGCTATTCTTGGGAGGTCTTGGCTCTCTAGGATGCATGCGGTGGCCTCAACAGTCCACCAATGTTTGAAATATGCTGTGCAAGGACAAGTGGGAGTTATTCGGAGCAGCCAAAAGGTAGCCAGAGAGTGTTATGCAACAGCATTGGCCCCCCGGACATTGGGGGCAGTTCGGATTAACGAAGAATAGCAGTTTGAGGGGCTTTCTGGGGGAGAGGGTGACATTGATGACCCTAGAGAGACCCCTGGAGTTTTAATACCGATTGAAGAAGTTGAAACACATTCTTTGGCTGAGGGAAAAAATGTCAAGATAGGGTCCAAGATGACATCGGAGTTAAAGGGTAAGATGTTAAAGTTCTTGAAAGACCATCAACATGTTTTTGCTTGGTGCAATGCTGATGTTACCGGAGTACCAGCAGATATTATATCACACCAACTGTCCATCCGAAGGGACATAGCACCTGTGATACAAAAAAAAGAGCTTTTTCTAAGGAAGAGGTTGATGTCATAGTTCAAGAGGTTGACCGACTTACTAAAATGGGGCACATAAAGGAGTCTCAGTACCCTTTATGGACAGCCAATCTGGTATTAGTGAAAAAGAAAAATGGCAAGTGGCGTATGTGTATCGATTTCACAGATCTCAACAGGGCTTGCCCGAAGGATTTATACCCAGTTCCCCGGATTGATCAGTTAGTGGATTCCACATCTGGGAACAAGCTACTATCTTTTATAGATGCATTCTCCGGGAATAATCAGATTCAAGTGGATCCGAATGATCAGGAGCATACTATATTTTTTACCGATAGGGGCCTTCATTGTTACAAGGTGATGCCGTTTGGGTTAAAAAATGCTGGGGCTACTTATCAGAGGTTGGTAAATAAGGCTTTTGCTGATCAAATTGGAAGAAACATGGAAGTATACATCGACGATATGATGGTGAAAAGTGTGGACGAAGAGCTACACTTGGCAGATCTCCAAGAGACCTTTGCTAACTTAGTGAAAGTGAATTTGAAATTAAACCCAGAAAAGTGTATCTTTGGGGTATAGTCCGGTAAATTCCTGGGGTATGTGATAAGTGAGCAAGGGATACAGCCTGATCCGGACCAACTTCATCCTTTGCTGCAGATGGAGCCTCCTCGGAATATTAAAGAAGTACAACGTTTGACTGGGAGACTGGCTGCACTAAACCGTTTTATTTCAAGGTCTTCGGACAAGTGCACCCCATTTTTTCAAACTTTAAAAGGTGCAAAAGATTTCAATTGGTCCCCACAGTGTAATGAGGCTTTCGATGAAATTAAAAATCACTTGTCTTCCCCCAAGACTTTGTCTAAACCCTTTGATAGAGAAACTCTCTTCGTATATTTGGCTGTTTCAGATTGTGCCATAAGTTCAGTATTGGTAAGAGAAGTAGAAAATTATCCTCGTCCGGTGTATTACATCAGCAAGAGCTTGATAGATGCAGAAAAATGCTATCTGAAGCTTGAAAAATTAGCATTAGCCTTGGTGATTGTTGCAAGGAAGATGAGGCCTTATTTTCAGGCTCATCCCATTATTGTCCGGTCGTCTTTTCCCTTAAAAAATGTTCTTCAAAAGGTAGACGTTTCAAGTAGAATGACTAAGTGGTCAGTAGAATTGGGGGATTTCGATATTGATTTTGCCCCTCGGGCAGCAGTCAAAGCCCAAGCTGTGGTTGATTTCTTAGTTGAATTCCATTCAGATAGGGATACAAAGTAAACAACTGATATGAAAGACAAAAAAAATTGAGTCATCCGGACTGATGGTGGATCAAGTACCATGGGATAGGGTGCAGGGGTATGCTTGACCTCTCCGTACGGTGACAGAATGTATCAAGCTATATGTTTTGCTTTCAGGGCTTCTAATAATGAGTCTGAATATGAAGCTGTTATAGCTGGTTTGAAATTGGCTCTTATTTGTGGAGCCAAAGGGTCAAGTTAATGAGCGACTCTCAACTATTTATCCATCATGCACAAGGTCAATCCGAAGCAAAAAAAGAACAGTTGGTTAAATACTTACTTCTTCTTAAAGAAGTATCTCTTAATTTTAAAAGCATCATCTACGAACACATTTCCCGAACAGAAAATATACTGGCAGACTCCTTGGCAACTATAACCTACACTGAGTCCTACCCTTGGATTCATGTGCTGGAATGCCCATCCATTCGAATCAGTCTGGGTAAGAAAGAAGAAAGTTTCGATATACAGATAAAACAACCTCAAAATTAGAGATTTTCTCTCCTTCAATATATTTCCGATGGCATCTTGCCACTGGATAAATCAATAGCAAGAAAAGTAAAATACAAGGCTCGTGGTTTTGTCATCCTAAGAGATATTCTTTATAAAAAAATCTTATAGTAGACCCTTCTTACAATGTTTGGGGGTCGACGAATCTCAGATAGTGCTCTCCGAATTACATGATGGTGAGGGATCAGCTCACTGTGGATTCAGGGCTCTAACAATGAGAGTTTTGTTAGCTCAGTATTATTGGCCGTCTATAATGCAAGATGCTAAGGAGTTGGTAAGCAGGTGTGACCCATGCCAGAGATATAGCAATGAAATTCATATCCCAGCCATCCTTTTAGAGTCAATTACTGAGCCAATACCTTTTGCTCGATGAGGGTTGGACTTAGTGGGACCTCTACCTATGGCGTCCGGAGGGTGCCGAACTATAATCGTCGCTATTGATTACTTTTCAAAGTGGATTGAAGCAGCTCCGTTGGCAGGTACAACATCAAAAGCTGTTATAAAATTCATTTTATCCAACATATGCTGCAGATTTGGAATTCCACGGAAGATAACAACAGACAATGGACCACAGTTCGACAACAAGGAAATGAAGAGTTTATGTGCCTCTAGAGGCATACAACATTGCTTCTCTTCCCCTTTCCACCCACAAGCAAATGGTCAGGTCGAAGTGGCCATCAGGATAATACTGTCCGGTCTGAAGAAGAATTTAGAAGGGGCAGCTAGGAAATGGCCTAGTTATTTGCAAGAAGTTTTGTGGGCTTACCGGACCACTCCCGGGGCTGCAACACAAAAGTCTCATTTTGCCTTAGTATATGGAATGGATGTCATAGCTCCCATAGAAGCTACTCTCCCTTCATTTCGAGTTCATAATTTTTCCAAACACACTAACGAGGTGGCTATCAGAGGCCAACTTGACTTAATAGAGGAAAGAAGAGTTAAGGCTCACCTTAGAGTTGTACACTATCAAGGTTTGATGAGAAACAGGTTCGCATCTAAAATTAATAGAAGGGATTTTCAACCGGGGGATAAGGTGTTGAGAAACGTTTTCCTACATACTAAAGAGAAGCAGTTCGGTAAATTGGCCCCAACTTGGGAAGGACCCTATGTGGTCATTGAAAAGCTTAAGCCTGGGACATACCGGCTCCAAGACAAAGATGGAAAGATTTTGAATCACCCTTGGAATATTGAACACCTCCGTTGTACTTGGAATTGAAACTATGTAAATATTTACTTGTTTAAAAGTTCATGTAAATATCTGGGGGCATACTCTTTCCTACCCTGGTGGCGCGGGGAGGTTTTAATGAGGTGTCCGGGCTCTTTTATAAAATTTAATGCCTTCTTAAAAGTCCTGAGAGTTTTTTACTTAATAATTTTTGGTAAATTTTTTATTTGAACAAGTCGTATTAAACTAAAGGAGTGATGACTACTTAATCATTTGTCATCGGAGAATTTAAACACTCTCATGTTAAAATATTTATGAAATAACCAAGGGATGTTTAAACATCAGCCACCAAAACACTCTCACGTTAAAACATTTATGAAATAACCAAGGGTTGTTTAAACATCAGCCACCAAAATTGAAAAAAACTATGCAAGAGTTGTGCAAAATAAAGCTACCCATTAAAACATACGAAGTGCCTTGGCCATCCAAGGACTTTAAATTATCAAAATAAAAAAGATTTATCCGGTCAAGGACCGGACACAGTTACAAAAAATGCCTTGGTCATCCAAGGACTTTGGTTCAATCAAAACAAAAATGAAAAGATAATTAATACTCTAAGACTGAGCCTTTGAAGATGGCTCAGCCTCACTAGCTTTCTTCTTCTTGAGGTCATCATTTTCCTCATCTAGACTCTCCCCGATTTCTCTTCTTCATCGGATGAGTCATCACTAGAGTAATCATGCTTGTCGCCATCAGCCATCGTATGGAAGGGAAGGTCTTTGTACTCTACAAAAGTCCATAAATCTCCCAGATTCCTCTTCGGAAATTTCTCATAAAATAGCAAGACCATGTCTGACTTCACCTTGGCGTACATTTCTTCCTGAGTGTCTATCACTTGGTTGGTATAAGCATCAATCCTAGCTTGGATTTTTGCCTCTTGCTCCTTTAGCAAATCATCTTTTTCTTGTGCAGCCTTGCACACCGAGTCCTCAAGCGAGATCTTGTCATTGGTCAAAGTATGAATGACCGTGTCCCTAGCCTTCACCTCCTCTTTCCAAGAAGAGAGATCTTTCTCCAACTCGGATTGCTTTGTTCGGAATTATTTGATAGTCTCTTCTAAGGTAGCTACCTTTGTGGCCCAATCCTCCTAGTTCTTCTTTAACTCCTCATTTTCCCTCTTCAAAACATCAGCATTTTGGTTGGCAATGAGGAGGTCACCATACAGTTTCTCTTTGTCAGAATTAAGGGCATTGATAATAGCTGACTGACCTCGCACTTGCTTTTCCAAACTAAGCACTGGCTAAATATTACTTAATATATAGTGAGTTATAACATCTCTTTCACTTGAGACAGAGAAAGACTTACCATTGAAGGTAACGATGTTCGAAGAGCTCGGGGGAAGGTAAAGTCCAGCAAAATCATCCGTAGGGAGATTTTCGAAGTAAAGACCAATTTCTTCAAGACCACTAATATCAACACCATCAATGCTGATATCCCCTCCTGCACCCCCTCCGGTTTGGAAGTCACTAGGGATGCCTTATGCTTGAGTTGGGTTAGTAGGGTCAACAGGGGGAAGGGGCTCCATAGGCCGCAGGGAAATCTCATCACCCTTTGAGGTCTTCTTCTTGGTCTCCCTGTCCTGGCCCTCTGCTTACAATGCCCCGTCCGGTGCGTGTGTTCTTTTAAGGACTACTACTGGAGGGGTGGGGTGGTAAGTTCCTCCCAGGATAAGTCCCTCTGGTCAGTGGTATTCCAAAGGTAAGACCTTGTTAGATTGCCTCCGGTAAAGGCATTGTGGAAGCGATTCCCCCACTTCTCAGTAGCCCAAGCATTTAGCTTGGTGCAAGTGGTCTGCCCAGCCTTCAAGTAGTCACTGAAGTCCTTAGGCAGCACTGCCAAGAAACAAAAAAAAAGACAAGTCACATAAACGAATTTGTGAAAAATAGATGGGAATGTGAGATGGGATTCTCACCATCGCTTCGCCATCTGCTGGTAAGGAGGCTCGGGTTGACACCGACTTTAATCTTCCTCCCATTCTCCTAGGCGCCACTCACAAACAAGAAATGAGTCCTCCAATTTCTCTCCGGCTCGAGCAGATCGTCCACTGCTTTGTAATTATCACCCATGTTGAAGTGGTATAAGGGAATATGATGGTTTCTACAGAGGCTGGCCACAGCTGCAAACTGCTCCATTGGAAGAGGAATTCCGGAGAGCCCGAAGGCCATAATACATGCCATGAGAGTGTACCATGCGTTGGGGCTCAGTTGGCTTGGGCAAAGTTTGATGAGATGAAATTATTTGACTATCTCCGGGTCTAAGGGAAACCTTAACCCCAGTTGAAGAGCTCAGTGAAGAAAACTATTTCACTAAGCTTGCAGTCCATCGGTGTCTCTGGATCCACCGGAATCCTTATTTTGATATTCTCCGGGATCCCCCATTTTATTCGCATCCGACCCAGTTCGGCTGTGTGGATGAAAGCATAATTAAGTTTTTGCAAAGCTATCAAATATTTAACACTTACCTTGTGGAAACAAGGTCCCACTTTTCCCACAAGGCACTCTGGAAAATCCGGATGCCTTAAGCATAGTTTCTCCTTGCCTTTGTCCTTTTTGGCAGCAACAGCCTCACTTGTTTGCCCGGAGACTTCAGACTCAAAGGGAGCTTCTTCAATAGAATCCTCCACCACTTCTTCCATTACCATGGAGGAGTTTTCAGTTGTTTTGGGTGAGGGGAGATAGAGGTTGGCTCAGCGTGCCCTTCGGACTGTTGGGCTTCACTGGCTTCTTATACTCTGGCCTCCGGTTGAGGCTCAGATGCAGTGGTTTCTTTTCGGAGACTTGAACAAGATGCCTCCGGGCCGGACAGCTTGTCCTGAGGAATCTGGATGGGTGCCTCTGACCCCGTATTGCTATCTTTAGCCCCTGATTTGGAAGGTGTACCTTTTAGAGCTTGCCTTTTTACCAAGCGACCTCTTCTCCGATTTACTAACTTCTCTGGAGAGGCATCAGCATCCGATCCCATGGCAATGAATGCGGAAGGTTTCTTAAAACTGGTGACTACCTACCCTGGTTCAACAGTAGGCTTTGATTCCTAAATCGATGAGCCCGAAACAATTGGTGAAAGGGTGGATTGGAACAACCTTCTAGATTTAACGCTTTTGGGTGAAAAAGAGCCTTGGTCAGGCTCTGTGCTTGATGTTTCTGGTTTATCGACGGGGGAAACAGGGAGGCCGGCAGCAATGCGCCTTTCTCGTTTAACCTTTTGAGCTTTTTCTAATTCTGACAAATAGAGCCACCCACCTTTTATTAAAGAGTTTCTTGATGTGAACATAAACTCACACTGAAAGAAAGTGTTTGTTTTTAGAGAGAAAACTTTGAAGTTTAGTAGAGCAAGGATGATGAAGATGGTAAAACAATAGAAAATGGACTAATTTATAGTAAATATACAACAGATGCTTTGATACCTTGGAGAATTCGAAAGGGTTGCAATGATCAAGAACGACGCTGATGTCATCCTCATTAAATGAAGAGGTTGCTTTTTGAAGAAAGTGGGAGCGCCATTCTATGGAAAAAAGCGGCTAATATGGCAAACCAGAGAGAGACACGTGTCCCACGATTTCTGGCAAAAAACCGTTTAGTTTCTAAGAACTTTTTCAGTTCGGATAAACGCTATTACACAGTTCGAAAATCTGTCCGGATATGGCTATGACCAGCTACAGGCTATTTTTTAGGTCTTGCCAAAGGCCTTTGAACACCAACTAAAAAAGGGGCTACTAATGAGTCCGGATTTGGTCACCACTCTTTATAAGAACCGGACAGGGGCAATTCAAACATCATCCACCCAACCGGACAGGGACGATTCAGACAACTTTCACTTACTGGACTGTCCGAACAGAACTAAAGTATTAAAAACTTAATCACTTCATGACTAAGTTTATTACTTGTTTACTTAAAACTAATGGGTCTTTAAACTCGACCCGAATCTATTAAACACAACCTGAAAGCCCATGTGGCCCAAATATAAAGGTATAAATACCCAACCACCTACATTAAATGAGGGTAATGAAAATTAAATACAACCATGCAGCTCAATTCTCCCTCTACACTCTATCCAAACATTAAATACCTTCAAAACTCTGGACAAAATTACCCTCATACGAAAATAAACTTCACCAAACATATGTTACTCTTTTCTATGGCACACTCTCAGAACTCTTCTATTAATGTTTCATTGTTCTTGACTGGATCATGGAGAAATTTTAAAAATAACATGCATTACTTTCTCCTCTAGATGAAATCTATAAATCTTATTTTCCCATGATTGAAGGCAGAGAGTTTTCAAAGGAAATTATTTTACTATGCTCGCCTCTCTATTCATAAAAAATGTCAATGCACTTAGAACAAAGTCTATTACAAACACATACATGAAGGGATATGGTTAGCTAGTTAAAACTTAAAGTATGAATATTTAATACTAAAGAAAATTAAAAACTAATCTTATATTATTATTTTGAGTTATCAAATATATGCGAAACTTATGGAATAACAACGTATAAGAAAAATAATATGTTGATCATATATTATATCAGTTGCACCCAACAAGAATGATTATGAATACAAACATTACTAGAAAATTACGCATTTGCAAAACGAACCTGAATATGGGTTACAATTAACAGAAACTTCTAACTTCAATATACAGGTGACATATATCAATTGATTGTTAAAGATTATATATAGAGCGAGTGAATGTAATGATGATAAGAAAAATTGAACATGAATCCAATTATAAAACTACATAGTACATGTCAAGCTTCAAGCCAAGGAGTACAAATATGTTACCTTAAATTGTGACAACATATATAATTCCAAATTTTAAAAAAACTCATCAATCATCATTTGCAGAATTTATAGAAAGACATACATCAACAAATCAACACATTGTTTAACTATTATAATTTAACTTATTCAAAGACTAACCAATGTAATGTAATAAAAAAAATACTATAGCACAACATAATATAAGTATGCTAGAAACGTAGTTCTTCCCTCGCGTTTACAACTTGTCACACTTTAGTCTCCCGTATTCACTTTTGTAATAAATTGGTCCCTAACTTTAACAAAAATGCTACAAACTAGTCCTTCATGAAATCATCAATTTTTTAGCATAATTATTCCATTTGGCCATCCATTTCAGCTTCTACGTAGAACGCTGACGTGGACGTGGTAATTTATGATAAAATAATATTTGTTATTTACCTAGTATCTGACTCACTATCCAACCCGAACCACTTAATAAACCGATCCGATCCATCTAATAATCCATCCAATTTTAATTTTAAAAAAAACTCAAATCGATTTTAGTGAGTTACAATCTCACGTTACCGAGCTTCGTGAAATTATTAGTATTATATATATACTGTTGTAATATTTACTCGAACTAGATATGGCATTCTTTAGCTTAGAGAGAGAAAACCAATACCACGAGATAAAAAAACAAATTATCAACCAAATGGCCCCCAAGGGGGTAGCCGAGTTGGTTGAGTATGGCATTCTTACGACCAAAAGGTCATGAGTTCGAGTCCCTCTACATACGCTTTCTCGGCTGAGCCTGTCACCTTGTGTGGTTTACCTTCTGGCGTTGGTTTGCAGGCTATCGCGTCAGACTGAGGGTTTACCCTGTGCGCACTCATTGCACTCTGAGTAGCGGCTGCGGGTTCCCTCCGAAAAAAAAAATTATCAACCAAATGAAGTAATTTTAAATATTGGTGCATAGCAAAAAGCGAGGAACAACACCATCAACAGAAGTCATTCCATGTTTCTTTTCGCGGGAATGAAAAATCCAGTTACTAAGGAAACTGGCTAATCTCAACTCCAACTTCCACTGATTTTTCAATAACCTGTAAAAGACCAATTTATTTTGTTACAATACTCTTTACTTCAATAAGTATCCTACCATTAACATTTCCAATATTTTTTCCCCATCGATAATGAAAAAACTATCCACTAGAAAATTTGTTACATTCAACATCAACTCCAACTGCTTGTTGGATAACCTACAATAATCTTCTCTAAATTTCATGAACAATCATGATGCTTTTATAAAATGTCTTCACATATTCCAAACAAAGAAAAAACATAGCATTGAGTTAAGCAAAGTTTCTTACCTTACTAATGCTCTTGTGTAAATTTGCACATTGTTATTTGGTAAGGGATGATGCAATATGGAGAGGATTGATTTATACCTATGAAAAATGAAATAAAATTAGTCATGAAAGCTCTATATTCAAATTTCATTCAAGCACAAAATAACACTTATTAATGGGAATACGCACTATCAAGCATATAATTTTTAAAAAATCACACTAGTAGTATATCATGATAAAGCTTAAAGCTTTATCATCATCGTCTATAGGTTCCTGTTCTAGGTTTATTTTCTACATATGATGATTAGAAATTTTGACCACCACATTTATATACCCACCATTTTCAACAATACCGTATTTCATGGCTGTTTAAGTAGTTGGCAATAATATTAAACATGTACAAGCCATTTATTAACCCTTGTAAGGTAAATCAAAATTATGAAACCTTATCCAAAAATTTCAATAATACATCAGATTAGCCAATAAAGTTTCATGTACGCACTTGTGACTGTAAATTAAAGGAGTAGCTATAATTCAGGTCAAGGAAAGAAAATAGTCAAAAATGGACTCAACAAAAGTAAATATATAATCAAATTCTGTAAATTAAAATCGCACGTCACTTTGGAGTAAATATATTGACGGTATATATATATATTATATTATATTAATAGTGTCATTGAGCTTGGTAACATGGTATTATACTCACTAAAATGATTTGAATGTTTTAATTAAAATAAGTTGGGTTATTAGGTGTGCCGAATCGGGTTATTAAGTAGGTCGGATTATGGTTTAGGTTTATTTTTAAATGGGGTGGGTTATTAGGTGGACCAGATTAGGTTATTGAGTGGTTCGGGTTTTAAGTGGGATGAGTTGGATAATGAGTCAAATATTAGGTAAATAGTAAATATTATTATTTTTAATTAGTTACCACGTTCACATTAAGATCCTACGTGGAAGCTGACTTAGATATTTAAAGGGCGTAATTGGGTTAGAAGAGCTGATATGGAGGACTAGTTTGTGATATTTTTAAAAATGTTGGAGACCGGTTTACGACAAAAGTGAATGTAAGAGATTAAAGTGAGACAAACTGCAAATGAATGAGATTAACCACATTTTTTAGCCACTGAAGCATATACCAAAAAAACAAAGATAACTCAATATGTTTATTACACACAAAATTGTTTCAAAGGTAATATAGACAAAAGGTGGGGATTAGACAATTAAAGACGTTTATTTTAATGAGAAACCTCACTATCTTTGGGAAAAAATACCCATAAGTCGATCTATAGATTTTTGGTAGTTTTACAAGAATCCAAGAATTATCTTGTCACCATAGATGGTCTTCTAATTCTTGGTTTGATTCCTATTATAAAATAAATGTTATAAACAACAATCATCACTAGAATGTATAGTTGAACACTAAAAAATAGTACGAACATGAAAGATATCTATTAGTAATGGAGACACTGGTAATGATGGCGATTTTAATAGTCGAGGGTGTTCAAATTTCTGAAAACGTTGGGAAAGATAAGGTTTTGATCTATCATCGGGTACTCTGACTTTTCAAACGTTGTGATGTCCATGTTCATTTTTTGTAACAAAATCTTCAAATGAAGAGTCGATTGATTGAAAAAAAAATCTTTTAAATTTTTTTCTTTTCGATACTTTTATATCCCTCCAGAAAATATGAAACCATCACGCTGAGATTAAAATTACATTGATACGATAGAAAGTTTTCCTATTAGATAAATCATAGGCTCCATATGAAAAAACAAAAGATACAAAATTGAGAAAATATAGTATTTTGTATGAAATAATTAATTTTGGATTTATATGTTAATAATATTTTATTTTTGTAGATATAAATAATTAGCATATATGAGCGAATTTCTAAATTAATAATATTTATCTTAGGTATTTATTGGTAAAAATCCTAAATAAAATTATATCTTTTTGTGTCCAATAAGAATAAAAAATATATTATTATATATAATATAAAAATGTATTATTAGTATTAGATTTAAAAATCTATTTTTAAGTATTGATGTGGTTATTTAGCGATCGTTCAGCTTCGCTGAAGCGGAGATCAATATGTGAGTTAGTTGCATGTTTGCTTAACAGCATCATAGGTCATTAAAAAGAGAGTAATAATATGTTATCTTACTGATTGAAGTTAAACATGTATATATAAGTTATGTTACAATAAATGATTCTCAGATATATAGGTATTTAAGAAGATATTTCTATGACCACTAAGATATGTAGTTAAATATATATATTTACATGTTTAGATCATATTTTTGAACTAATTGATTCGGGCTCAACTAATTACATGCTTATCAGTAGCCCTCTAGTCTTGATGAGAGAAACCAAAACATTCTAGCATAATATTTTCCTAAAGCGATCTTGTTGCAGTTGATGCTTTCTTTTATCTTTACTGAAGCTTGTGTTGCATATCTATTGCATCTCTGTTTTTGCTGAGGTATTATTTGTCTCTTAATTGTTTAGTTTGGGTGTTACTCGATCTTTGTATTTTATCATTTCTTATGGATTATTTACTTATTATTTATGATTTTTTGAAGTCCAGTTACTTTTTAGAGCACTTATTCCTGCTTCATTTTTCTTTCTTTTTCTTTGGTACTTCTTGATTTTTGCTTTGGTTTTCTTTATTTTTTTTCTAATTGGGTATTTTTACGTATGTGTACTTTATGAGTATATTGTTTCAAAATTATTTTACTTGTTTTATAGTTGTGCATAGCCCTCGTAGTCCTTTTTAAATATTAATTGTAAAGGCTATAGCAAACTAATAAATTAAACCAAAACAAATTACTGGTTCTTTGGTGAAATTAAGTTATGGTATGAATGTTCTCAACATAATATGTGTTGTAAACACTCTTTTTTTTTAAGTAATTCCGCGTTTGGAGCTTTTATATTTTGGTTAAATCTCTTACTTCTCTTTCAAAGCTCAGGCTTAAGGTTAAGTTATTCTTTATCCCTTTTGTCAAAGTAAATCTGCTCAATTTGGCTAAAGAGAATTAGAAATAACATATGTAATGTTCAAAATATACTTATTTTCCTAATATCTATTCACTTGAGAGTAAATAATTAATTTGAAATGCTTATTTGTACATATGTGTATGTATGATTTGACTTGTGTTGATAGCTTGTGCGCATGCAGACGTTTGACTTAATTATTAATTTTATTATTTTATATGTTCGGCGTATTTTTCCTGACAAAATCTTGACCATTAAATTAATAGAAGATATACAGTGAGAATTATTCTCTATTTTAAATAATCTTTATTTTTCTTGGCATTTTCTTTATCGGTTTCTTATTTGGTAGTTTGTATAAATGAATAACAACCTCATTTATTTCTTTAACATTCTTCTCAAATGTACTTAGTCGATACTCATCATCTTTGATTATGGATTCATGTAATGTTAAAGATATCATTGGTGAGGACTCGATCCTCTCCAATTTTATGGAAAATGTCTTTAACAAAGAACGAAATCTTGACTTTGTAATGCATTCTTACACGTTGCTCTCAAAGACTAAGTTTATCATAAATTTGAAGATTAGTCAATTCCTCGTACGTTCATCTTTATTTCCCTAAACAAGGTAATACTCTAGTCGATGTTCGGCATGATGAGATCATTTTTGTCTTTCATATTGTTGACCATATGCTTCGTTTTTATTTTGATAATGAAATTGTTGATTTTTTCCACTTGAGTCAGATTTGTCCAAGGCAATTTACTCCCCAGTTTTGGATCTTTCTTTATTCGAATGTTATCATGTCAAGAAATGTTTTTGGATGTTTTTTGTCAAATATTTTTTATCCATTATCAAGTTTTCGGGTCGCCAAAAGAATAAGTTCTTCTAGATGTTTGTATTTCCGTTTACTCAGATAATTACAAGCTTCCTCAAAATTACAAAGGAATGGAACCTTCTTAGAATTTTAATTATTTTAGTTAAAAACAGTCATGGTTCTGACAATATTTACTAGAGTGTCAATAGTGTAACTTTCTTAGAATTTTAATTATTTTTGTTTCATCACTTCTCCATTTACTAACTTTTATTTTGTATTTCAACTCATGTCATTGATTTTATCTTTGATGAATTGCTAGTTCATACTAGATATGGAAGGATGATGGAAGAGGCAAGGTAAAAACAATTATTGTGCTTTTATAATGGTTCCTAATAACTTTGTAGAAGCCAGTCGTTGGCGTGATAAAGGTGTTCAGTGTAATTTTGTTGGTGTTTCTTTTCTGAAAGAAGTTAAAATAGTAAACCTACTAGTACCAAATGTAAAGTTCTCTCATCAAAGATACATGCTTTGAAATAATTATTATCTGATTTTCCCGGCACTGGTTCTGAAATAATCAATTCTATTGTTACATCAGTAGAAGTGGATGAGGATTGTGATGAAGAGAAAGATTATGTTCCATTTGAAAGGTGCAATCGCTCAAGTATTTTATTTGTTTTATCACTTATTCTTATATCGTTATAATAAACATAGATTTGTTTTTGTAAGTTATTTACCTGTGGATGATGAAGTATGTCTGTGAAGGATGTTTTTTCTCCTCCACGATCTCTTTCGACTCTTCTACCGAATCCTGATTTATTCTTTCTACTAGTTGTAAATAGTAATATTTTTTTCTCTTTCCCCGTTGATCCGTCAGATATTGTATAACCATTTGATGGTTTTGAGACGTCCGACATAGGAGTTATAAGCATTACTTGCCTAAAATTCAACTTTCAGACTTCTTTTTGTACTTTTAGAGCTTTGGAAACCGCGTAGTTATGTCTACTTTTGAATTATCTCTTCTCGTTAATAATGAAAATTTCTTAGCTTCGACAAACGTTAATGGTGATGTTATTTGTGTGATTTCCAAAGATGACAAGAGTGATAGAAGTGAACATATACACCTTAGAATTACTTCGTTTAGTGAAAATGTTGAAGAAATTGATGGTGTAAATGATGATGCTACTTGATATCCCAACATGTAGTTAACTCTTCAACACATGCACTTGCTACTGTAATTGCTCTTTGAAGTTATTTCTCTAAGTCTGAGAATATCCTTCTATTAGCGTTTGATTGTAATGTCACTCTTAGAAGTGGCATGATTTTTATGTCTCTTGTCCTTTTGGGTCTATAGATTTTGCTTCATTTTCTTTTATTCTTCATGGTAGTCAGATTACTGAGGCTATTACTTATTTTTGTGTTATGTTCGGGCATAGACATTCTTATTTTTTTCTTTTCTCTGTAGAGATAGTTGGTCTTCAATTAGATCTTGATTTTGAGGTTATTAATTCTATTTCTTGATTTTCCAAATCTTTTTCTTTTTCTTTTTCTTATAAATTTATTTTTGTTTAAAACCTATTTTCAATGGGTTGAAAATATGCAATACTTTTCAGGTTGGATCAATCACCAAATCTCTAGGTTCTTCTGAAGGGTGCCTCATCCCCTTCTAATGAACGTTCGGACTTGAAGGGTGCTCCTGCGTCTAGTGTTCAAAGGATGGGCCAGTTGCAGGAAATTCTTAATGAGAGCCTAGAAAAACAAAAGCTTTTATTTCTTCAAGTAAAATCTCATACTAATGTTTTATCCAATAAGTGTATTGTTTTGTTAGAGGTAAAGTCAGATATATTGGCCCTTCAATCAGAAATTTCTGAACTGGAGGTTGTGCAAGCAAGTCTTTACAACTTTCTTGCAGATGCAATATCCAAATCGCATGTTCTTCTTCGATATTGAAGGATGTGCACAAAGAATTGGCCTATTTCTTATCATCATGGTATATTTTCATATTGTAATTATAGATCTGGTACAAATTCTCTCGTTTGTACTGCAACCGTAAGGTATTGGTTTTTAACCTGATTTTTTTTGCCAGGGTCAGACTGTACCTAATTAACCGATGATATTTATCCTTAGCCTTTAGATATTCTTTAATTTTGTATATAATATGTATTTTTTTTCTCTTTTTTGTGATTGTTATTTTACTAATATATTTTTGCAAAACTTTTTTTATGCAATATCACTTTTATATTTTTTGTGCATGAGTCTTTGTACCTTCGACATATCTTGTATTTTATATTTTTTCTACTGACTGATCAGGTACAATAGATCGAGAATTATTTTTTAGAACCTCATTGTTCTCTACTATGATTTTTCTAGAATTTACTAAGAATGTTCAGGATGCATGACTTCATGGTATGGGTTTTCCCTTCTTTGTAAGCATATGTAGATTTTTACTACGGATTAACTTTTGGTGATCCGTTTTTTTGTTATTATCCGTTGCTAAGATTTGTGACAGTTGTTTATTATTTTTATGTTTTATTTGCTCTATATCAAATAAAAAATGAACAAAATTTGTTGGCAAGAATTTATTAATTTTGAATACATCATTAAAGCCTTATCGCACCACTGGGGGAGGAAAGAATGCATCTCCATAGTTTAATAAATATTTCTAAATTAGAAGTAAGGCACAAGCTCTTTAGCCCGCATGACTATAATAGAATTCCAAATGCTTTATATTCCAAGGGTGCCACACTTGGTTTCCATTTCCATCCAGCAACGGGTGTGTTCCTCACTTTACTTTTGTTTCGACCGTAAATGGTTATTCCCGCATCGCGTTTATCTTTTCACGTCTTTTTTTTATGTTGAAAGACTATTCTCATTACTTTGTCACATGGTTCGAAACTCTTGAACGGAATTTAGAATTATATATATATATATATATATATATATATATATATATATATATTCATCAGTGCTTTGATCAGAGGTGTGTGTGTTGATTCTTTTTTCCTCGACTAAGTCGACCGTCATTTTTTTATTTTTGTCATTCTCGTCCTTACTGTACATTGAAAACCTATGAGATGGTGTAATTATTTCTATTGGTACTACCATCACTATACCACAAAACTATGGTATATGTTTTTTTTGTGGTATTTTTTGGTGTTGTTCGATATGACTATAGAACATCTTGCAGGGTTTCCGACCAACTTCATGATTCTTCGTCTAATATTTTGTTAGTAACTTCGACTATAGTTCTGTTAGTCATTTCGACTTAGTTATTGTCAGCCAAAGTAATGGCTGCAGTTAATGAACACTTGCTAAGATGCTGCAAGAGGTAATCCGAGTTTTGACTCTTTACAATTTCAAGCACAAAATTAACAAGGGAACATAAGGTAAATCAAACACACAATAAGAGATATAATATTGTTTCGGATTGTGAAGAAATTCTACCTCAACGGGCAATGGACACAGATTTTATATATATATGAGGTTACAAAAAGATTCTTCAAACACTAAACAGTCAAGTACTCATCTTTTATTACAAAACATTCGCATCTTAAAAAACTATGAATCTCAAATTTATCTCCAAGTTTTAAACTTCTACCTCTCTACAATCTCTAAAATCAAGATATTCAAAGAAATTTATCTCACTAAATATTCTTCAAATCACACCACGCTCCAAGGCTTCAATCTTCTCTTTCACATTATACAGACTCAATGATGTGAAGCGTGGCACACTAGGATCACAATAACGTTCGTCATGTATATATTTTTCCTAGATACATGAGGAAATATCGCATGCCACACTCATACAAGTATGAGTCTTAAGTAGTAATAATATTTCCTGACGTAAGGCTGTTAACTAGAGCATGCTTGTACTATTTTTCTCCTCTTTAAATGCACATTCCAGATTAATCCTCTTAATCAACGACATAGATCTCCATCCAATTCAGAATCTTCACACACAAGTTACCATATTCTTTTCATGAAAATAGAGGCATATCCAGAAGTCTTCGACAACCAGTTACCATATCGTCCGTCTGTAGGAGTCTAATATGCACTTTCGGTTCCACGAGTAACAAAATATGTTTGTCTTCATTTATGCTCAACTCTTAGATGTTAGTAGAATTCTCCACACCTAAGTTCGGTTGAGCATCCAACCACATGAAGAGCCCTTAAGTTTTGACTTACTCACATCTTCAACCCTTAAGGTACGGCTGAACTGCAGTAATCAGATTTCTCTAAGTTCAACATTTAGTTCCAGCATTCGATACTTAATTCCAATTTGAACACTTAGTTTGTTTCAGTTCCAGTCTTTTGTTTCATTATTCGACATTTAGTCATAACTTCAACATTTAACTTATGTTCTAAATTACAACTTGACACCAAATTACAACTTCGACACCAAATACACTTCCGATAATAATTTGTTGCCGCTATTTTTAACTTATACCCAAAAAAACTACTTCCCTACATCTAACTTTAGTGGACTATAAAACCTCGTAATAAATAACCCCTATGTATATAAATTCAAGTTAAAATTTTAACAACTAATGTCCAATAAGATGACTTAATTATAAAATTAGAGGATGAAAAAATGGTTTTAGCCTTAAATAAAGCGAGATTGTCAAGTTGAATAATAAAAAAGAAAAGTAATTAAACAAAGGTGAAAATAACGTTTTTATCTACCGGCTGGTGACAATATTCAGATAGACATTTAATTATGAAAATTAATTTTTAAATATAAAATTCTTTCAAAACTGTAAGATACCAACAAAAACAAATAAAAAAGCAATTGTCAAAACATATCATTATTGTTATCTAGCTTTCTCGAAATGACATAAATTTTTATTTGAGATTAAAACCCAAAGTTAAAATAATTAAAATAAGAAGGCCTAACACATAAAGTTGTCAACTTTACTTGTAGTTTAACCACAAATTTCTAAAACAATAACTTATCCGGGTAAAAAGAAGGAGCTAAATGGATCCAAACCCGAACCGTTTAACTAGCTACTATACATTTGTAAATGGAGAGGCCAGACAGCTCTTTATTCAGACACCAAACAAGAAGAAAGGCAAGACACGGAACGGAATGGCAGAAGTCAAAATGGAGGAAGATGGGCACAAGATTTACGGTGGTGATACCCCAGACGTTTTAGAAACGGAAGGCGGTGTAGAGGTTCGCGGCGATGGCAAAGACGTCGACATATCCGCCGACGATGCCCCTAAGGTCTGTGCATGTCTCTTTACTGAAGATCGAGTTATAATTCGATCGAGTAATCAATCTATGCACTTATGTATACGATTTAGTGTGTTTATTTTAACATGCATGGTGGATTTGAAGGAGCTCGAGCTTGATGAATTTAAGCAGCGGTTGAAGGAGATAGAGGAGGAGTCTGCAGCTCTAAGCAAAATGCAAGACAAGGTCGCTGCTGAGATGGGCTCGGGCTCCGGGTCTCTATCTTTTCAAGGTTCTGATTGTGAATTAATTCAGATTATATTTAATTTTTGTTTTTCTACTTACTTGTGGTTTTGAATTTAGATGCAGAGTCTCTGGCTGCTTCCAAAGCCGAGATAGATTCCCGATCTGTCTTTGTGGGCAACGTGGGTATCTTCTCTTTGCTATCCACTTTATTATATAGCTTACTTGAGTCTTTATCATGATTTAAGTTTTTTTTTTGGTTATGCTTGTTAATAACAGAGATCCGAGCGATTCTATTTATATGTTAAAAGTTTCGTACAGTCTTTGAACTTGGCAGCCTCATGCAAGCCTGTGTTTGCTTTTGCCTTTATGGTCACTATGAATGTAGAACTTGGCAGCGTCATGCAAGCTTGTGTTTGTTTTTGCCTTTATGGTCTCTACTAAATGTAGAACTTGGCTGCTTTTGCGGTTATAGGGGGAATCTACACAGATTTTGAACTTGGCACCCTCATGCAAAGCCTGTGTTGGGTTTTGCCGCGGTAGCGTGGGTCTTAAGTTTTCAATATGATATCTCAAAACATATTAAAGCCCTAACATTGTTTTTGGAAAACCAGTTTTTAAGAGATGGTACGATGAAACTGACTCAGATTCAGATTCTTGTCCGTGTCTTAATCTTGAGATTTACTTTAATGTCCGTTCCTTTTATACAGTTATGTTTTTAATTCAAAAACACTTTTCAAATCTAGTTTTCTTAACTGTTCTCCAAACCTTGGTTAGAAACTGAATTTTCTCAACTGATTAAAACTATAAACTGATTGTTTATGTTTTCTTAGTATATTTTTGAAGTAGTTGTCTCTCACAAAAACCTTCTGTGAGACTGTTCTATTATTTCTCTTTAATATATTATTAATATTTTAAATAAATATTGGTAATTGTATGCTAGATATAAATCTAGCTATACAAGCTATAGCAAACATTTTTTTATGTTATAAGCCTGTGTTATTTGAGTATTTGGTGCTCAAATTATATATATATATATATATATATATATATATATATATATATATATATATATATATATATAGCAAATACTTTTTATGTTATACGCGTCTGTGTCATTTGAGTATTTGGTGCTCAAATTATATATATATAGCAAACACTTTATATGTTATACACTTGTGCTACAGTGTTGTTCAGATCCAACAATTTTTACTTTTAAATTTTTTTCAATATAATTTTTTTTAACTTTTAAATAGAAAAAAGAAATTTAGTCATCTAAGTTCATATTTTCTTATAAAAATAAAGTTATAATTTTATTATAATTATTTTAGTATAATAGTGTAATTTCAAAGTTTTTTTAATATTAATTTTTTAAGTTTTTATATGAAATATGATATGGAATCAAAGTACAAAGTAAAATTTTATAGTTTATAATGTTATATATTCTAATTTTCTTTTAAAGTCTAACTAAACTATATCCTGTATAAATATGTGTAATAATTTGATTTAAAAAATAATAGTACATAAATATTAATAGAAATGTGAAATGGATCATTAAAGTACACATATTCAATATGGAAAATTGTTGCCATAAGTTGTAGGTTGTTTTTAGTTTTAGTCTTATTGGGATTTTCTCATAGATTTAGGCGTAGTTATTAATAGCTTACAGCATCCCAAAAGCTAATATGTATATCACATTATTACATAGTTAAATATTCATGTTATTTAGTAAAATGTACTTTCCAACCTATAATGCAAAAAAGAAATATATATTCGGTAAACAAAAGATTTATGTAATTAGTTTGGTAGGAGTATTAGTAGCCTCTCCCTTTGTACTCCCGACACACCACCTGTGTCTAGGTTGCAAGATAATATTAAACTCTATATGGATTTGATTTATGCAGGTTGCTTATGCCTTGACACCAGAACTAGTGCAGCTGCATTTTAAGTCATGTGGTACAGTAAACAGGGTTACTATTCCCACCGACAATGCAAAACTTCCAATGGGTTTTGCTTATATTGAGTTCCATGAAATCGAAGCTGTGAAAAAAGCACTCAAACTCAACGACTCGGAGTTGCTTGGCCGCAGATTAAAGGTACCCGAGGCTTATCTTATGTATGCCTATGAAAAAAAATTTGATTTTAGATTCTATTTTCTAATATTATCTTTACATCAATATAATCCTTAGGTTTCGCCTAAACGGACCAATGTACCTGGAAAGAAAGATTACCGACCTAGGCGTGCTCTATTCAGGAGGCCAAATGTCCCTTATGAATATGGGTAGGTTATTCTTGTACGCTTTTACACTACCTACCATTTATTCGAGTTTATCTTTTCAATTTACGCAATCGATCCTTTTGCAGAAAGTTTCCAGGGTATCCAAGGGGAACGAGGGGAACGCGGTACATGCCATATAGTGCTTGAATCGAGTGATGTGTATGGTTTTATTTTCAAACTTTTCCAATAAGTGTATGAATGTCTATTGGACTTGGTATTACAATTCCGTCGGCTGAAACTTGAATAATGTCTGTATGTTTTTCTATCTTGTTGTTGAACTTATGTTACCTAAGTACTTTATATTTCGGTTCTTAGTCATCACCTGTCTGTGTTTATTCTTGCTTTTCAAAATCAGTTTAGTATCTTTCGTAAGAACATGAGTTGGTTGAAACATTGGTTTAGGTTAGAGCTAGCTGACCATATGGTTGTTGTAGGCATGTTTGGTATATTACGGTGTTGAAGGCACGTTGTTTCAGTGTTTCAGTGTGGCTGTTAGGTTGATGTCTAGACTAAGACACCCCAACCATATTTGGTTTATAAATTCAAAAATTACTTGTTCAATTGCATGTGGTAATTCAACCAAACTTTGCTTAAATTGACAACTTCATTGTATCAACCTACCCATCATTTTCATCTTCAAATTCCACAACTACTTAATTATAAGTAGGTATTATCATGAGTCCCACCACTAGAGAAACTATATGCACCACACTCGGGTATTGCAACCCAAAAAGATATATTTCTTTTAGTCCAAACAGAGAACATTCAATTGTTTCAAAATATAATTAAAATTCATATATAAATTCGTGAAACCCATAATCATTACACTATATGATATTAAAAAATCAGTAAATCGAAGCTATCTTGAAAACTCACCGAATTTGGTGATGGTCATCAATTTGCCTTTAATTTAATTAGAAGCAAAATTAACACCATCTTTATTCATTGATAGTGGTACAAACATTGTAAACTTAAAGACCAAAGGAAAGTGGGGTTTGGGTTCCGATTCTTCTTTTTCTCAGTCGTTCCGCAATGATAAAGGCTAGCTCAAGTGATTGAGAAGCATTGAGACGTGGGTCGCAGTGGGTGTGGTAACGTGAAGTAAGATCGTTGAATGTGACAGTGCGTGACCCTCCTACGCACTCGGTCACATTCTGGCCAGTCATTTCCAGATGGATGCCACCGGGGTGGCTGCTTTCTTGCTCGTGGACGTCAAAGAATGCTTTCACTTCAGCCTGGTGGGATAATAGACAAGAAGAATACTATCAGCACCGCTGAGTTATGAAACAGCAGAAAAAATAATAAAAGATTTTTATTTTATTATATCGTCAATTATCAGATTGGTGGGTTTAGGAGAAAGTAGCTAATTATGTATGCATAAATAGGTAATGCAATATCATTTACAGCACAAAGTACAGCTTGTTAGCTTGTTTGGTCTAACATTTTAGAGTTTATAAATGCTAGTTTTTTAAGCTTATTTTGGTTCTAGCATTAAAAAGCCTTAAAAGCTAAACGCTAACCTTTTCTTTAAGTCTGGGCTTTTTCTATGATTATTTAAATCCAACTTTGTAGCTATACAAAACAATCAAATCTTTGTACATAACAACACTAAGAAAATATATGAAGCATGCTAACTTCATATTCTATGACAGAATTAGTAGGGCAAGAATATATACCACAATAGCATCGAAAGGACGTGTCTTGATTCCAGAAGGCGCCTTGATAGTGTTTCCGTGCATTGGATCGCAAACCCAGGTCACAATTTGACCAGCCCTGCGAACTGCCCTGATCAAATGCGGAAGTTTGACCCTCATATTTTCAGCACCCATTCGTACAATAATCGTAATCCTTCCAGGCTTGTTCTCCGCATTCAGAATTTCAATGAGCTTAACTAGCTCGTTAGGGTCCATTTTGTTACTCACCTGCATCAAAGGTTTCATGTTTAGTAAATTTTAAAATTCTCATGATGAGCTAACTCCTTTAGAAAATAGTTTAAAAAGTGAAAAGCTATAAAAAAAAGTATCAGATTTTATATTTTAAAAGACATTGTCAGACTTCATGTGGCTTTAAAGTGAAAATTTATTATTACTCTTGAAATCATAATGTAACACCTATGGAAATCGGTTTTAAAACTGAAAATCTAGAAAACAAAATTGTGATTTAAGAATTCATATTAGCTTGCACTTGAAATACCTTGATGCCGAGAGGATTAGCGATTCCTCTTAGAAACTCAACGTGAGCACCATCCAATTGGCGGGTGCGCTCCCCACACCAAACCATGTGAGCGGAACAATCATAGTACTTCCCCGAAGTTGAATCTAACCGAGTTAGTGCTTGCTCATATGGCAGCAGCAAACACTCATGGGATGTCCAAAAGTCGGTTGTTTTCATTATAGGATGGTCAGCAGTCAGGCCTGCGGCAGACATGAACCCCAATGCCTCATCGACTCGGCTAGCTAACTCTTGGTACCTGTTTATTAACAAAACACCAATACAATACAGTACAACAGTTATAAATCAGCAGAAGACCGAAGTAACAATTTTTTAAAAAATCTTACTCTACTAAGCTGATAACATCAAAGATATCCCAATTTATTCAGCCATCTTTTATTTGCTTTCGTAAACACTTTCATTTTCACCATTAAAGTCAAATATGTTTATTCAATGCAACTCTAATTGGCTTATAACATCAAATATGTCAGAGTATATTCTACTATTTTTTTTAAATAATTTTATTTTTGGGCTCATCATCAAACACTTTGACATTCACCTTGTGTAATTGAGTGTTTAAATGATTATCAAAAACAGTTAAATAAACAGTTAAATAAATGATTATCAATTTACCTATCTCCTTGCTCGCTCTTCTCAGCAAAATCAAGATTCCATTGGGTAACTCTCTGCATTGCAGCGTAACCACCAGTGGCGAACGACCTAAGAAGATTCAAAGTCGCTGCTGATTGACAGTAGGCTCTAACCATCCTCTCTGGGTCTGGAATTCTGGATTTCTCATCAAAAGCATCACCGTTGATATTGTCTCCCTTGTAACTCGGAAGCTTTACACCATTCTTCTCCTCCATTGCATCAGACCTAGGCTTGGCAAATTGACCAGCCATTCTTCCAACCTAAACAAATAACCGCATAGTTTTCATCATCAATGTCTACTAAGATATTTAAAATCAGAACAAAAGAACAAAAAAACTACATAAATAATAATATCCAAATTTCAAATTGAAAAGTTAAGAAGTCACTTGATATGATAACTTTGGTCTTATGCTGTTCATTTTCAATGATTTGTTTAGTCCGTGCCTGATTTGAAATTCGTTAAAAGAAAACCATTCATGCCAGAAAACGGACACCAGTAACATGACTTCACAAAACCAACTTACTGGACCCCCCAAGACCAATACTTTTAGGCCGCTATGGTTCGGTATTCACTTAAACATCTTAGTAATGAGTTTTAAATTTTTAATTGTTTCATGTACGAACAAAAAACCAAACTGGACCACATAGTTACATACGAATTCCAAATATACAAAACAAATTTATTGGATCCCTCAAGACTAATACTTTTAGACTGCTATTGTTCAGTCAGATTAATCATCTTAGTACTGAATTTTAATTGTTTTCATCTACTCCGAAACTGGAAAACATAGCTGCATACAGATACCGAATTCACAAACAAGAGTTCACAAACTAGACTTGTTGGATCACTCACGGTCTATTTATTTTCAGGTCCATATGTTTTGGGCAGATTGATCTAAACACCTGACTAACACTTTTAAAGGGTTGTCTACACCAAAAGCGGAAACTAGACCAACATAGCAACATACCAGCAGAGACTCCATACACACCGGCCTGCTTTTATGATAGAAAGCACAACCAACTTAACCAGAGGATTCAATTAATCACCAGTAAATCAAAACCAGATCATGAATAAATCTAGCAAAATAAAATCTAAACTATACAGTGGCCTTAATGCACACAATAGATCAAAATTATAGCGCAAATCACATAAAAACGTTAAAATATTGCCAAATCATTCTAAAATGGTAATGAAAACAATAAGAATCTAAAAGTTTAATGGGAAAAAACGAAGATTGAATCTGACCTTGATGACAGGGACTTGTGCACCAAAAGTGAGGACAACACTCATCTGCAACAAAACCCTAAAGGTATCCCTAATGTAATTGGCACTGAACTCCTTGAAACTCTCGGCACAATCTCCACCCTGAAGTAAAAATGCATTTCCCTTAGCTGCGGCGGCCAATTTCTCTTCCAAATTTCTGGCTTCTCCGGCGAAGACGATCGGGGGAAACGCCTCGATAGTTTTCAAGACCGTTTCGAGTTTTTCGGCATCTGGGTATTCTGGCAACTGCAATGCCTTCTTCGTCTTCCAGCTTTCCACCGTCCATTTGGCTGGAGGCACAGCCGCCGTTTCCTTGACGACGGGGGCGGGAGCGGTGGAGTTGGTGGAATCCGGCGCCTGGACGGATTTGATCAAACTGAAAGATCTAGATTTGGTGGTGGGGAAGAGAGAGAAGGTGGTTTGTGGGCGGGGTTGGTGAGGTTTGAAGGTAGAGTTACCGGTGAGGAACTTGGAAGAGGAGAGAGAAGAAGCTGTTGAAAGAGCCATCTATACTTTGAATTTTTGAGGGCTTTGGCTGTGGAGAGAGATAAATGAGGAGATGGTTTCTGAGTAAGGAAGAGAGAAAGACGGAAGAGGTTTTTATAAATGCGATTTTTCAGGGAGAGAGAGAGAGAGGCAGGCGTTGGTAGGTGGTGTGGAGTGTGGACTTTCAAACAAATACGAACAACACCTCAAAGAAAGTTGGTAAACTACAGTAGGGGTATTTTGGGTAACATAAACAAAACCAACCAAATATGAAAATTCGTTAATTTTAGGTCAATTTTAGCAAAATCAAAAAAGTTGCAACTTTGTCATTTTTAGTACTATAATGTAAAATTGTAGGGTGTAGGGTGGTTCACATTTAAAGGTAAAGTGTTTTATTGCCTAAAAATCACTACAAGTCTACATCCACACCAACTATTATAAAACAATCTATATGTTAGATATATATTATTTGAATCTTTGTGTCATATGTATTGTTCTTGTTTTATCGGAGAATTGTTTTGATAAAAGAGAAAGAACGATTCGCTCAGGTAAAAAAGTATTTCACCTTTAGGCCATTTTTAATCGTAGTCTTCCCGAAAACCTGATCCAACTATTTACAGATTTTAGATTTATT
This sequence comes from Limnanthes douglasii subsp. nivea, assembly GCA_036936605.1. Classification (NCBI taxonomy): domain Eukaryota; kingdom Viridiplantae; phylum Streptophyta; class Magnoliopsida; order Brassicales; family Limnanthaceae; genus Limnanthes; species Limnanthes douglasii. The sequence goes on from JAUPFV010000005.1 coordinate 169,810,243, forward strand.
TACAGATTCATGGCACACCTTCTAACCCTTATTTTATTATTCTAGGAATTTTTAATATAAAAAACTCAATTCAAATAATTCTATCTTTTAACTATTCATCTAATCTATTTCTCACTCTATTTCACTCTCTCAATATTTACATTATCATTCTACATTTACTAACTTTACAATAAATAATTTAACTTATATTAATAATTAATAATTAATATTAATATTTTTTGTATTTTTTACAATATCATTTATTTTAAATTTACGTTTTAAATTTATTTGTTTGATTCCGTTGTAGAATTATGATAAAATTTGGAAAATATAATTATATCAATAACATTGTTTATTTTAAAAAAATTAAATGTGTAATAAATTTTAACTTTTGAATCTAATTTTATAAATTATTATAATAGTAGATTAGTTTAAGTTTTGGTATAAAAATTTATTAACATAATTATTTTTTAATTCTGTTAATAAAAAAGTTATATTATTATTATACGGTAATAGTAATAGTGGAGAATTTTAAATTTTATATTTAATTTTGATTTTTTATACTTTACTAATTTATTAATTATATGATACAATATAAAAAAATAAATAATCACATAATTAATAAATTAATCGAAGAAAATTTTTTTTAACCCGCTTTAAAATTAAATGATATTAATTTAATTAAAATCTAAATATATTTACTTTAAACCGTTATTAAAATTCAAGGAATAAATAACAATTTTATTTATTTTTATTTTTATTTTTAATTTAAAACGTAATAATTTTTATTATTCCAAATTTCGAAAATAACATTTGATCTGTAATTTTATAAATATTTAAATAAAATATTTATAAAAATAAATAATAGCGTGCGGTTTATTTATCTTTCTCTCTCCTGCACATGCATTTAAATTTCTTTTTCTCTTTCTTCGTAGAACTTCTCTCTTTTTTTAGAAACCATTTTCTACCGCCGGTCCTGGTGCAGACCGACGGTTAGAAATGGCCTTATGAGGAAACTAGGCATGGGCATATTAACCGGAACCGAAAGAACCGAACCGAAGTAGATTTAGTTCTTTCATAATACCCGAATGGTTCTAGTTTTCAATTACCCACGGTTCTCGGAACCGAACCCTACCGAACCGAAGAACCGTGGGTACCCGTTAGGAACCGAACTTATGTATTAAGATTTAATTTTGAATTGTTTTAAAAATATATTTTATTTTTCAAAGTTAGATTCCCCTAAATTTGTCATTTATGATTGATCTCTAATTATTTTCTCTTTAATAAATGATTACATATTTTATTCAAAGTGGCGATATATTTACAAACTATTATGCGTATAAACAAAATAACAAAATACCAATCTTTATATAATTTAATAAACTTGATATCATCTCTCTATTTTTTTTTTTTATTACTAATTTTATTCTTTAATATATTAATATTAAATATTTTTTAGATTTAGTATTTTTTTCTTATAATTTAACATAGTTTTATTGTTTTAAAGTGTAAAAAGAGTTTTATATACGTTGATATTGCAAAGCATTTAAAGTATCCAAAACTACCCGAATGGAACCGAGTTAAGTACCCATACCGAACCGAATTAAGAAGAACCGAACCGAACCGAACCGAAATTTATTCGGTTCCTAAATGGGTACTAGTTTTAAAAAACCGAAAGAACCGAAAACCGAAAGAACCGAACCGAACCGAACCGAAGAACCGAATGCCCATGCCTAGAGGAAACTCTTTTTCGAATCGAAATCGAAACCTTTGAATACCTCTACTAAGAAATTGAAAAAGGAAAAGTTCTCAACATTGAATCTCTGAATCGAAAAGAATTGAGTTCATATTTTTTTATTAGAAAAAATCGGTGATAATATCGAAAGATTTAGAAGAATAGTCAAACAAAAAAGTTCATCGTTGGTGATATCTATAACGTTGGTGATATCTATAATTAAAGGCTTACATACATGAAATTTGGAGAAATTATAAATCAAAATACATTTATGGTTTCAATTGATCCCGATTCTCATAAGTCTATATGGAACCAAAAAAATTCATCAAATCGACAACAAAAGAAAAGGACCATGAACTCTAATGAAGCACGAATACAAAAAAAAAGATGCATCTTAGATGCAGAGTGCTAAAAACAAACTTGTACCTCAATCGAAATTAAAGAAATTGAGATCATTCACATAGATATGAAAGACCAATTTCAACCTCTTAATAAGATTACCTTGACAACACAACACCACAACAACAATGGAAAATCTTACGAAGAAACCAATAAGAGTTATTACTATATAATAAGACTACATTGACAACACAACACCACAACAACAATGGGAAATCTTACGAAGAAATCAATAAGAGTCACAACAGCAATGGGAAATCTTACGAAGAAATCAATAAGAGTTATTACTTATATATCAAGAAAGAGATTCTACACGAGAAAGAGATTGTAAAGTCAATCATTTATTACTTTCTTGTGTACCAGGACCATAACCCGATAAATTGATGATTTAATTTATATCTGTGATTTATTAATACAGGCTTAAGTGTTGAGATTTGGATCCTCTTCATCATAGTGCCCATATTCAACTTGGTTGCCACACTTGAGCCCATAACGCCTTTTTCAATTTAGTTATTTAAATAATTAACTCTATTACTTTTAAATTGGACTTCCTTAAGATAATAACCGAATATGTTTATTTAGCATGTCGGTCCAAATTATTGTAAGTCCATAAATATATTAAATAAATATATTCCAACAATCTCCCACTTTGACCGCCACATACGACTCAAAAATACATATTCAAGTTTAACGGGATCCATATATTCATTGTCAATGGGCAAACGGTACAACCCCGTACATGACTGATAACAATAAAGGACTAAAGACCTCTTTCTTGTAATGAGAACAATAGGATACAACAGGTAATCACATAACATATCTATTATCAATCAATTACTTGGGTCAATTATGGGGTGTGGCCTAAGAGTAATATGGCTTGTAATGGTACATATATACTCTTAAATGGTTCCTACATTTGGAGATCCAATACACTACACATATCAATAAATATTTCCAAGCATATATATATATATTGCAATAAACTTTAAATATGCACAATACTGCAAAATATAACATCAGATCCTATTACAAACTCTCTCATTGAAACTAGCAATCCTCTAAATCAACTACACCTATACTGATGGTGTGTCCCTGGAAAACCTTAGGCAAAACCGCCTTTGTTAGAGGATCTGCTATCATGGAGTTTGTGTCGATGTGCTCTATACTTATCTGACCCACATGTACTCTTTCTTTAATAGACAAAAACTTTATGTCTATGTGTTTGGATTTAGACGAGCTCTTGTTGTTGTTAGAGTACTACACTGCGGACTTGTTATCGCAATATAACCTCATGGGAGCTCTTATCCATTGTACATTACGTAATCCAGTAACAAAATTCCGCTGACATAATGCCCGGTTTGATGCATCAAAGCACGCAAAAAATTTTGTTGCCATGATGGACGATGCAATAAGTGTTTGCTTTACACTTTTACAGGATATTACACCTTCAGCAATAATAATATGTTGCCTGACGTGCTTTATAGTGTGTCTGCGCATCCACCAAAATCCGAGTCGGAATACCCAATGATCTCCAGTTTATCTGACTTTCTATATGTCTACATGTGCCCCTTTGTTCATTGCAGATATCAGAGTACCCTTTTAACTACTTTCCATTGATCTATTCCTGAATTACTAACATATCTCCCCAATATATTTACAACAAAGACAATGTCCGGCCTAGTACAAACTTGAGCATACATTAAACTCCCAATTGTCGAAGCATAAGGGACCCTTTTCATTTCCTCAATCTCAAGTTTTGTCTTAGGACATTGACCTAGACTAAGTCTGTCACCATTTGTTCTACGGATACTTAGGCGCTTTCAATCTACCAAGTCGTAACATTGTAACATACTTTCAATGTATGCCTTTTGCGATAATCCAAGAATACCACGAGACCGATCTCAATGTATCTGGATTCCTAACAAAAAACTGGCATCACCAAGATCTTTCATATCAAACTTGTTTGATAGAAATATTTTTGTAGTGTGTAACAATTCCTTATTGTTCGAGGCAAGCAATATGTCATCCACATATAATATAATAAATATGAAATTACTCTCACTAAACTTGTGATACACACAATTTTCAACCGAGTTGATCTCAAAATCATAACCGACTATCACCTCAAAGAATTTGTGATACTATTGATGAGAAGCTTGTTTAAGATCATGGATGGATTTCTTAAGCCTGCAAACCATATCTTTTGAGTTACTTTTCACAAAGTGTTCTGGTTGTACCAGATCGTTTCCTTAATATTAACATTGAGAAAAACGGTATTAACATCCATATGATGAAGCTCAAGTTCAAAATGTACAACTAATGCCATGATTGTTCAAAAGGAATCCTTCGATATTGGAGCAAAGGTTTCGTTAAAATAAATCCCTTCAAGTTGAGTATAACCTTTCGCTACAAAACGTGCTTTATGTCTTTCCACATTACCAGGGAATCGCGTTTGGTTTTGTAAACCCATTTACAACCAATTGTGTTTTTCCCTTTAAGTAATAGGACAAGATCCCATATCGCATTGTCTTGCATTGACTTATAATATTCCTTTATAGCGTCAATCCACTTCCAAGAGTCAAAGTTAGCCATGGCCTGTTTGTATGATGAGAGATCACCTACAATTCCAGCACATAACTCATCATACTCCTAAAAATATACTATAAATTATGGACCTATAGTACTCTTCATTTCTCTTGTGGACCTTCCTAAGGGAACTATTTCATCTTGTTGCACATCTTGAGGAAGTAGAGTTTGATCATTATAAACAATGTCATTTTGATTCCTTTGTGGAATATTATCTTGAGGTTCCTCTTGTTCAACCTCGACCATATCCGTATAGAACTCTCAAGTAGAGCATCAGTGTTAATTTAAGGATTACCTTGTTCTAATGGGACCAAAATGATTGGTATTACAACCCAATCTTCTAATACCTGGGTATCCATATTAAAACCTGTATGAATCTCTATGGATTCTTCCTCAAAATCAACATTTATTCTCATATTCTTCTCTCCAAACTCATTATCCTTTAGAAATTTGATCGTTCATGTCTCAAATAGTGTACAAGTGAAAGAATCATAATACTTATACCCTCTAGAATGTTTGGAATAACCTATGAAGAAACAATTAACTGTTTTTGGGTTTATGCCCGTTCCAAAGCTCATATGGGGTCCTAACAGTAGCCTTGGTGGGTACTCGATTGAGTATATAAGTGGCACATTTGATGGCTTCCCTCTAGAGAGATAATGGTAAAGATTATTGACTTATTGTGCTTCTAACCATATCTTTTAGTGTTCGGTTCCATTTATCAGATACACCATTCATGCGAGGTGAACCCGATATAGTGTATTGAGGGACTATTCCACACTTCTTTAGGTTATGTGCAAAGGGTCTTAGACGTTGTTTACTCGATCCGGCATATCTACCATAGTAGTCACTACCACGGTCATATATGATGGTCTTAATTCTCTTACCGAGTTGTTATTCAACTTCGGTCCTAAAAGCTTTGAACTTGTCTAGGGCCTCATGTTTTTCTTCTTGACCGGACCTTGACCCGGTCCTTTACCATATTCCTTCCTCTTAGGCCCTGCCCCTTTTTCAGATGTAATCACATTAACCTCAGTTGTTTTGCCTCTAAGTTTATCCTCCTCTTGTGCAGCGTGGGAAATCAATTCATTGATATTCTATTTTTCCCGCATGCAGTTATAGGTGGACTGAAAAATCTTAAACTGGTCTGGCAGCGAATGAAATGTGAACCCCACTATGCATTCTTCAGGTAAGTTAAACCGATTGTCTTTAACTTTTGGCCAATCATCGACATTCTCAAAATGTGCTCCTTGATTTTACATTTGTCATTATACTTTTTAGTAGCTAGCTCGATGAGCAAATGTTGCATCTTTATCTTTTCATTTTTAGAAAAGGCTTTCTCAGCCTCAGTGAGAAAGACCGAGGCAGTGGTAACACCTTTAAGGACAGCCACACGCAATGCTAGTGGTATCACTTGTAACAAAAGCGACATGTATAACTTATTTGACTTCTCCCACCTTTCATCGGCCTTAGTTTCCTCTGGTGTACTTTCCGGACTAAGAGGAATGGTTTGGGAGTTGGCAATGCATGGTCATAATCATGTACAGATAAAAACAACAACATATCTTCATTCCACAATTGGAAGTCCAAACAATCCAACATGGGCGGACGGTTCCCCAATAGATTGTAACAAGTGGATACTATTATAAAAACAAACAACACAAAACACATTTATCATCTTGACATATAAATGAAAATATATGCATGCACATGGCAAATACATGTAAAACATAAATTTCTGTACTAATAGATTTCGGAGGTCAAATCATACTAACATGCAATTTTATGAGTTTGAGAAAAATATTATGATCATTATTTTATTTTCTGAAGTACCAATGAGACTTTTCGGAGGGCCGATGTCATTTACTTAGATTAAAATAACCCTAATTTAATTTTTTTAAGTACCGATGAAACCTTCCGAAGGGCCGATTTCACCTACTTAAAATCAAATAATTGCAAGGATGAATTTAATTTATCCTAATTACCGATGAAACCTTCCGAATGGTCAGTTTCATCTACTTAAAATTAAAATAAACACGAGGACCATTTTTAATTTCTCTCATTCATAATTAATTTAAACCCAAGCGTGAACCTTCTGGAGGGCCGGTTAAATTAATTTCATAGTTTCACCTAACGGTTTACGAAACCTTAGTCATGCATCACCATTTAATAATTCAAGCACGTACAATTTAATTCACAAATAAACATGCAACAATTAACATGCCAAACACACCATATTTGTGAAATAAACCATGTCATATATTTCAAATTAATTAAATTAATTAATTAATATATTTTCAGTGAATAACGTTTTTGATGAATAGTGTTTTCGAAAAAACACTCTTCATCATTCGAAAATTACTATTCACTACTAAAAAACATATTTCATAACCCGATGTAGAGTGTTTCCGATAAATATTATTTTCGATCAATAGTTTTTTTAAATATTATTACTCATCCTCGAAGATACTATTCATACACTGTTCATAATCCAAAAAAGCACTATTCGCAACACTCATATTGTTGTCATCGCGACGACAATGTATTACGAATTACCTCGCAAGTTGCGGTGTTCATCCACAGTGTCAACAGTTCGCTGGCCATTATGAACATCACTGGACAGCCTTCGATCCACGTTAACATCAAGGGTTAAGCTTTCGATGAGCCATTGTCTCAATAGTTTTAATTTTATTTGTTATATTACGGTTGATTTGATGCTAATTGCATGGATTTTTTACGATAAAGAAAAACATGCATCTTTATCTATCAATACACAATTCGATTATTCTACCGAATAAAAAAAAAGGTTAACCTGACTCTGATACTAATTGTTATATATTATTCAAAATCGCATCAAATAATATATAACAAATCACGGAAAAAATAAATGAAACCCTTTTGCGGATTAACTTAATGAATAAACAGAAAACCAAGAACAGTTACGGGTTTGCTTGTTGATTTCCATCTAGTATTCGCTTTTGTTCTTTTGCGTTCTTCAGCGATTCTATTTTATGAAATTGAGAAAATTGCAAAACGAGTTAGTAGAATGGAAATATTTCTAGACACTGAAGGAAGCAACCGTCTGTTTGATTAGAGTTTTGGATGATGATATTCATAAACCTAGCCCATTACTTATAGTTTATACAATGTAAAGCCCAACATTGTAAAGCCTATCATTTTTTACTTCTTTGTGTTCATGGACCATAACCGGATTAATTGATAATTCAATTTATATCAGTGATTTATTAATTCAGGCTTAAGTGTTAAGATTTGGGCCCTCTTCATCACAGTGCCCAAATTCAACCTCGTTACCACACTTGAGCCCGTAACACCTTTTTCACCCATAGGTCCAATTTAGTTAATTAAATAATTAACTCGATTAGTGTTAATTTGGAGTTCCTTAATACAATAACCAAATATGTTTATTTATCATGTCGGTCCAAATTATTTTCGGTTCATAAATATATTAAATAAATATATTCCAACACAAAGCAGTACACTTTACTGCCAAAGATAAGTTAGTTTTTATTGAATCTACTAAATTTACATAAGTAGGTAAATTTTCCATAAGTAGGCCAAAATTAAAAATCATTCAAACATTTATGGAAACTAAAATTATCATGTGAATTTAACTTAACCATTTAAGATAAATGGCATATATTCATACACTTACCCAACAAGAAGACTTAAAAATCCTTTGGAAGACGAATGTATGGTCAATTGTCCAGCATTCCATGAAATTAATTAAGTGGGATCCTGGATTTAATCTAAAGAAGAAATCTCCAGTAACTTCTGTGTAGGCTACTTTCCAAAAATTTACAGTGTTCTTATGACACTATAAAAACATAGCAAAAATCATAGGAAACCCATTAATTGTATGGATTCCTAGTAAAAATTTAGTTAAACATAATTTTTATCAGACTTGGATATACGTGGATGTATCAAAGCCTCCCCGTAATAAAATATAAATAGAATTTAGGGAACAAGATGGATACGGGATAAATATTATTTATGGTGACATACCATTATAATGTCTAGATTGTTTCCATATTGGACATAATATTAGTCAATGTAAAAAGAATAAAAAAATCTACTAATAAAAATGAATTGATTACCAATATAAATTTAGGACAAGATATGAATAACGAAACCGAGCTTCCTACTAGAGAAACTGAAATATGGACCCCCTAAGTTAAAATCTATAGTAATCAAAGAAAATATCAAAGTTATCTCTAAATCTATTTCAGAAAATAAAATGAATAGTAGTGTAAATACTAATATAAAAACTAATAAGATTCATATAGAAAGTCAAGAGAACATATCTTCAATGACAAACAATATAACATCAATAAAAGATAGGAATCCATAAATATTTGAAGCTCTACATTCTATAGAGCTTGGTAACAGATTAAATTGCCCCAATGATTCAAGTGAATATGGACCAGTTGAACTCACCAAAACCTACTTTAACTTAGCTTACTAACTTCTCCAAAATATAGAACCATTAATAAACAGCTAGGATTTTCAAATGAGGTAAAAAAATCGAAAGATAAAAATAATCTCTTAAAAATAAAACAATGACTCTAGAAGAGTCACAAGATACAACCCCCTCTAATAGAAATTACCATTAAATTTTTGAATTGAAATACTTGAGGGATTGGCAATAAAAGTAAAATTAGGAGACTAAAATCCATAGCTAAATCTGAGAATATAGACTGCATGGCATTATAGAAGCCTATGATTTCTAAATCCAGACTCGACCAAATGATAAAAACCCTCGGATTTCAACATGGAACGTCAAACACAAGTAACTTAATATGAGTCATTTAAAAGGATTATTTTATAGTGGATGTGATATGTGATGAGAAACATATACTTAAAAGTCATTTATTCATATATAAATAAGGCTTTCAATGCTACTGTAATTTATGCCAAATGTTATAGAATAAATAGACTTCATTTGTGGGATAATCTGAGAACTATCCGAGAATTCATTATAATGGATTGTAGTGGGTGATTTGAATTGCATTACAACCTCTACTGAGCAAATATCATGTTCAACATTGTGTTTAAGAAGTTTGTATGAATTTAACAACATAATATTGGACTACTCTTTATAAGGTATTGGCTTCATATGATTACAATATACCTGGACAAATAATAAGAATTGGAAAATATTAGATAAAGTATTAATTAATGGTCATATGAGGAATTTTTTTCAATATATTCAAGTTAAACATCTACCCAAACCTTTGGTGACCATGCTCCAACGGTTATATCATTACCCAACAACAATTATAGACCTAAAACATCTTTTAGATTTCAAAATATGTGGAAACAACACCCATAATTTAATCAAGCTATTGAGGAATCTTGGAGCATCCCTATATCATGAACTACTTTACATGTTTTTAACATAAATTAAAAATAGTTAGAGTTAAACTTAAGTCCTGCATCATGAGGTGTTTGGAAATATCTTTAATGTTATTTTTAAAGCTGAAAATGAAGTTATATTTCATAAAAACAAATTTCAAGAAACTCAATATATAGAGGATAAAATTAAGTTATCCAAAGCTAAAACTAATCATCTTATGACCTTGGAATTAGAAGAAGAATATTGAGAGCAAAAGATTTGCATTAATTGGATCAAACAAGGTAACAAAAATACCTCATTGTTTCACAATTCTGTAAAGAAAAGACAAAAGAAAAATATAATCAATGGAATTAAGCATGAGGTAACTAATTGATGATCAATAAAAAATTAGTGAATTGGATGTAAGATATTCCAAAGAAGTCTTAGCAAATAATAATAATGTTAAGCCTTAGATGATCCAATGAAAATCTTCATAATTTAGTCATTGAATCTCACAATGGCTATATTTTGGCTACCCCAACCATTGATGGAACTGAAAAAACAATTAAAAATCTTAGAACAAATAGGTTACTAGTCCAGATGGATTAAATGCAACATTTTAATTTTGACCAAATTAAAATCAATATCCTATAATAGAAAATTCGATAAGGTTTATAGGGTTTGATATGCATGACGTGCAGCTGTCGTGAGACAATATTTCATTTATTATAGTAGAAAATTATGCACATTATATTATTATCTTCGGTTAATCCTGGACTAACAAGATTTTGTTACATTTTCATATCAATATTGATTCAAGTATGTTCGAGGGTTTTTAAATTGCAGAATCTACAATGAACATAAGGTCTCAAGATAATGGTAAACCATGTCATTATAGAGACATCCGTTTACATAAAAACTTTGACATTTTCTCAATTAAAGTGAGGTTAGTGATCTAAAAAATCTCAAATTCATCGAGTTTAGAACCTTTTAAGCAGTGTAATTGAAAAAATTGGGAATTAATTTTTAAATAAATTATAACTAACTACAACAATATATAATTATGTATGTTTTTTGCACAACTATACTCGTATTTTTTCTTAGTCAATAACTATGTTCTATAATTATACATATTAATTGTCAATAAAAGGTTTGTTTTGCATATCAAACACATAGCCAAGGTTATTTTATCATTTTTTCTCATTTATATGATTTATCATATATAACATTTTGTTATCTATTTATTCGTATTGTATATTTTATGAAAAGAAACATTTGTTTTTAATAAAACTTTAAAACTAAGTCTTTTTCCGAACATAAATCGTAAAAATATATATACACATTCAAGACTATGACTTGCCATCCTATCGGCTAATCAATGCCCATTAAAAAAGATTATACAATAAAGGAGAAGGTTTTTGAAATTACAATTCTAATATATTTAGTAATACATTCTACAAGTAATTATTCTTTAAAATCGCTCCTCGTAAGAGGTTCTCTCATGCAACTCATTCTTTTATGTATTTAATACATTTTATTAATTTGAAAACTCAATTTTTTTTATGGATCCATTCGACGGGTTTGAAACAAGATAATCAGATCCAATAGTTTTGTTGCTCAATTTTGTATGACATTTGAAACTGCAACCAGTTTTTAGTGAATGAAGTAAGATGTTAGTATGTGGATTTTTAATCTTGATTTGACAAATACCAAATATTATGTTACGTATTTGATTTTTTTATTCTGTAGTTTTATTATGAAATTATTAATATATATATATATATATATATATATATATATATATACTTAAAGGAAATTTATGATGCATTTATGTTATTTATAAATAGTTTGATCTTATTTTTACTTTTTGAATATTTTTACTCTTATGGCATTATTTTTTAAGTTTAAGTAAGATTATTAAAACCAACATATATTTGTTTTAATTTCAAATTTTAACAATAATTATTTATTTTAGGATAATTATTTGGGTTTATTTTTAAAATGCTTATGTTGCATTATAATCTTTATTTGGACTTGTCCTAAATAGTTAACTTTAAATAGATATAAGATCATAGTTCTCTTTAGATATCATATAATTTTCAAATTGACAACTTATTCTTAATAGAAATAAAATGCTAATAACATGCATTCCGTTTTTTTCCAACCAAAAGTATCTTTTATTTGAAAATGCTATCGGGTTCAAATCTGATCTTACCAAAGTCATTTGTATATACATCTACTGGCTTTGAACAGTACATCGTCCCTCGACTATCGCGTTTGGTGGCATATAGTCCTTTGACTTTCAAATGTTCGTTGACAGTCCCTGGACTATCGTGTTTGGATAAAGTTAGTCCACCAGATCTTTTGATCCATGAGAGGCTGCCACCTGTCACCATAGTCCCCATATTTTTGTATCACCACTAGTCCATTGAGTTTAGTTATCTGTAATATTCTACATTTTCGGTTTGACCTAAACTCAAAGGACTAGTGGTGATACAAAAATCTGGAGACTATGGTGACAGATGGCAGCCTCTCATGGATCAGAGGATCTGGTGGACTAACTTTATCCAAACGCAATAGTCGAGGGACTGTCAACGGACATTTGAAAGTCAAGGGACTATCTGCCACCAAACGCGATAGTCGAGGGACGGTGTACTGTTCAATGCCTACATCTACTACACATGAGTGATGCATTTGAAATTTTTGTCTTGTTTGGTCTGTTGATTCGGCTGGTTTAAATAAGAAAATTAGAATTTAATGGTTTCGTTGTTCGATCTTGTATAAAAATTTATATTGGAATTAGTTTTGAGTAAGTCATGTTTCTCGATCTTATGTGAAAATTAATACTAAAATTAGTTTTAAGTGAACCATGTAAGTTGTAGGTTTGTGTGTCTTTGCTCTATAAAAAAAATACTAATCGGATAAGTCTATTATATGCTTGATTAAATATATCACATAAAATTAAAATGTGTTTTTTTTAATATTTTTCCTGATTTAGTTGTTTTTTATAATCTTGTTATAAAATTTGGGTAATCTACAAATAATCACCAAATATCAAACTTAATTATCAATAATCAACCAAGTTTTGATAATGACTACCTTGTAATAAATGAGTATTTACAAACATCCACATCAAACTTAATTACCAATAATCAACCAAGTTTTATAACTACCTTGTGCTAAATGAGTATTTACAAACAACCATATCTTGGTTATAAATACCCTTTAACTGTTTTTCTCTCTCGTTTTGAGGTTTTTTTTTATATATTATATCTTTCAAACCATAGCTACAAAAATCTTTAAGAAAATCTTTTAAAAAATATCATTGGGTTTTGTTTTTTTAAGATGAACAAAACTAGATCTATGAAAAATATTTTTTCTATCTTTTTAATTGTGTAATTACATATAATTGGGCTGCAAAATAAGAATGTGTTCCAGATACGCTAATACATGTAATTTAGTTGCCAAAAATGACTGTATTTTAGTTATGCATTATGTGTAACATAATTGCTTAAAATAAATTGTGTTCCAATTTCGAAATTACGTGCAAATGTGTTGCATAAATAAAAAGAAATTACGTACAACTTGTTTTTGTAAAATAAATGTTATTTGAGTGTGGAACAACTAACGTTTTTGTAGTTGTGAAAATATGTGTATTTGTGTGTTTATAGCACTTTTTCAGAAAAATGAACTGTGTTATAGTTGCGAAAATGTACAATTTGGTTGTGAAATTAATCTGGAATTTTTTTTTCTGTTCCAACTGCAGAATTACATGTTATTTGGTTCTTAAAAATAATTGTTTGCGAAATTATGCATAATTTGGTTGCAAGAATAAATATAAAATAAATTCCAAAAATATTATTCATTGATTTTCTTTTGTTTATTTAAAAAAAATATGTATTTTTTAAAAAATTGAATTAAGTTTTGAAATATATGGAATTTTGAAGATTCAAAGTAACTAATTGTTAAATTTGTACATATTTTTATATTTCATAAGAATTTATGATGAATGTGATTTTCGATAAATTTGAAAATCTAATAATTATCGGCAATTTAATTTTTACATCGATGACTATCGGTTTTTTTATACATTTTGATTTTCAGTATTTTATTTTTTTCTTGTCATTTTACTTCATAATTTTGAACTAAATTTCTTTTTTATAAAATTTGACTTTCAATACTAATTTATAAGTTCGATGGTTTTATCAAATTTTCTCCTTGTTTTTCTTCTGTCTTTTTTTTACTCCACAACAGTAAAGTTTAAAAAAAAAAATTAAACTGAAGTCTGTATAAATATGTTTGATATATTTTTACTAAACTGTTTGTATTTTACAGACTATGTTCAACTTGTCACTCGTTTTTTCAATTTTACTACGACACGACATGTTTCATATTTAATGAAAAAAGGTTTTTTTCATGAGGAGTTCCTTCTCTCTCAAGAAAGCATCAAGAATAGGATTTCTTATCCTCTAAGATACATATCTCTCACACTTGATTTAGACTCAGTTCTTCTGAGTTCTGGGCTTTGAAGCCTGCTGATTCTGCCGTGTGCTAATGGATTTGAAGGACATTGATGCATTTCCTCCGTTGAGAGGTATGGTTGCTGCGTCACAAGAAGTTGTATCGAGTAGAAAGTATACTGATGTGGTAAGGGCAAAGGTTTCGACTGCGGAGTTCAAACCAATAAGCACTACAACAAATTTTGATCACAACAAGATCACGTTCGATGGACAGGTTTTGACAGACCTTCGAAATCAATCTAGAACTACACTAATTGCTAAGTTTAATGATGGTATACCAAAGAGGCTTGCTTTCCAGTCGTTTCTTGAATCGTTTAAGTTCAAAGGGCAGTTTACGTACTTTACGATTGATTCTAGGCAAATACAGATAGAGTTTACGGTTTTGGAGGATGCTGGTAGACTGTGGGTTGCTCGTTTTTGGAAAGTGGATGGCAAACTTATGAGGGTCATTAAATGGTGCCCACAAAGTTCAAGAAACTTTGAGTGCCCACTAGCCCTTTTGTGGGTGCGTTTTGAGAAGTTAGAAGAGTTCATATATAATTGTGACGTAATTCATGCTCTGGCTTCATCTATTGGTGTTGTTCACCATGTTGTTATCCCTGATGTAAACAGGGCAAATTGGAACGCTTGTTTTGCGATGGTTGAAGTTGATGTTTCTTGTATACTTAAAAGAAAGCTGACTGTAGGGTTTGGTGATAGTAAGGAGTTCTTAATTAGTGTGAGTTACAAAAATGCGCCTAGCTATTGCGAGCAGTGTCATCATGTGGGTCACGATGGTGTTAAATGTAAAAAGAACTCTGTACAAGAATCCAAGAAAGAAAAGGCAACAGATGATATTATTGATAGTAGTAAGAGTTTACAGGAGTCTGTACAAGAAGTGAAAGAAATTGAAAAAGAAGCAAATACTACTAAGGTACAAACTTTTACACAGGTATATAGAAGAAGGTTAAAGTCTATTGTTACAAAGAAAGATCACTCTTATGTTTCCTGTCCTTCAACTAGTGTTGTCAGCCCTGTGAAAGATAGTTCGATATCTATAAATGAGCCTGATATTATCAGTGCTCTCCAGAATCTTGAGGTGGAGGAGAATTGCCTTGATATCTCTCAGCAAAACCTTGAGATGGGAGATCAATCTTCTCCTCGTATCAGTAAGCTTGGTAGTCATAACCCCTCCCCAAGAGCTAGTTCAAGTGGTGAACATGATTTTGAAACTGTAATATCAAGGAAAATAAAATCAGCACAAAAGAATAGTAACTCAAGAAATCTGAAAATAAACTCTCTTATGAAGAGAGACAAGGTACCAAAAGGCTATGCATCAGATAATGATTAACTTCATTAGCTGGAATGCACGAGGGATACACAATAACCCTACAATAGCTAGGCTAAAGTACATTATCAACAAGGAGAAAGTGAAAATAGTGACTATACAGGAACCTATGGCAAGGGTTGATAAGGTGGAGATGGTGGCAAGAAGGATTGGTCTTGAGAACTACGTTGTTAATGTATCTAACAAAATATGGATATTCTGGTCTAATGATGTTGGGGTTGATGTTATTGAAGATCATGAACAGTTTTTACATGTTAATGTCAATTATGCTTCTTTTAATGGCTGTTTCACTTCTGTATATGCAAGTAACTTAAGAGCTCAGAGAAGATTGCTTTGGGGGTTTCTTAGTAGCATTACCTGTAATGAGAATTGGTTGCTTGCTGGGGATTTCAATACTACTAGATGCCCTGATGACCAGCTCCACTGTGTGAATTATGACAGGGCAAGTGCAGAGGACTTTAATGACTTCATAAGGAATTGTGGCTTAGAGGTGCCTGCTCATTATGGCTCACGTTATACCTGGAGCAACAAGACAAACTGGAAAAGATTAGATTGGGTATTGACTAATCAATATATGCTTAACATCTTAAGCATACAGGTTTGTCACATGGTCAGAACTTGTTCTGACCATGCTCCTTTATTAATCTCTATTACTAAAGCATCTAATATGTTGTCTAATCATAGGAAGGGTTCATTTAAATTTATAAATGCATGGTCAAACCACCCTGACTTCATGTCTTCTGTAAGTCAGAACTGGAATATGCACTGTAATGGTGATGACAGTACCATCTTTTGGTACAAAATGCAAAGACTGAAAAAGCATTTGAAAAAATGGAATTTTGAAACTTTTGGTAATATATTTAATAGAGTTAAAGAAGCTATCACTGATGTAGAAAAGTGTGAGTTGCTTCATCAAACTATGAAGGATGATGTTTCAAAAGCCAATCTGTCTAAAGCCAATAGCATCCTCATCCTTGCTTTGAAAGATGAGGAAAGCTATTGGAAACAGAAGTGTTTTAACTCATGGTTATGTGATAGTGATGGAAATACCAAACTCTATCACAGTTATGTCAAAAAGAGAAGAAAGAAAAATATTATTGTGGGAATAAAAGATGGAGATGATTGGATTACTAACCAGTGTGATATTGCTTCTTCTGCAGTTGCACATTTCAAGGAGATACTCTCCAATGTTCCTGATGATAATAGCTTTCTGAATGAGAGTGACACAATATTAAATAATATCCCTAATATTGTTAGGGATTCTGATAATGCTGACATTATAAAGCCTGCATCTTATGAGGAAATTAGAGCAGTCTTAAGTGGAATGAAGAAAGATAGTGCTCCAGTAATAGATGGTTATAATACCTTTTTCCTGAAGCACTGTTGGGAAATAATTAAAGTAGATCTATGCAAATCTATAAATGCTTACCTTTCTGGTGCTCAATTACCTAAAGGGATTTTTGCAACTGGGATTGTCCTGGTCCCCAAAATAGCAAATCCTATTACCTGGAATAATTTTAGGCCATTAAGTATGTGTTCTATTGTTAATAGACTATTTTCTGCTATTATCAATAGGAGAATTTCCTATATACTACCTAGAATTATATCTAGAGGACAGTCTGCTTTTGTAAAAGAAAGGCTTATACATGAAAACATATTAGTTACTAAAGAGATGCTTCACAACATAGGTAGAAAGCCATCAAAAGGGAACATAATAATACAATTGGATATGACAAAGGCGTTTGACAGGTTGTCTCACACCTTTGTCATAAGAACACTAAAGTGTTTTGGGTTCTCTGATGCAATTGTAAATATGATTCAAAAGCTTATTTCCAATGTAATGATATCTGTGTTTCTTAATGGGACTAGTTCAGGTTACTTCCCTCAAAGGGTGGGATTAAGACAGGGAGACCCACTATCTCCCTGTTTATTTATACTAGCAGAGGAAGCCCTTTTGAGAGGACTGTCAAATCTTTATGATTCTAATAATTCTATGCAATTTTATATAAAGAAAGGTTACATTTTACCGTGTCTAGCTTTTGCAGATGATGTGGTGATATTCTCCAATAGTTCTCATTTGTCAATCCAATGTCTAAGTGATCTGCTATCCAAATACCAGAGTGAGTCTGGGCAGTTGATAAAAATTGAAAAAACAAAAGTGATTACCTCAAAACGATGTGCTAGGACTCACACTGCAAGAATTAAAGCTACAATGGGATTCAAAATAGAGAATGCTCCTTTCAGCTATCTGGGAATCACAATTGCACCTAACAATAAAGGGAAGCATTATTCTCTTCTCTTAGATAAGTTACTGAATAAGATAAATGAATGGGACTGAAAGAACTTGTCTTATAGTGGCAGGTTGTCACTCATAAGACATGTTCTATACCCAATCATCTTCTTTTGGATGCAAAGTTGTATAATACCAAAGAATGTTTTGTGTAAGATTGAAACATATTTTAACAAATTTCTGTGGAGGTCAAAGGTAAACGAAGATGCAATGCATTGGGAAAGATGGAAATACCTTTGTCTGCCATTTGAAGAGGGAGGATTGAATGTCAAACTGCTGTCTGACATTCAACTCTCTTTTACTTACAAACTATGGTTTTGGTTTAGAAAAGGGGGTACACTTTGGTCTGAGCTAATCTCTAAAACATATTGTTTAGAGAGGCATCCAACTAATGCAAAGTGTGGAGTCAATGACTCTATTGTGTGGAAAGGATTATGTTCTGTTAGAGAAAGGGCAGACCAGTTTATTACATGGAAAATAGGATGTGGAAATGTAGACTTTTGGAGAGACTCATGGCATGAGATGTCTCCTATTATAAATGCTGAAAACTTATGGTATCTTCCAGCTCAAGTAAAAACCTTTTGGTTAAATGAATGTTGGGATTTTAGCTTACTATCTTCTCTATCTATTGAGAGACAGCAACAAATACAAAGTGTTGTAATCTCTCATGATAAGGAGGATAAAATAAACTGGAGTTTATCAAAAGATAAAAGTTTCAGTATACAGGACACTTGGGAAAACATAAGAACAAAAAACAGTAGCTCACTTTTCTTTAAAAGGATTTGGCACACTTTTATACCAAATTTTTTTTCTTTTTTAAGCTGGAAGTTACTTAAGAATTACATCCCTGTTGACAGCATTCTATTAAAAAAACATTTCACCATAGTTTCAAAATGCCAGTTCTGCTGCAATTGTGAAGAAACTTCTCATCTCTTCATCAATTGCAGCTACGCTTGGCCATTATGGAACTACTATGGACTGTTATTCAGAATACCAGTGAGAAGATATATGAGTCTAAGGCACATGCTTTTGGTCTGGTTCAAGTCTTCTAATAGTAAACTACACATTACATATATTGTGCCACAGTTGATAACATGGACCATTTGGCATAATAGAAATCATTGCAAATTTGGAAAAACAATTGACTGTTTTCAAAATGCTGTTAATAGAATAAATAGATTTATCCTAGCCATTGATATGAATCTAAGACCTAAGCATTGGGTGCGTGTTGAAGATGCAGGACTTAAGCTAGGAGCTATATCTGTATGCAAGAGAAAGGTGACTTACCGGTGCTGGAATGCTCCTGATCTGGGACGCCTCAAGATAAACACTGATGGTGGCTGTGACTTCACTGGAGAAGCGACCGGTGGGATAATTGTTCGAGATCACACGGGCAGGTGTATAGAAGGAGCTGGCTTCATCTTTGGTAAGCTTTCTCCGTTTCAGGCAGAAAGGCGTGCGCTGATGGAGGCACTGTTGCTGTGCTACAGGAGAGGATGGACAAACGTCGACATTGATGTAGATTGTCTGTCACTGGTGAGCCAGATCTCATCTCGAGAATCTAACTACAAAGGAATTGAAATGTGTAAAGGTTTATTGGCTCCGACAATGAAAATCGCCCATGTATCCAGAACGGAAAACACGGCGGCAGACTGGGTTTCAAAGCATGTGTTGAAATTGAGAAGGAATTGGATTTTCAATGGAAATCAAGTACCAAACTCGCTACTTGCGATTTTGATGCTCGAAAGTATGGGCGTAGGGTATATTGATCCAGGATAGAGTTTTGGTGGTAAAGAAAGGAGATGAAGGAGAGAAGGAGAGAAGGTGCTGTGATAGAAATTAGGGTTTCCTAATTTTGGGATCGATACCAGTTAGGGTATTTGGTTTCAAGTCGGGTAGTCTAAATGTTGGGCTCAGTTTAGTCATAATATGGCCCAATGTACTTGGGCTCATTTGTATTGGATTTGACTTGATATTAAATATGATTGATTTGCCGATTAAAAAAAAATCACACTTGTTTGGGTAGAAAAAAAAAATCTCTTTTATTTAATTCTGACTTGAGTTGGAATAATTTTTGTTTGTACCCATCAGCCGTAAGCTATATTTTTATTTGTATCAAACTACTATTGTTCATGCTCTTTTCGTTTTAGTTTGCTGTAATATATGAATCTCTAGATTTCTAATTTTATTTAATAGTTAAAAATATAAATAATATATCTATTTATATAGATATCAGGTGACAGCTCACTAAAACAAATGTTCCGGCTATCCTCTTCTCCGGGACTACTTGATTGCATTTCGTGTTTATTATATATAGATTTAAGTAATTATACTTTGAGCTTTTCATCCACTTTTCTATCATTACGTTCCCTCCTTTTATTGTGGTCCATAATCTTATAGGCAGATTTAATAGTAACATTACTGCTAGATTGCACCCATTGATGTGGTCTAAATAATTTTCAAGCTAATATATGATTTAATATTTACTAATTCCTATTCTAACATTTAGATTAATATATGATTTATTAACTTCTCTTTTCTAACAGAATGGGTTATAGATTCTTACAAAATATTATGTAATTTTTTTCAGCTCCAATGTTTGACCCGTAATGTTATCCTTTTGTCCTAACTTTTTCGTATTTTATAAGTAATTGGAAAAAAGTATTCATTAACCTATTAGCTAAAAAGAATAATGTTAAAGCAAATAAAAAAACAACAAAAAAAAACTCTAAATTAGATACTAAATTATTTAATTTATCATATATTAAAATGGATAAAATCATATTAGTTTCCATATTTAATATATAATAATACATATTTATAATTTTATTAGTTTAAAACAAGATAATAAAGGTAGATGGTTGTTGTTGATGTTTCATGTGATACGGTGATTGAGTTTTTTAAGAATTCTTTTATTAAAAAGAACATAAAGGCTCCATTGTGGAGCTTGGAAGAAAAAGAGAAATGAACAAGGATAAAATTATCGTTCGAGAAAAAAGAGAAGAGATTTTAAGCATAATTTGATTTTTTCTAAACTTATGTCGGAGCCGATAACAATGTTATTCATGAGTTGAAAAACGAGATCACAATCCTGTTAATAAACAAAGAAAAAAAGAAGAAGAAAAAGAAACCGCAAAGAAACGGTTTAATTAGAAAACGTACAAGTTACATAGAGTATAAAGTCGTTATTTATTAATAAAACATATGAGCTAATGGGCTTGGACTTAATATCTCTAACTCATCTCTCAAACTCGTAATGTAACAGTTATAAACATTGAGAATTTGTCACAAAAAAACGAACCCGCGCTGTAAATAAACCTTCGTGAAAATATCAACAACTTGCAAAGCTGATGGAACATATGGAAGCGATATGGTGTTAATCTGAAGTGACAATCTATTTCAATGTGTTTTGTCCTTTCATAAAAAATAGAGTTCTTTGCTATCTGCATGATACTTTTGTTATCACAATGTAAGGAAGCAGGTTTAGTAATGTTAACAATCCATATATGCAATAAGCCATCGTAACCAAACAATCTTACATGTGGTCAATGCCATAACACGGTACTCAACTTCAGTAGACGATCTAGAGATAACATTTTTTTCTTGTTTTTCTATGAGATTAATGAATCTCCAACGAAAACACATAAGACTAGTAGTAGATTTACGGCCATGAAGATCATTATCCCAATCAACATCACTACAAGCACGCAGTTCAAGTAAAGAGGTCAATATTCGGAGAACTTCTCCCTAATGGGCAGAAGTATGGGTAGTAGCGAATTGACTAACCACATGAACAACATAGGCTATATCTGGCTGAGTAATTGTAAAATAGACCAAGGTTTCTATGAGAGTACGCTATAGATTCGAGTCTGACAAATGAACATCATTAGTCGAAGAATACCGAGCATTGATTTCAAGAGGGGTATCCACCATCATGTTATCAAATAGTCGGCTCACTTGAATAAATCAGATATATATTTTATCTGAGAGAGGATATAACCTTTTGAAGAGTAAGCCACCTTAATACCTAAAAATAATGTAATAGTCCCAAGTCCTTCATCGCAAACCGTTGAGCCAAATCATGTTTTAGTGCCTCAATTCCATCAATACCATCACATATAATGACCATGTCATCTACATATAAAGATAAAATAATCCGATGTGCACTCGTCTATCTGATAAATAAGACTGAATCATGATTACTAGCAAGAAAACCAAGTTTCGTGAATGATCAATTCGTCATTCAATATGAACCGTGTATATTTGCTATGTCTAATAAAGACCATTGGTTCAGCCAATGGCACAATTAGAGGCAGTCGCCTTTATTTGCATAATTTTGTTCAGTCATTTTCCCATACGGTTTGGTATTTCAAAAATAGAGAAGTTTGATGGTAGAAAAGATCTGTATAACCGCCTCAAACAATTCAAGAATTCCATGATGAATTTTACTGATGATGATAAGTTGTTATGTAGGGAGTTTTCCTAATCTTTGAAAGACAATGCCTTAAAATGGCATAATCGACTTCCACAAGCTTCAATCAAGAACTTTGAAATTCTATGGATTGTTGCCAAAGACAGTTTGTGGGAAGCAAAAAATCTTAAAGTAAATAGAGATATAATAATCCATTATCGATAGTTCGTTAGTAAGAGCTTGAAGGAATACGCCAAACGTTTTATAGAAAATATAAATGGTTTGCAAGACTGCTTTGAACAAGTAGTAACTACTTTTATGAAAGAGTTCCTTGTAGGTTAGTTAGCTAATATTGTCACCCGAAAAAAGCATTGACTTGGGGAGGTCTGTTATGACAAGTTGAAAAATAGATTACAATAGAAGAAACAAATAGACTGAAGTTGGGTAGTCAATCCATGAGTTGTTCTTCTGCTTCTCAACAACAAACTACAACCAATTATCGTCTGAAGGATTTCAGTTAGAATTCTCATCAAGCTAAGACTAGCCAATACTCTCACATACAATAATTTAGACCTCGGGGAAATCAATGGGTTCGGCTTGATCATTTTGCAGAGTTAATTGAAAATGTTGTAACCATTTATGACAAATCAAATAATATCATACAGTTTCAAATACCATCATACATTCAAGCTCTAAGGGAAAATTGAAATACCCGGTTATATAGGTATCATAACGAAGTGGGGCATGGTACCAAAGATTGCATTGCTTTAAAGAAATAAATATAAACTTTAATTGAGAATGTGAAACTAACCACTTTTGTCAAAGCACACATGGAAAATATATCATTACCACAAGTAGTGGGACGATCTGTCGTTCGAAAGAAAGCCATAGAAGCGACACCTAAACAAAAAAAACATTATGGTGATTACCGAACAATATAATGAGTTTGATAAAGATTCAGATTATTTGGATACCAATCTAAATCAACGCCATATTATGATGACATATGAAAAAAAGAAGGTCTCCAAATTATGTCAATTTTTTCAATCATTGACTATTTAGGGGGGGGGGATAATGTATTAGCCCCCTCGAGTTGTTCTCGAAAGAGACATATAGCTAGCTTGAGTACCTAGTTATAAGGGAAATGTTTACCCATCTGTATCAGAATCCAATACTATTTATATTATACGATGAGGATCTGAGAGATGTTGTTAGGTTACATGAGGATGTTGTGATGATTGGGGCTACAGTTCAGGGAATTGAAATCCAAAGAATTTTGATTAACATAGGCAGCTCAGCTAATCTTTTTTTTTTCTATCTACTTAAAATCAAATGAAAAAACCTGTATATCATTCTCGGGTCAAATAGAACAATAGTAGGATTTACGGGGAGCTCTGTTGATGTGTTTGGGGAGTTTAAAGGCGTAACCGTCCTCGAAAGAAGACCATTTAAGAAAATAGTTATAATAATTTTTGTGGTAGTTGATGGTCCAACTCATTATAATGCTAACTTTGGTAGATCCTGTTATCAAAGATGCATGATGTTGCGTCAACAGTTCACCGATTCTTGAACTAGTTAGAGGCCAGGTTGAAGTCGCCTAAAAATCCAAAAAGTGTCTAGAGAATGTCATGTCACTTCTTTTGCCCCAAAAATATTAGAAAATATGGCAGCTAAGAATGAATAACAATTACTTGAATCCTCCTCCCATTCAAGTAAAATGGATGATCCAAGAGAGACTCATAATGCGGTTATTCCGGGCAAAGATGTTGAGTTGTGCACTTTTTAAAATGGAATATGTGTTAGGATTGAAGTCAAATTTCCATCTAAATTAAAGGAATAATTTTTATTTTACTTATGTGATTATTTACATATGTTTTCTTGATGTATTGAGGATGTAACGATTGTACCTATAATCATCATTTGCTACAAGCTATCTATACGATTGGATGTATGTCTTGTCATAAAGAAATGAAGAGTCTTTTATGTGGTAGAATCTAAATCAATTATTAAAAAGATAGATCGATTGATAAAAATTGGGCACATTATGGAGTATTAATACCCATTATGGACTGCATATCAAGTGCTTGTAAAAAAAATAGAAAGTGACGTTCAGTATTGATGTCTCAGACTTAAACAGAGCTTGTTCGAATGATCTGTTCCTTGTCCCCTGAATATATCAGTTCATAGATTCTACTTCTGGTAATAAGTTATTATCATTCGTGGATGTATTTTCTACGCATAATCAGATATGGGTCTCCACTGTTATAAGGTTATGCCCTGCGGTTTGAAGAATATTGTGGCTACTTATCGATGTTTGGTGCATACATATTTGCTAGTGAGATTGAAAGAAATATTAAGGTCTACATTGATGATATGTTGTAAATACTTTAAGGGATGAGGATCATTTGTCCGGTATTTAAGAAACTTTCTATAATTTGAAAGCTATCAATTCGAATTAAAATCAGTTAAGTGTACATTTGAAGTACGATCCATTATTTTTTGGGTATGTTAAAAGTGAAAAAGGAATCCAAGTTGACCCATTGCAACTGAGTGCATTACTCTCTATGAACCCTCCTAGATCCACCAAAGAGGTTCAAATATTGATTGGGAAACTAGCTGCGCTGAACAGATTTATATCAAGGTCTTCGAATAAGTGTGCACCTTTTTTCCAAGTTTAAAGATATGCTTAGAAGTTTAATTGGTATATGAATTGTGTTGAGGCTTTTGTTAAAATCAAAGAACACGTATCTTCATTTGAGACATTATATAAGTCAGTATTGGGTGAAAAACTCTACATTTACTTAGTAGTATCCAATTACGTGGTAAGTGCAGTTTTGATTTGGGAAGTTGATGGTTACCCTCGCCTCATTTACTATGTTAGAAAAAGTTTATTGGATGCTGAAAAAAGTATTTGAAGTTGAAAAGGTTGGCTTTGGTCTTTGTAATAGCAGCCGGAAAAATGAGACCATATTTTCAAGCACACTCTATTAATATTCGAACCTATTTCCCACTTAAAAATATTCTACAAAAGCAAGACGTATCAGGTTGGATGACCAAATGGTCTGTTACATTCAAATATTATGATATTGATTTTTCTCCTCAAACTGCAATCAATACACAAAATGTAGTTGAATGTTTGGATGAATTCCTTTCGGAACGACCATATATCGAATCCGTCATCAAAAATCCTATGAAAGAAATTATAGTTCACACAGATGAGGGGTCAATCATGTTGGGTTGTAGGGTAGGAATTTATTTACAATCTTCTTTTAGGTATTCGATGTACCAAGAAATACGTTTCAGTTTTAAAGCATCAAATAACAAAGCTAGGTACGAGGCAACTATAACAAGGCTAAGATTTGCTTAGATGTGTGGTACTAAAAAAGTTCGATTGATAAGTGATTCACAACTACTCATACATCATGTTTAGGGTCAATCTAAAGCTAGAAAAGATAAGTTGGTAAAATATTTATAAGTATTGAAGGAAATATCAGCTTTCTTCAAGTATGTGGAGTATAAGCATGTGTCATGAGCTGAAAATTTGATGGATGATTCCTTAGCTACTATTTTCTACTCCGAAGTATATTAATGGATCTTAATACAAGAATGCGCTTCGATTTTAGAAAACTATAAAGTTGGGACAGACAGTGAAGAAAGTTTTCAAGTCTAAAAAATAACAAATACAGATTGAAGGCCTGAGATTAAAGAGTTAATTACTAAGGAATTCTCGTTGATAAGAAGTTAAAATTTAAAGAACGTAGATTTTTAGTCTTGAGAGATGTCCTCTATAAGAAATTCTTTAGAATGCCATTGTTACGATGCCTTGGGTAAGATGAATCCCATATAATCTTATCTGAATTACATGATGGTGAAGGTTCTGCCTACTGGAGCTATAAAACTTTGACCATAAGTATTATATTAGCAAAATATTATTGGTCTTCAACCATGGTAGATGTTAAATAATTAGTCAAACGATATAATCTTTGCTAGAGATTTGCAAATGCAGTACATGTGTCGATAGTCCCCCTAAAATTAATATCTGAAGCGATATATTTTGATAGATGGAGGCTCGATTTAGTAGGACCCCTACCAATGGCATCCGGAGGTTGTCAACCTATTATAATAGCAGTTGATTATTTTTTCAAGTGGGTGGAAGCAGTGCCTCTTTCTGGTACCACATCCAAAGCTGTTATCAAATTTATCCTCTTACACATATGTTTTAGATTTGAGGTTCCTATAAGCATTACAACAGATAATGACCCTCAGTTCGAAAATAGAGACATGGGAATTTTTTGTAATTCCAGATGAATTATGCATTGCTTATCTTCACGTTTCCACCCTAAGGCCATTGGAAAAGTAGAGGTTGCCAATATGACCATTTTGGTGGGCTTGAAGAATAATTTATAAGGGGCATCAGGTAAGTGGCCAAGCTATTTAAAAAAAGTGTTGTGGGCTTGTCGTACTACCTCACAAACTACAACTCAAGAATCTTATTTTTCTTTGGTTTATGGGAAGGATGTGGTAACACCGGTTCAATCTATCCTTCTATCTTTCTGAATCAAAATTTATTCCAAAGAATATAACGATGCAACTATAAGATTTGAACTATATATTCCTAAGGAAATGATCAAACCTTGATGAGAAGCAGATACACGTCTCAAATTCAAAGAATGGAGTTCGGAGTATGAGACAGGGTGCTAAAAATGTTTTTCCTACATACCAAAGATAAAAGGTTGAGAAAGTTGGTACCAAATTGGGAGGGGTCATATACAATAAATGAAATAGTCAAGATTGGAACTTATCGGCTGACAGATCAAGAAGGCAACCTTCTGAGACACCCATGAAATATCGAACACTTAAGAATTTATCTAGAATAACTAGTAAGATGTTTATTTATTTTTCACTTATATAAATATTTGAGGACTCTTACCTACCCTGGTGGCTCAAGGAGGTTTTAATGACGTCTCCGAATTACTTACAATTTATCACGTTTTCCTTAAACCCTTCTTATTTGACTTTTATGCTTTATATATCTGTATGGTCATTTTTACCTTCAAATGGATTACTTTCGAATGGTTGGATTAATTAATTTGGTTACCTTCGAATGGTAGAAATAATTAACTTGTTTAATTTCAAATAGATTAACTTTGAAAGGTTAGAGTGATTAATTTGTTTACCTTCAAATAGATTACCATCGAATGGTTGAAGTAATTAATTTGTTTACATTCGAATGGATTACCTTCGATGTTAGAGTAATTAATATGTTTATATTCGAATGAATTACCTTCGAATGGTTGAAGTAAATTTATTTACCTTCTGATGAATTACCTTCAAATGGTTAGAGTAATTAATTTGTTTGCCTTCGAATGACTTACCTTCGAATGACTTACCTTCGAATGGAATACCTTTGACTATTTATAATGAATAATTGGTTTACCTACGAATGGATTACCTTCGACTAATTAAATCAATGTATATTTATACCTTTAAATAAAATTATCTGGATTAAATTCGAATGGATGGATAAACCATTTATTATATTCCACAATAAGAAGTTGAAAGGAAACAAAATTAACACTCATCCGTTGATAAGGTAATGAATATACAAATGCCTTGGATAAACCAATGACTTACTAAAGTTCGAATAAAATACGACAAAATACGTTTCATATGCTAAAGACTTACACACAAAATATGAATTTACTTGCCTCTGGGCTCATCCTCATCGGCGTTATCTCCCTCTGAACTCCCACCTTTAGAGTTTCTTCCATCTATCTCTTCAGAATTATCTCTAGTTAAGTCCATGGATATGCATAACTGATCAGCTATGGGCATATCATTAGGCCATAATTTCTCTGGCACTAACTCTCACAAAGCTCAAAGATTCATGGTTTGGAATGCTTTATGAAAATCTAATACCATGTCGGACTTAATCGAAGCGTCCCGATTAGATAAAGATTGTAAGATCTCATCGGGAAATTAATCCATTGCATCTTTTTTGTCTTTCACAACCTGAGATTTACTAGTGATTAGCTCCCCTTCTTATATATTGACAATGGTTCTTGCTCTTTTAGCTCATTCGACACAAGCTCTATAACAACATTTTCATTGGCTTGTTGATCTTTTAGCTTTTCAACCTCCCTAGATTCAGATGATGGAAAATCTTTATAAGTAGCTTTGAGCTTCTTAAGATCCTCATTGACCAATTTAGCCTCATTTGCTAAACCATCAGCACAAAATTTTTCTCATTCGAAAGACTCTTTGTGATGTTTGCTTTCTTCTTCAAGCAAAGCAATGATATTATTTTATGCCTTAACCTCCCTCTTTAACTCAATAATGGGCTTTACAAATCCCAACATTGTATATGCCAATGTATCTTGTTTCTTTATCTATTGAAAGGGTACATCTTCGTAGAGCATGTTTGTGAAGTTACTAATGGTTTCGGGGAAGTCTTTCTCAAAAAATTCAAAATAGATCTCATGTATACTTCACATCAGATTATCTTTTTTATATGCTGCTCATTTTATTGTTGGAGCCAAAATGAGAAGTTGAATCAGATGCTGGAGGGACAATAGATGGGACTAAATTAGGAACGATCTCCGAACTGGTAACTGTTTTTTTTTTCTTATTCTCACTGCTATGTTTGCTTTTCTTGTGCATATTTTTCTTATTCAAGATAAGAAGCTCTATGGGTGTATCACCCACTTTGACATTAACATCAAGTGTAGCTCGCAACGATTCATCGAGTATGGCTGGCATAGATGCATCAGACTACTTCACAGCTTCAACACAAAAAGTATCATTCTTAGAGCCTTGTTTACCAGTCTTACCCTTTTTAGCCTGATAATTGAGGCTCTAATACTTGATGGAAGAAGCACTTTGCTATATGCAGCCTCAATCTTGTTAGGGATAACCGTCGGCCGAAGAGGAGTAGTGAATTGTTCCCACGATAAATCTCATTCGGATTTGGTCCTCCAAAGGTGACTGTGAACCAAGTTGTTAAGAATAAAAACATTTGTGAAAACTGTTGGACCAATTCTCCTCAACTAATTGATGCAGTTTCTTAAAAGTAATCTTAGCATCATCATATGATACAGATGATATTTTAGTATTGTTGTAGAGTAAAAAATCGAAGTGGTTAAGAATAATAAAAATAAGCTGTAATATAAGTTCAAATAACTACGTGTGTTCTTCCTAAACCTGGAAAGCTGACTTAGGTTACCCTGTTAAGTGATGTTCTTCTATTCGCCCAGCAAAAAATGATGAAAAAAATATATTTTCTACACTTTTTTAGCTTCTAACAGGTGATCCACAATGTTTTAGTCATCACCCAAGTTATAGAAGTAAAGATGGATCCGAGAATTTCAAGATACCCTAGCAGTGATAACAAATTGTTTTATTGGCATTCGAATCTTTGATAACCTAGATGTCATGATACATGACATCAGGGTAAATCAAGTATTTGGACTAGCCTGGCTTGATATAGTCTCAGAAATTTTAAGTAATTAACCATTTTTGGATCCAAGGGAAACCGAAGCCCTAGTTCAACATATCCGGATAAACAACTAACTCATTTGGACCACAAGTCATGGAGGTTTCACCTTGTATGGGTAATCGAACCTTCATCTCCTTCGTAAATCCCCACTTATTGCGTATAACATTCACTTCACTATCTTGGAAATAGTTATAAGGATTTTTTTCAAGAGCCGGGATATACTCAAAGCTAATATTTTGAAAGTTATACCCTACATGTCCAACCAATTATGGGGGAAATGTTTATGCCACTGCTTTGGTAGCTTTATCATTGTCATATTTTCCATATTTGACCTTGAAATATTCTTCCTAACTGACTTTGAAGTCTCAATTTTCTTTTTAGATTGTCCAGAAGTCTCTAACAGAGATTCCTCACTTACATTTTCATCTTCATCTGGCAAGTCTCTCAGATTGGATCCAGAAGGTTATGCCTGATGAGATATTACCTCTTTCTTTGATTGGCTATTGCGATGGAGAATCAAGAGAAGGTTGAGTCTGATGGGTGGGTTCCTTATCCCTGGAAGGTCGGTTTGTGTGAAATTAGGCAGGTCTGATCAAGCTTAGAGGTGAGTTCTCCTCTATATCAGAGCCCATAACCTTAAATATAAAATGATATCTACAACTAGTGGCTCTCTGGGATTTTCTTGGTATTGATGAACAACTTTTTGAAGTAAACGATTGAGCGATAGAGGAAGGCTCCCGTGGTATATTGTGTCTATTATATGGATAGACACCCCATAGTCAATTGTTTGAGAGATAGTGATAACGCTTTCAGATGCAGGAAATCGTGCAACCAACCTAGCTCTCTTATTCTCCTCGTCTTTTTTAGATAGACACAGCCAATCGGTTAGAGTGATCATGGTAGTGAACATGCAAACTGAAGAATATCACTAGAGATTGAATTTATGGTGGTAGTAGTGGTGGAAGGTAAAGAAAATATTGTTGGTGATAAAATTTTGTGGTGGCAATAAAGCTCAACTTCTCTCTCCACAAGTAAACCTTTTCTCTCTTGAAATTGCTATCGTAAGAGAATGAAGAAAGAACTTATATAATAAACTAAGAAGACTATCAGATTTGATTTTATAGAAGTGGAATAGCCACCAATGGTTATAATTTCTAAGGGAGTGGAACCGTTTCCAGTTGTTGATATGCCTCACTAATTACAAAGAAAAATCATGGTCTAATGAGAAAATGACACGTGTCCATTGATGCATTCAGTTAAAATTTATTCAAGGAGTACTAGCAGTATATCTGAGTGGCTCCAAGAGATAAATCAAGGTTGTTTCTCTAAACAGTTTGGAGTAAAATTTGAGGGGTTAAATCCAAAGGGATATTCAACTCGTATACGAAGAACTTGTATGTTATCCATCCCAAAATAATTTTGTGAGAACTAAAAAGGCTATCTAATAAGGGCAAAAATATTCGAAGGACATATCTGACAAAGTTATTACCTATGTATTTGACATGTATTTATTTATTCTTTTACTCAAAATAAGTTTAAATAATTAGTTAATTGTTTTAATTAGATTTGATATTTATTACCTTTGGCCTCAATTATTTGGATTTAGGCTTTGATTTTTTTCGAATCTGGGTTAGAACCATATATCCACCCATTAGGCCCATAAACTGCTTATAAATAAATTTTAAGGCATTTATGAGAAAGATAGGCAATTACTTTTTATGTGAGCTCTCTGTCTCTAAATATGTACTTAAACAACTCTTTTATCTTTATACTCACCATCCAAAAATTAATTATCTTACTCTATATTACAAAATAACCCTCCAACCAAAATCCTTCTTAGCAGTATGGATTAAATTATTCACGTTTGTATTATATAAGGATTCGCGACACAACAATTATTAAATTGTATGGATTAATATTATTAGTGTTTTGTAATAAGATTCGCGTTTTATGTGACATAATGATTTGCGATACAACACTTAGTAAATTGTATAGATGCAAATACATAGTAAATGTTTTAGCTCGACCCTAGTATGTGGAAAAGTACATAAGTCATGATTTATTTTACATATGACTCGCAAGTTGTAAATATGAATATATATAAGGATATGCAATAAACAGAGTCTGTAGTTTTGTAGATATTGATTTACGATTAATGTTAAAGAGGACTTGCGGATAAAAGTTGTATTATTAGCCATGATTCATGACTCGTATTGTGTTCATACAAATCAAAAGAAAATAGATAACTAATAAAAATAAAAATAATAAACAATCATAACTGAATGTTTACAATTACATCTATCTTATAAAAATTCTTTGCATGAATATCTATTATGAACGAATCTCGAACAACGACCACACTTTATCTTTCAGATTATTATATATCCTTTAGATAGAATACACTTATTCTTAGGTCGGCAAAATATTCTTTTCAAGTTTGGAGATATAATTTCTAGAGTACCAACCGATGCAGAGGCTTAATGAAAAAGTACTCAAAGCCAAAATACAATATGAGTAAGTTATCATATAAGAGTTTGTGTGATAGAATGACTCAGCATATTTCATAAGAGTATTCCCAACGACTAGTATGGCTAACAATGAATTATAACATATAAAACAATTGATTTTCCACATACCAAAAGAACACTAAAAATCCATAAGATCAACGACTATTAGAGGTTCCAAAAATACTTCATGTAAAATACGTGAAGAGGAGCGTACTAGCCATGTACGACATATTCCCGTATTGGACTTAAGCTTCTCCCAAATTTAGGGAATAGTTCACTAGTCCAACCTTGACTATCCACATAACATCTATATATTTAAGTTATAAGTGAAATGTTAATTTTTTCAATTAATAATAATATAGGTACACTACACAAAATATTTGATTGAATGGTAGAAAGGCTCAGCAGGACTGAAAACCATGCAACCATACCATTTGCCTTTGAAATATGCACATAAATATTTGTCAAAGGTAAATTTTGGAAAATGTTTTGAACTTTTTGACCTTCATCATCAATTTGATCTTCTATATTTAGTGTACATGCTCAGATTTGGAGCATAAACACACTTTTTACACTTGTGAACCATCATTTCCCTAAAGGTGAGGATGTACTCCTTAATGCATACTTCAAATTACCAATAAGATGAAAAATGCGGTAGACATGATAGCAATTAAAAAAATGACATTAACCATACCTAAGTGATTATCTGATTTGAATTTTATTTGATTGTCTATCAAGTGAGGTTTCAATATCTTAAGAAACCATCCCTATCTTTTGATCTAAACATACCAACTGCAACAAAAAAGTACTTGCATAGTTATGATATAAGAAAAATTATTAATAAATCAATTTATATTTTACATTACTACAGACGTTCGCAATTCGCTCATAGTTTAATATATGTATATTCACGAATTGTATCGTGAGTAACAGGTTACTCATGATTTGTATTTTTTCTTAATAAATTGATCACATTTAGTAGATTGACTAGAAAGAGAATTGTGTTTTCTAATATATATATTATTTATGAGTCGCATTTGATATGGCAAGTACTTTGGCTTTTTATTTCACAATAATCATTAAATTTGCATTTTGTATTATATGAATAACAATTCAGGATAATATATTAGTAATTTTACACTACAGTCATGATTTGTGTTTATGAACTTACTAATGATTTCGTCTTTAGATATGACACATACCAACACTCATTTGTGTTTTACGGTAAAAAAAAAGTTCTATTAATGTATAAAAATGGATGACAATAGTGGAAACCTTGGATACAAGATCCAAATATAAATGAAAAAACATTTGAAAAAGTTAATTTTCATAGTATATTCAAGTAAGTAGTCATTCGTATATTAAGACTCTTTGAAGATTTAAAGTAGCTTTTAACTATATTAAACAAAGTATAACTATCTTCGTAAAAACTTTCTTAGCTTTCTCTAAATAATTCCATGAAATTCGATACGAGATATCTATACCATAGTCATTATTCACAAACTATGGTACACTTTTGGTTGTGATGTTATTATTGGATATAATACAAGCTTGTATCTCTTTACCAATCAAATCACATGTTAAATGTTTTTTACTTTCTTTGCAAGAAACAGCCTCACAAGTATGTTGTTCAACATATTTATTAATGAACATAACAAAGATCGAGATATCAAGTAATGCATAGTCCCATGTACATTCCTTAAAGAATTTATTCTCACAATAAGAAGTGATTTTTGATTTTGTATTATGAAAAAACCATTATATACCGCATATGGAATAAAAATTAATCTTAAAGATGTTCCGTTCGTAAAACAATTCCATGCAAATGTAATTCAATAAACCCAACAAAGAGTAGAAAGTCTTTTATTCTTATGGCCAACAAAACTAATACTGAAACTACTTTCCTCACTAACCAACTGCTCATTCGAAGCTTCAGAAAAAAACTAAAAGCAAATTCTTTTGATGTTTTTGGATAAGTCATGTCCATAACTATTTTTATATCAATAATTAGAAAACCAAATAATTCAATAAGTGATAATACACAAAAAACTAATTATTACTAATTAAAGTACAATTATTATATTCACCGCATGAATAAAGTAACTAGAAATTGCCTCTAACAAGTTCTTCTCGCTTTGATAAACAAAATTAACCATATATTCCAATTTTTCAAAATAACTAATAAGTAGGATTAGATTTTTGTCATTTAGTTTGAAAATACACAATACATGCTAGTAAATTAAATACATGCATGTAAGATATATGGTTAGCGAGGGCTTCAAGATTCATGATAAAATAAGCGCAACGATTCACAATGCGCATATTCAAAATGATTCTTGGTAACGAAGAGCATTAATAGACCAGAGTCACATTAACAACCATATCGTAATACGCATTAACAATAACTACGTAATTCGCGATTATATCGTCTTCTTCGACTATCAACTGTATTTTTTTCAGACTTAAATTTTTTTTATTAAAAGAATTATAACTTAATATTTCACAAGCTAAACAATATATGTAATGATTAAAATAAATAACACAAGACCTATAAACCAATTATCACACCAAACTATCAGTTCATACACAAAAGGTTTAAAAAATCAAATAAATAGACGAAACCAAGTTTTTAAAAGAAACCAACCTAATCAATTCATCTCTATTCTCAGTAAATAAGAACTTATTTTATATAATATCATTTACTAAGAGACGATAAATTTGAGATTTAGGATATATGTGCGACTTTTTACGATTACAACTTTCCAGTTTCGTGATTTAAGATTTTTAAATTTCAAAATTTAGAGAGAGAAAAACAATCTAAAATTAAGACATAAAATACAAAAAAGATGTGTAAGGTGATGGTAAACGTCATTCTTGATTTGCGTTTATTAGGCTTCTTCATGTATATTTGAATTTTAAGGTGGTTTGAATTCATGAGATGTATTCGCGATTTGTGTTTTTTATAACTTCTTTATGTTTGGTCAAGTTTGTTTTTGGGCGGCTTACCGAATTATTCATCATTATTCTTCGTATTTTGATTTTTAGAATATGATTTAATTCATATTTTTAATTTTAATTTATGAACATAACGTAAATCATGATTTGCGTGCATAACAATTAGCTATATAATAAATATATGATTCGCGATATGATGAACATATGATTCATTACCGCGATTGAAATTTTTTGATAGAAAATATTACAATTCGCAAATGGAAAATAAGAAACAATGCAAAATTAAGATCTTTAACACGTAGCACGATATTCAGAAGTAAAAATAAAGAAAAATTCCAATTTAAATTTAAAATAAAAATAAAGTTGATCTAGGAGCTTGTCTTATGACGACGAATATTTAGACTTTGATGTTGTGGAATATGGCTCTTTATGCAAGGATTCACTTTATCATTGCTAGTTTCAGATAACTACTGGATTGTGCGGCGGAGCCAATACAAGAGTTTTCTAGGATGATTAGGTTTCTTATCTATGGTATATGGGTTGTTATAATGAATTTTGGGTAATTTGATAATGAGTCTCAATAATATCAGATTAAGCATTGATAAATTCAGATTGAGCCTCAAACGCTCCATAAAGTCTTTTGTAAGCACTATCACATTTGGAGAAGGAGGTAGCATAATGGGGTCTTGTGTTGGGCTATTATGTATCTATAGTACAAGAATAATTTACGTTTATATACCATAAAAGATTCGCATTTTTGGATAAATAAGCATTGATAGACAATAAGTTTTTCGCAATTCGAGGTAAACAAACATTGATAATCAATAAACAATTCAAAATCCATGTTAACTTGAAAATAACATTCTTAATTAATGTTTTGTAAAGTATCTACACTACTTAATTTACCAAATTAACGACGCAAATTTATGACCCAATATATGTGAAACACTAAAATTGAAAACATTTATCGACCACCTCTCTTCTTAAAGGTCATATTATGTGATTGGACATGGAATCAATACAACTTATTGAGGGTTTATGGTTCTTATCCATCACCTCAACAACTTGTGTTCATATCATGTTCAACAAAAAAGAATGACCTTAAAAAATAAGGGTTTGGATTTTTGCATATTCATACATTAATCATGTAAACATACATGAGCTACATCTACAAGTTTATATGCTAGTGTAATACGATTTACGTTAACATATACATAATAAACCGCGGTTTATATATTGAATAATATTCGTAATTTGTAATAAACATGCATTACAACTATTCATGATTTGTGTTCACTTTAAACAAAAGCCAAAAGGCATTCACAACAAGCACTAAATATTAGCAATTATTCATGATTTATGTGTATATTATAGTGCGCGGTCTAGTTGATGAATAGTATGATATCCGCGTTTCACGATTATTTGACGAAACCATTCACAATTATATTACAAAACATCCGCGTTATCATATACATAATTAATCAAGATTATCTTAACAGGTGTTCGCGTTAACATATGCATTTGCGCTAAGTATTACATGTTATCCGTGATTACTTTACCCAGTGTTCACGTTATGCGTTGGATTTGTCTTCTTCAACTAGTTATTGTATGTGTTTTCAGACACAAGACCGAGTTCTAAAAACTTCAAACTACGTACGCTAAAAAACAAAAAAATATAATGAATTTGAGACTAAACAACAATGAAGAAATTAAAAATCGAAGAAAAATTACACGTAACACAAATATTAATGGTATGTGTTCTCTGAGCCAATGCAATATAACAAGAATGAAATCGATATAAAAGTCATAAATAAAAACAAAATAGTAACAATGAAGACATAAACAATCGAAATAAACTTGAAATAAAAATAAAAACAATTGAAACACGAAATGAGAAATCGAGACATAAGTAAAAACAAAATCGCAACAACAAATACGAAAAGAATAAAAATAAACTTGAAATCGATATAAAAAACAAAACAATCTATAAGTTGTGAATTTGTACAAATTAGTCGAGCTCAGAAAATTAAATAGGAGAGTTCTTGTGATTCGATCGAGAGCTGTTATCGATTCTCGTATTTACAGATTTCTAAATTATCCGATTTTAAGCTCTCGATCGGAAGACAAAACTAAATAATTTTTGAATTTTGGATAAAAACTAATTTTATATAACTGAAAAAGAATATTTACAATATTAAAAATTGGTTGAACGAGATAGTAAACACCTTTTTAAGTAATATGAAATAAATATTATAGAATTGAGATAATATGTCACTCTAAAAGATATATATATACTATTTTCAAAAATTAAATTTATAAAGAAAAAAAGTTAAAAATTAACCGTAAAAACGAAAAAAAATAAAGGCCGAGCTAGAAATAAGCCACATTTTGATAGATCTTTCACCCTAGCTTTTATTTTTAAACTCAAACTTGAATTTCTCAATTTATCCTTTTCACTCTAGCTAATTACAACCATGTCATTTACCCCCCCCCCCCTAAAGTTGTATAGAATCTGAAACCCCTCTAAAATTACCCTAAATCCTAACTATTTATTATCCTAAAACCCTAAAACAAACATTCCGCAACCCAAATCCACAAAATCGATTATGTTTTTAAAAGCATGATCTTGACATAATTTTAGGCTTTGTTTTCATAGATTAGTTTTGTAAAGTTGTTTGTTACACACAAATCCGTCGATTTGGCTTCAATTTTGTTGGAAATGGTGCTGTTTGGATAGATCTACCGTTGTTGGTTTTGCAGGTGCTAGTCGCACATCGCGTGCTACTAATTTGTGTTCGTCACATGGTTGTGCGACCATGAAGGGTTATAGTCGCATGCGACGCTAGCACCTAACTGTAGCATGCGACAAAGCCGAACTTTTCATTTTAATTACAATTTTTTTTAAATATGATTGGATAATAAATACAAAGAAAAAATATAAACAAATAATTTTATTTAATTATCTTAAAAGAGAAAAAAAAGTTTAAAGATTAAAGACACTAAGAGTGAATATTGGATAATAAATAACCAATAATTGTTTTTACTTTAATAAATACCCAATAATTTTGAAATATGATAATTATGGTATAATGTTTTTTAGTTTATTGACTCTTAAAATTAATTAAAATTTTAAAATTAAATTTTATATTATATCTCTCGTTTACAACACTAATCTATGAAAATGAAGCCTAAGATCATGCCAAAATCATGATTTTTAAAAAAGAATTAAAAAATCTAATTTTGTACTATTTAAATACAACGAAATCCTGAAATTTTTTATAGTGGGAAGCTTGTACGGATTATTTTAATGTTGTTGTGGCTTCAGATTTTTCAAAAACTACACTTTGATTTTCGATGAAATTTTTGTGCTTGAGAGGTTTTGTGAGAGATTTAGAACAAAAGAACGAAATAAAATGGTGAGAAATTTATAAAATACTTTTATACTTAATTTTTTTAAAAAAATAAATTTGTCCAAAATCTGATGAAAGATCTATCAAACATGTGCATGATGCAGTCGTGAAAGATCTATGAAAATGAGTAATTTTTGTAGCCTGGCCTATAAGTAAATGCAAAATACGTCTAACATGCCAATATTATTTCTCTAAGTTATTGGATACAGAGGAACAATTTTATAGTGATTGTAAGGTTATAGTCTTGTGTATTGTCATGTGCAATCGATAATTTATCGAAAAATTTGTATTATAGTCATGTGGAATCAATATTTTATCGAGAAATTTGCATTACATTATAATATCAATCTAACGAAAGTGTTACTATTATTTACGGAAATAAATATAAAGTATCCTATTTTAAGTAGCCTTTAGGTTATGATAGCATTATTATTACTCAAGACAGCGGAGGGAGATATTTTTAATGACCAAAGCTATTTCTTCCATGAAAATTATTATTGAAATCTCTAAAAGTAGTGAAACATGATTTTACTATTTTACCCTTGTTTTGTATTCAAATTTAATGTTAGGTGCCATTAGTGAAATAGATTACCCTACTGTGTAAAAACATAAGATTAAATCCTTTTTAATCCTACATATCTGACTTTGGCAACTAAAATTAACCCTAAACCCAAAAAACATCAGTTTTATTGAAGATTGAATGTCGTTTGACCATGGAAAATCAAGAATCTCATTCCATGCAGGAGAACATCAGTGCAGCACCGGAAAAGGTATTTTAATGTCGTTTTTTACGTTTTAGAATACAGTAATTTGAGCACTTCTCGATTTCAGCATTCCCGTTTTAAGCATATCTGGGCATTTTGCAACTGATTCCGAGTCAGTATCTCGGAATCAGTTGTTTTATGCAAACACAACTGATTCCGAGTCAGTATCTCGGAATCAGTTGTTTTATGCAAACGCAACTGATTCCGAGAGGGCTACTCGGAATCAGTTGTCTGATACAAAACAGTTGATTTCGAGTGGCCCTCTCGGAATCAGTTGCGTTACAGTAGACAACTGCAAAATCATCAACATATTACTTTTAAATCATGCAGGAACTCATATGTCTTCGGAACCTGAAATTGCATCACTTTATCATTCTGACGATGATGTTATATATCTGGATCTCACCGACGCATTTACTATACAAGCGTACTACACTAAATCTGAACTTACAGAATGGGTATTAACAAAGGGTCAAAAGTTGAAATATTCTATGATGGTAAGTAGGTACGACTCTGGAAATTATGGGAATACTCCTCAATTGTTTTATTCTTGTGAAAAATATGGGAAACCAAGGTTAAAACAAAACGCACCTAATGTGAAGAGAAGAAAGTCAAGTACAAAGAAAACAGATTGTCCGTATTCTACTAAGAGCTTATCCTTTTGACAATGATCTATGGTATTTGGTAGTTGCGTGTGGTAGGTATAACCACCCTCCATCGGAATATTTAGAAGGCTGTCCTCAAGCAAGGAAACTAACTTCGGCCGAAGAAGATTTGGTGAAGAAATTATCAATACGCGGTGCCACTCCTCGTAACATTTTACCCGTTTTAAAGGATATTAATCCTCATAACGTGTCTAATATGCATAACATTTACAATGCTAGACAAAAACATCGTACATTGGAAAAGTGCGGTCAATCACAACTTCAGTATTTGTTGGGTAAGATGAAGGAGAAAAATTACATTGAATGGCATAGAACGAGAAATGAAGGGTCTCAAATAATCACCGAATTATTTTTTGCACACCCGACGTCTATCGATCTTCTTAGGACATTTCCGGAGGTCCTTATTATGGATAGTACGTATAAGACAACGAGATACAAGATTCCATTGTTCAAAATAGTTGGATTTACGTCAACCAACATCACATTTGCGATTGCTTTTGTTTTTTTGAGTCACGAAAAGGTCGAAAATTACATGTGGGCGTTGGAACGTTTGTGGTTGCTCATGTCGGAAAACCATTGTGCTTTACCTAATATTATGGTGACGGATAAGGAATTGGCATTAATGAAAGCAATTGACATTATATTTCCGAAAGTGACACACATGCTATGTAGATGGCACATTGAAAAAAACATCACAATGAAGACTAAAAAATATTTTACGGACGAAAATTTATTCAACGGATTTCAAGCATCTTGGAATACAATTGTTTATTCGGACACCGTAAGCAAGTTGAACTCAAATATCGAGTGTATGAAAGAAGAGTACAAGGCATACCCCGAAGCCCTCGATTACACTCAAACATGGCTCAAACCTCCTTATGGTGAAAAGTTTCTCTATGCATACACTAACAAGTTGAAGCATTTCGGCAACAACACAACGAATCGGTAAGATAAAATAGTTTTAATGTAATACAATTATGATAATATTTACTCATTTCAAATAAACATATGTTGTCATAAATAATAGGGTGGAGAGTTCGCATTCAACCTTGAAACAGTACCTCGGGACGGGTTTGCTAACATTTGATGCATTTTGGGGTAGAGTCGATTCCTTACTAGAGATGCAACACACGAACATAAAAGCATCGCTTGAAAAATATACGTTTTTCTCCCAATTTGAGTATGATGCTTGGATATTCGAGGTTATTAGACGTTCCACAACAGAATTTGCTCTTAAAAATATGAAAGAGCAATACGATAGGGCGAAACAAATAGGGAATGATAAAGCGGAATACGGTTGTGTTATTGGAAGCACTCATGGTTTGCCATGCGCATACGAGGTCGGTTTATTAATAATGCAACACCGTATGTTTGATCCAAGTATGGTCGACAAGAGGTGGACAACGTTAAGGATTATGAAGCATAATGCGTATAAAGAAGATGATTTCATGGAGGAAGAAATAACAACTATTGGTTCTCTAATCCGTGGGTATGATCGCGATCGTCGACTACATATCATAAGGAAAATCCGAGAAGTTCTAGAACCTAGAAGATCCGACGCCATTCCACCCGTAGA
Organism: Limnanthes douglasii subsp. nivea; assembly: GCA_036936605.1. Classification (NCBI taxonomy): domain Eukaryota; kingdom Viridiplantae; phylum Streptophyta; class Magnoliopsida; order Brassicales; family Limnanthaceae; genus Limnanthes; species Limnanthes douglasii. Next base: position 169,852,215 of record JAUPFV010000005.1, read on the forward strand.
GAAAGCTAAGACTAAAGGTAGAGATAGTAAACGTGCTAAATACAATTCAACGAAGAGGGAATCATCGGGATTCAAACATGCGAAGCTAGGCAACGGTTTGAACACATCGTATGTAAGTGATATTTCCCCGGCTTCAATCCAAGACACCGTTCGATCATTAATGAGTGAAACAAAAAGTACACCGAATGTTCCAAAGAAGGCTACACCAAGTGCACCAAAGAGTACCAATACTCGTAATACTCCTACAAATATCAAGTCTCAGAAGGAAAAAACCCCAAATGATACGACAATATTTTTGCAACATCTCCCCAAATATTTACGTCCATTCATCTCCGAATGCAAAAATGTAGGCTCGGATGGTCATTGTGGTTTTAGAGCCGTCGCCCATAGACTTTTTTACGACGAAAATGTTTGGCCGCATGTTAGGACCTCACTAAAAGAAAAAATCTTATCGGACCTACCTCTCAATGACAAACTTTACGGTGGACGTGAAAGGGTTGATGCTGAACTACGCTGCCTAGATTGTTATGCTCTGATTGCCCTTTATAGCAATTGGATGACAATTTTAGATATTTGTTATGTGATTGCTAATGCTTTCAAATGCATCATATATACAATTTCCGACGGCATTACGTATACGTTTCTACCGCTAAAAGGCGTTCCGCCCCATATGAACGAAAGAAAAGAGATTGGCATCGCACACGTCCATGGAAATCATTACATTAGCGTATGAGTACCTTTCAATATACTACTATTTTTGCAAACATAATTTCATACTAGTATACTAATTGATTTTGTTTTTAAAGGTTACCATATCTCCCGGTGGGCCGTTGCCATTAGTTTATCCAACATATATGAAACACGTTTCTCAAGAAGCTAAAGCGTGGTTTCTTTCCTTGCAAAGAAGGATTGCGTCCTTTGTTAGTATACAACCTCCAAAACCTCCTACTACGCGAGAACCATAAGTGGTGGATTTAACGATTGATTGAATCTAGTGACAAAAATGTTATGTTAATGTTTGTAATATACTCAACTTGAAGATCATTCAACACGAAGTCCAAGTATGGTTGCTATGTTGTTGTTCAAGTAGCATCTTGTTCTTATTATTGTCTCTACTGTTGCTATGGTGCAGTGTTTTTTTATCAAGTTATAAACATCATTTGGAGACAGAGATTTTACAACTGATTCTGAGTGGCCAACTCAGAATCAGTTGCGACTTTTCAAAAAAATAAATGCAACTGATTCTGAGCCAGGCACTCGGAATCAGTTGCAAAATCTCTGTCCCATTATTTAAGGTGCTAAATTGTTCACTGGGACAATTTGCAACTGATTCCGTGTGGCCAACTCGGAATCAGTTGCGACTTTTCAAAAAAATAAGTGCAACTGATTCCGAGCCAGGCACTCAGAATCAGTTGTAAAATCTTTGTCCTGTTATATTGTTCACTGGGATAGTTTGCAACTGATTCCGAGTGGCCAACTCGGAATCATTTGCGACCTTTCAAAAAAATTAGTGCAACTGATTCCGAGCCAGGCACTCGGAATCAGTTACAAAATCTTTGTATCGGTATTTAATGTGAAAAATTGTTCACTTGGAATGGCTAAACACTTTAAACAAAGCTAAATAACAACAATAAACAAAAAGCATCATCCGATAAACAAATAACATCATCCGATAAACAAAAAACATCATCCGATAAACATCATTATCATCCGATAAACAAAAAACATCCGATAAACGAAAAACAACATCCGATAAACATCATTTTTTAAACTAAGAAACAACATACGATAAGGTCATGTTGTATACGTCTTGCATACATGAATGCAATGTCTTAAGGCCGCACGACACTCTTCGCCGGTCATATCTTCCACATGATCTTCGTAAGTGTCGAGAATTTTAGCATAACCTCCGGTGATGTTATCTTGGTGGGTTGAATGGTTTGGTTCTTCCCCTATAGGATACCATAGAGTTTGACGAACCCAATCATCGTAATTCGGTACGGTCGTACTTATTCCATTACCTTCCTCGATAAGAGTTCTTCTTCTGTCCGGTGGTATTATGTGTTGGTACCGATCTTTCCACACATCATTTTTAAAGTCGATCATCGTATTTTACAGACGACCACGCCTAGGAGAAAGCTTTGCAAATAGAGCGCCAAATTGTTGGATGTATCCAAACTAACGGGCAACTCTAAGTGGTTGGTACAGCTCCGTTTTGTCCATAAATTTCAACCCACCGGTAAACCACGCAAGCTCGTGAAGGGGTTTCAACATCCGAAAATACTCGTACGGCTGAATAATAACCTGAAATAAACAACAACCGAACACGATATATGAAGACATACTTCAAAAATATAATCCGATAAATTAAGCTAGGATATAAACATACCGTGTATATGTCTAATCGGTCAAGTGTCAATCTATATGATTGAAGATGATCTCCAAACTCTTCTATCGGGTGGCACCGTTTGGGTATTGCCCACGTACGAATGCGCGACATATATGGATAGAATCCCTCCGAATAAGGTGGCTGAAAGCGAGTAAAATGGTCAAAAATCCAGCATTCGAGTAGTTGTACGAATCCACTCATCGTGTTCATAGAATGGTTGGAAGCCATACGTAACGTAACCCACTATAAAGCTCCGTAAGGATATGCATCCCCCATGCATATGATCTCAACGAATCAAGGTCGACGAGCATGTGTAACCAATCCGCTTTCACGTAATATCCGCTTTTGTCTACAAATAGACTAGACCCGAGGAGATAAAGTAGGTAGGCTTTCGCACAACGTCGAACATCGATCGGCCTTAATCGACTTACGTCTTGAAAACGCTCGTTGGAGAAGCGTTCCCGTAGCCAAGTTAACTGTAGATCGATACCTTTACAAGATTTGAGCTCCGCTAAAGCTTCCCTGTATGGCATACCGAGAACATCATGTATCAGCTTCGCACGTTCCTCCACACTGTTGCTTCTACGCACCTCCAACAATCTACCGCATATCGGTAACCCAGTGATGATGGCCACATTGTCTAAAGTGACGGTCATCTCACCAAAAGAAAAGTGAAATGATGTCGTCTCATGATGCCACCGTTCTACGAAAGCGGCTACCAAAGGTACCTCGGTACTCCAATGATGGAGGGTAAACAACAATGGTCCAAAAGGAGTGGACTCGACAATCTCACGCATACTGGTTTGGTTGATCAGCTTCCAACGATTGACTGCATTTCCCGCGGCGAAAAACCGCAAAGGACGTCCCCCTCTCTCCTAATACATTAAAGTGAAACGTTATTATAGAAAAAACAAAATTAACCCATTATATTCAAAATAACTTACTCGGCCATGGTAAACATGGTACGCCGTATGGTTTGTAAAACCTTTGTAGAAGCGTATGTGCGGAAAGCGTGCTAAGAAGGACTCTTTCTCGGTCGCTAATGTTGATTCGTCATCGCCTTGCCTAGTTTCTTCATCCTCCGATTCTGATTGAGGTATAGCAACAGGAGATGGTTCCCTCCTTGCATCGCACCGATTATGTCTCACCGAACGGGACGTAGGATCAGGGGAAAATATTTGAAGAGGTTGCGACGTCTCAACGATATCCGAATCGTTTCTGGCATTCGGAGCGGATGATGAAGAGCCGCGCAAAAATCTCTTGAGTAGCTTTCTTGGTCCCATACTACAAACATAAAACAATATCACATCGCATAAAACAATATCTACAATGTAAAACATTTCAAACCATAAACATCACATCACATGAATTTTTTTTATGGAATGAGCATGTGATTCCGAGTGGGCCACTCGGAATCACATGCTCATTGCATAATTTTTTTTCTTCAGAACAGTGATTTATCCCAAGTCGAAACCCTAATCGATTCTAACAAAGAAATCAAACCCCAATCGAAACCCTAATCGAATCTAACATGAAAATATAACAACAATCGAAACCCTAATCGAATATAACAAAGAAATCTAACTTCAAACCATAATCGAAATCGAACAAAGAAATCTAACTTCAAACCCTAATCGAAAAATGAAGAAGCAAAGAAAATGAAGAAATCATACCTTCTCCAAGACTTCTCTCTCTTCAAATCTGTTTTCTAAGGTAGTGATAATGGTGAAGAATTGGTTTTCTTCTCCAAGGTTCTCTATCTTCGAATATGTTTTGTAAGGTAGTGATAATGGTGAAAAATGGGTTTTCTTCTTTGTAAGGTAGTGATAATGGTGAAGAATGGGTTTTGTTGTATTGAATGGGTAATGGTATGTTAGGGTAATGGGTAAAAGAGCAAATTTGTAACTTCCTTTATGGAGGAAATAACATCATGGAGATTTTTTCAGATTATGGAGGAAAAAATAATTTCCATGGAGGAAATAGCTTTGGCCATCTTTAATTTATAAATTGTTGTCTTCCTTCACCTGCTCTGCTACTCGCATGTTGTTTTGGACAATTCAATTTAAAGCAGAAACTAAATTCTAGATATTACCAATAATTGCTTTGGAACCTTTTCTTTAAAATCGACTTTTTTAATAGTTAACCCACACGATATTCGAATAGTTTAGATTGGTATTAAATTTGTATATCAATAATTATTTAAAATTTGATAAAGACAGTGGTATATGATCAGTATTTATAGGTAATTAATCTGGTAGTCTCAAATATTTATTACATATTTTTAATATTTTTAAAATCATAACATATATTTTTAAAATTAAAATATAATTGATTTTTTTATGACGATCAAAACCAAATTAATAAAGATATTTTTTAATTTTTTAATTGCGTAATTATGTCTAATTGGATAACAAATAAATATGAAAAACATAAGTGTGTTGTAATTGCGGAATTACGTATAATTTGGTGGCTAAAATCACATGTGTGTTCTAGTTACGGAATTACGTATGATAAAAAAAATATTGACCCAAAAATTTATTCTTGAACCGACTTTAAACCTCCTATATTATAGGATAAGATTAAGTCTTATAAATAAATTTATATATTACATAATCCAAAGAGCCTAATCTTACTTTGGTCATTATTCTAAAGAGCCTAATCTTACTTTGGTCATTATTCTAAAGAGCTAAAGCCCACTTTGATCATTATAGATATAAGCACGAGTGAGCGAAAACCGAACCAAACCAATCAACCGAACCAAACCGATGAAATTCGATATGTTTAACTTTTTTAAGTATTTGGTTCGAGTTGGTTAGTATTTTACAAAACCAAAATTTAGTTCGGCTCAGTTCGATTATTTATTAAAAAACATATTTTCAACCAAAATCGACCGAACTAATGATAGACTTTTGGTTGAGGATAACATGAACACAACCATCCTCATTTCGATCTTGTTATGTTGTTCATTACATGGTTATTGCTTTCCACCTCAAGCTCTATATTTGCTTCAAAGTAGGATTCACCGGTTGCCTATGTTAGGATGGAAACCAAAGTCCCGCATCCCACATCGGTTACACATGGGAATGATCAGTTGTATATAAGTAAGAACATATCTTAACTAGTATGAGGCCTTTTGGAAGTGAACCAAAAGCAAACCCGTGCTGGTCTTCGGGCCCAAAGTGGATAATATCATACTAATGAGATTGGATCCTTCCTACTTATACAAGGAGGTGAAGTATGCGGTAACCATATTCCCAACAAGTGGTATCAGAGCTCCAACAAGTGGTATCAGAGCTCCACGTCCAGATGGAACGCGATGTAGTGGCCCATGTATCAAAAGTGACCCTAAAGAACAAGGTAGTGTGGTGATATCAAATAAGGATTCGTTGTAATTCTCTATAGTTTAGGTGAGAAAACAACCTCTGATTATAGTGGGCATATGATATCTCAATTGAGAGGAGGCCAAATGATACTTTGTTCGAGAGGAGAACTGTTAGGGTGGCGACCAAACTCCCACATCCAACATCGGTTAAACATGAGAACGATCAACGATATATAAGTAAAAACATATCTCAACTAGTATGAGGCATTCTGGAAGTGGACCAAAACAAATTCGTGTAGGTTATTGACGCAAAGCTGACAATATCATACTAGTGTGGAGATCGGATTGTTCTTAATTATATACGGAGGTGAAATATGTGGTACCCATATTCCCAACAAGCGTTTGTTAGGACAGCGACCAAAGTCCCACATCGGTTAAACATGGGAATGATCAGTAGTATATAAGTAAGAAAATATTTAAGCTAGTACGAGGCCTTTTGAAAGTGGAGTAAAAGCAAACCTGTGTGGGTCTTCGAGCCTAAAGCGGAAAATATCATACTAGTGTGAAGAATGGATTGTTCATACTTATACATACGAGGCGGAATACATCCCATATCGGTTGAACATGAGAAAGATCAATGATATATAAGTAAGAACATATCTTAACTAGTTTAATGCCTTTTGGAAATGGACCAAAATCAAATTTGTGCGGGTATTAGGGCACAAAGCCGACGGTTTAACCCCGTAAAAAATTAAATTAGAAATCCAATATATCTTCTTGCAACTTGGAAAATATATAGACATGAAAAGTTTATAGTTTGGTCGAAAGCTAAAATAAAATCATTTGATTTTGTATCAATCAAACACAAATGATGTTTTGATGTTTTAATTCTAACTTCAGATTTCTTAACTAGTTGTATATAAGTTACAATATATTTTAACTAGTTTAAGACCTTTTGGAAGTGGACCAAAAGCAAATTCGTGCGGGGCTTCAGGCCCAAAGCGGACAATAACATACTAGTGTGGAGATTGGTTCTTCTTACTTATATATGAAGAGGCTATATGCGGTACCCATATTCCTAACAAGTGGTATCGGTCCAAGCCCAGACGAAATGTGATATGGTGAAACTCTTGAAGAATGTCGAACATGATGAACAAGAAGTCGTGCTCAAGGTGAATGGACTGCTCTTATAAGATCATCAGTGTGTCCTAGTTCAATTTTATCGTGGCTTATCAGTCAAGAGTGTCGTTTGGTTTTTCCGTGGCGCTAAAGAAAAATGAAATATGATGATAGGAGTGAGCAGATAAATAATTGTTGTAATGTTGCTCTATGGGTCACGTGAAGAAGCAACCTGATTAGAGTGGACAGATGATAAGTCAACGTAGAGGAGGCTAGTGGTACTTTGTTCAAGATGAGGATTGTTAGGGTGACGACCAAAGTCTCACATCCCGCATCGGTTAAACATGTGAAAGATCAATGGTATATAAGTAAGAATATATCTTAACTAGTTTGAAGCCTTATGGAAATGGACCAAAAGCAAATTTGTGCGGGCATTAGGGCCCAAAAAATTAAATTAGAAATCCAATATATCTTTTTGCAAATTGGAAAATATATAGACATGTCAAGTTTATACTTTGGTCGAAAGCTAAAATAAAATCATTTGATTTTGTATCAATCAAACACAGATGGTGTTTTAATTCTAACTTCAGATTTCTTATTCTTTCATAATTGAAGCTGTCTTGTAAAAGTTTCATATTTTACTATTTTCTTAGAGACCTGGACTATATAAGTAAAGTTGTTATGATTATTAATTCTGACCAGTAGTGTTTCAAGAAGAAGAAAAAATATGCATATCCATACAATTTGATATTGGAGTAACGATTATTTGTAAGTTCGATTCAACCGTAAACCAAATCGAATTAACTAAAATTTTATCGGTCGGTTCAGTTCAGTTCATACAACAAGATCGGTTCAGTTCAATTTGAGAAAATATAGCGAGTTCAGTTTTCGGTTTTTTTGGTTCGTTTCAGTTTTGCACTAAACCGACTGAATGTTCATCCATAGATATAAGGTGCCACCCTCTCACGAATGGGTGAACATTTTTTTTAGTATCATTAAACATTTATTACTTTGTTTTCTTTCTATAGTAGCTTTACCTGTTTGGATAATTATCTACAAATTTTATATGAGCTAATTCAGGGATCATCAACGTGCAAATGTGTTGCGTAAATAAGAAGAAAATAATTTGCAGAAATAGGATTTTGATTGCTTAATATGTCTCACTATATGAAAAACAAATATAACGTATTTTTGTGAAAAATAAGTGTTGATTGAGTGTGAAGCAACTATCTTTTGTAGTTAAAAACATATTTGTTTTTTATGTTGATTTTTTTAAAAAGAAAAAACATACAATGTGTTCGAGCTATGGAAATACGTACAATTTTGTGAAATTAATATGGCAAAAAAATCAAGTTTCAGTTGCGGAATTACTTGTAATTAGGTTGCTAAAAATAATTGTGTTCCACTTACAAGATTATGTGCAGGGAAATTGATGGTTCTGGAGAACCGGGAACCGGATCAGAATCAAACCGATAAAGACCAGACCGAGAACCAAACCAAACCTTAACGGTTCGATTCGCGGTCCCATTTTTAAAGCCAAAATCGATAAGAAACTGAAGTGATAAAAATGGTTCGGAATCGAACTGATAAACCAATATAACCGATTCAGACCAAACAAATAAGAGCGATAAACCAATAGAACCGAACCGATCCTTAGGAACCGAACCGATAAACCGGTAGAAATGATAAAAAATAAAAATAAATTTAAAATAAAATTATCAACCATTATATAAAAATTAATTTTAAAACATAATATAAATTATTTAAAAATTAATTAATATAATATATTCTATAAGGTAAGTATATACATTATAAATTATATAAAAACTATATTATTTATATTGGAAAAGAGAACGATTTTTTAATTGAAAATTTTGATTTTGCTACTCTTTAATGCTAATAAATTAAATTGTAATTATATAATTTTGGTAAACCTATTATATAACCTGGGAAATGAAACTATTTTTTTTAATTAGAAAAATTAATTTTGTTAGATTTAAAAGCTAAATTTAAATTAAGTTATAATCATACTATTTTACGTAAAACTTATTCATATAACTTGTATTACTGAAACGAGAACCGATTTTTTTTGTTCAAATGTCAAAATTGATTTTATTAAATTTAGAATATAAAATATATTAAGTGAGATAGAAATGAAATTTATGTTTTGGGAGATTGATGAGTCATCCAACTCAACTACGGCTGCTTGACTCATCCGATTCATGTATGCATACATTGTATGGTTTTGTAAGATTTTTTTTACAATTTAAATGTGCAGTTTTTGTAAGGTTTGCGCATTACACTTTGAATATGGTGTTACTTAGCTTTAAGTTGATCATAGATTGTTGTTATTTTGTTTTGGTTTGATCACATGTCGTTATTTTATTTTGTTGCAAATTTTGTAATATATGAAGTTTAGCGTTTGAAGTTCAAGTGTTGTTTTGTTTTAGTAAGGGTTTTATTGGAAGTGTTGTTTGGTTTAAATGTTGTTTGATTTCTGTTAGCATTTGAAGTTTAAGTGTTGTTTGATGTTAGTTAGTGATTTGTGGATTGATGTAATTAGAAAGATTCAAATTTGGAATGAAAATTATGTATGATAATATATGCAGTTTAAGTTTAAGTATTGTTCGGTTAAAGTAAAAGTTTTATTGTTGAGGTCTCTGAAAATTTAGGGTTGAAGTCTAGAGAAGATGAGGTTGAGGTTGAAAAGATAACTAGAGGTAGAAAGAAGAACGTCGAAATCCCTCAAAGTTCTGGAGTCGAGTCTGAAAAAGTTAGAGTTGAGGCTAACAAAATGAGCTGAGGAGGAAAAAGAAAAAATTCAACTAAACCACCACAACTAAACCACCAAAAGAGACAGAAGACCCCATTAATGATTAATAATGATAATGTGGAGATAGAAAATCATTATGTGCGGAAGATGAGTTACGATAATGGTAAAAATTCCGCAGTAAGTGATGGTAATAAGGATGGTGAAGGAATTAAGGTGAATTTATGGAGCATGACGTTAAGCCAATAGTTTGAATTTTTAGAAGTTTACTTGCCGAAGCAGATAGTAGAGGAGACTGAGAAATTGGTTGATGAAATGAAACAAAAATCAGATCGAGTTCGCGAATATATAGTGGCAGAGAATAAGAAAAGGGAAGGGATGTGAGAGGTGAAGTATGATATTCGGTAGTACTCAGTACTAGAATGTTTTATTTTTTTTAAAATTGAAATGGTACACGATTTTTGTGTTTGGATCAACATCAGCTTATATGGCACCGATGATGGTTGTATTGTATCCGAATAAAACAACAACCATTTAATTTTAAACATTTATCTAACATTTTATGTCACCAATGAAAATACATACCTCTTGTATATAGCTGTTACCACTAAGTATTTGCCAAGCGATTGTCCATCCACTAAATTGATAACCCAAATTATATGTGTGAGATAGATGAGCTCATGGAAGCAGGATTAACCAAACGATTGTCCACCTACCAAATTAATAACCCAAATTATATGTGTGAGATAAATTGGTTAATAGAAACAGGGTTAAATTATAGGGTTGGCTAAACAAATATAAAAAAATTGTAATTTTTGTTTAGCAGTAAATAATATAGAAACCTTTTTAGTTACGTTTAACATAATATCAATGCATATAGATAGTGGACGAGGACAAGAAAAACCTAAAATTTGATTGAAAGCCAATTCTTTAATTAATTAAAACAAAAACTTTTGTTTCCTAAAGATGTTAAGAAAATTTTGTAAATTATTTTAATTGAATTTTCTTTTCAATTTTTTTGAATTGGATCAGATCGATATCAGATTAAATTGAAAAAATCGAAAAAAAAATAAAAAAGAAAAGAATCAGATCCAGACCGAAACCGGACCGAATCTTACCGGTTCCGTTTCGGTTCCAAAAATCAGAACCGAAAATTTATCGATTGGGTCTGGTCCGAATCGATAAACTTAATGATCCGATCCAGTCCCGTAAAACCCAAACTAAACCAGACTGATAACACCTAGTTGCGAAAATAATAATAATAATAAATAGTCAAAAACATACTCATACCCATATGGTTTGTTATATTTGTTTTCACTAGTTAGAAATGTATGTTTTTTTCAATTTTTTTTAAAGTTTAAATTTAAAAGATTCTAAATTTTGCAATTAAAATTAATTAATTGTTGGAGAATGTGTGTGTTTGTTTATTAAAAAAGATAAAATAAAATCTAAATAATTATTAGTAATTTAATTCATGACTAGTCTATAAAGAAAATATGGTTATATACCCGATAAACTTATTATTATATTGATATCAGAAGATTTAACATAAAGCCATTCAATAGATAATCGTGTTGTGCAATTTTTTTAAAAATATTTTGCATAATTTCATAAAATTTCGGTAGAAGAGTTCGCGACTCATTTGGCTGCACAAAGTAAAAAATATTTTGCATAATTTCATAAAATTTAGGTAGAAGAGTTCGCGACTCATTTGGCTGCACTTAAAGTAAAATTTAATTATACAGCCGATAACCTACCTACTCCTTAGATTCCCGATTATAATAAAATAATATAAAATGTATATAAGTCAGACGGAGTAGATATTTCATATTTGTAAGTTACAGCTTACATGTACTTACCTACCTACCGATGGCTTTCCTTTATCTAATAAATTAAGTCCCCACCTAACCAGTCCAGCTCGGTGGACTCGACTTTCTGACGAAACTTTATTTCTCTTTTTTAAAAATTAAATATTAGTACATGATTACAATAGTTTATGATAAAATTGAATAGGAAACGTGAAAACCAGACTTATAACAATTATATAAAATATGTTTTATTCTAGTTACATGTGCTCATGATATTTCTGATACCTTTTTATTTATAAATAACATATTTTATTTTTGAAGTGATTGTGCGTTTTCATATTGATCCAATTTAAAGTAAATGTAATATCAATTTTTTGTTCAAAATAAATAATAAATAAATTAAAAATATAAAAGGGAAAAAAAATCAGATTTGTTATTTCAACTATTTGAATCCTAATATTAGAATATTATACCATAATACCAGTTTTTTTCTCACAGTTTGCTAGTGGTTCAGTAAACCATTTCTTTTAAAGATAAATAAAACTGTGGCCTTAATAAAGTATCTACAGAAATAAAACTATAAAGAAAAAATGCTGTATAAAATCTGAAATGATATTTTAGTCATATGTTAATTTTAGTAATATGTTTTGGTTGTTCTAAATTAATTATGGTTTAGTTGAATTTTTTTATGCAGTTACTAATTACACTGCAAATTTTATTATTTGTATACAATGATATCCCAACCGACACAAACATTATAATCACTATTGGTTATTAAGACACGACGTTTAAATGTTAGATTAATGGTTATTCTATCAAAAAAAAATACATACTAATCAATCACTTCAACGGCAAATACAATTCTAAATACCTATTATTTTAATCAATTAAATTTATAAAAAGAAACTTGAATATTCCCTATTTACCTATGATAAATTTAAACTTTTGTTACGCATCAATATTATATGAAACTTCCTTTTGTGTAAGGATTATAATTGTTGAGCAATCAAAAATCATAACACACAACCATTCTTTGTTTACTGTTCCTATAGTAGATTATATCCATGTAGGTAGTTGTAAATAAATGTAGGTAGTTGTAAATAAAAGTATATACAGTCGATAAGAAACTTGAATATTCCATATTCCAAAAGAATGCAAACCAAAGCCGGCACAGTCGATTTATTTGTTTTAATCCAAAAGAATGCAAACCAAAGTCGGTCAGAATGTAAAAGCGTATATAGAGGGATTCGAACTCATGACTTTTGGTCACAAATTGAAAAGACATGGTTCAAAGAAAAATCCTAAAAGAAAATTGGAGTGAACTAGATTGCAAAGCAATGAGATGCCTCGATTGATTCACTTCCTGTGTTTATATAATAACTTACAACAATCTAATTAAGGTAACGTCTCCTAAATAAACGAAACGACTCCTAAACAATAGCCACTAATTACGGAGTTACATTAAACACTCCTAAACAATAGCCACTAATTATGTAATCTCTCAACACCCTCCCTCAAGGTGGAGCATGAGGTTCAAAAATGCCCAGCTTGCCAAGAAGATAATCAAATTGTTTCTTTCCAAGGGCCTTTTTAAAAATATCCGCCAATTGTGCACCAGTAGGAACATATGACGGAGCAATCAAACCATCGACTACTGCATCCCGAACAAAGTGACCATCAACCTCAATGTGTTTGGCGCGTTCATGAAATACCGGATTTTTGGCCATATGAAGGGCTGACTGACTATCACAAAAAAGCTGGATTGCCTGAGGGTGGTGCACGCCAAAGCTCAGAAGCAACCCCTTCAACCATTTGAGCTCACAAGTAATGGCTGCCATAGCTCGGTACTCCGCTTCTGCAGACGAGCGAGAAACTGTGTATTGCTTCTTTGTCTTCCAAGAAATAGGAGATTGTCCAAGAAACACAAGCCATCCGGACAAAGAGCGTCTAGTTATTGGACATGCTGCCCAATCAGAGTCACACCAACCCTGCAGAGATAGATTACTATCTGCACGTAACAAAATACCCTTACCCGGAGTACCTTTCAAATAACGAACGACTCTCAAAGCTGCCTCCCAATGCTCAATTTTGGGCTCCTGCATAAACTGAGATAATATATGAATCGAGTAGGCCAAATCTGGACGGGTCACTGCCAGATAAATGAGCCGACCCACTAATCTACGATAGGATTCAGGGTTCGACAAAAGCACCCCGTTTGCGAGACCCAATTTGTGATTTTGCTCAATCGGGAAGCCACACGGCTTGGCTCTCAATAATCCAGTCTCCGAAATAATGTCAAGCGTGTACTTGCGTTGACACAAGAACAAACCAGCTGAACTCCTTGCCACCTCGATTCCGAGAAAATATTTTAAATTGCTAAGATCTTTCATCTTAAAACAGTCACTGAGATAGGCTTTAAATGCCTTAAGTGCAGCGGAATCAGTCCCAGAAATAATAAGATCGTCGACGTACACTAGCACATTTATTTGAACATTGCCCTTAGTGTAAGTAAAAAGGGAATAATCAGAGTAGGATTGCAAGAAACCGTATCCTTTAAGAGCCGTGACCAACTTTGCAAACCAACATCTCGGAGACTGTCTCAACCCATAAAGAGATTTTCGTAACCTGCAGACCAAGTTTGGATAAGAACTCTCAAATCCAGGGGGAAGTTTCATATAAACCTCTTCCTCAAGATCTCCATGCAAAAAGGCATTGTGAACATCCATTTGATGAAGTTCCCAATTTTTCGAAGCTGCAATAGCCAAGAAAGCACGTACCGTAGTCATTTTGGCAACCGGAGCAAAAGTCTCATTATAACCAATACCTGCTTTTTGATGATTCCCCAAAACTACTAATCTGGATTTGAGCCTTTCAATATCACCGCTTGAGGAATACTTGGTTTTGTAAACCCACTGACTTCCCAAAGCACGCTTACCCTTTGGAAGAGGTTCAAGCGTCCACGTACCATTTTCCTCCAAAGCCCGAATCTCCTCCTGCATTGACTTTTGCCAACCTACATATTTCATAGCTTCTTTGAACGACTTGGGATCATTGCTCGAAATAATAGATGCAAGAAACTTCTGATAATTCACAGAATAATGGTCACAATTTATATAATGTGCTATGGGATAAGGGGTACCTGAGGGATGCTGTGGAGACGGAGTGGCGGAAGATGGACTTTCAGCTATAACAGTATGAGTAACGAAGTCTCGTAATAGAACTGAAGGAATTTTATTCCTCATCCCCCTTCCCATAGGAACGGACTGCCCATTGCGTGTATTATCAAGCCTTGGTGACTCGGGCCTATCAGGCAAAACAACTTGTGACTGAGAAGGGGCCTCTGTTTGTGCTGCTGATGAAGTCTCGGTATGGACCTGCCCACCCTCCCTGAAACTTGGGTCCCGATCTGCATCAAAATGGGATGCTTGATCTTGGTGGGGTTGTGTTTGGACTTGTGGGTTAGGCAAATCAGCATTAACAAAATCAGCAAAATCATGATCAACTTCAACATGCGCCGTAGGCACAATATTTTCTGGAATAATATTTGCAGCACCTGGGTTATTAAACGGAAAAATATCCTCAAAGAACTTGACATCTCGAGAAACAAACGATTCCTTTCTGTCCAAATCAAACAATTTCCACCCCTTCTTTCCAAACGGGTAACCCAAAAAAACACATTTTCTACTTCTACTTGCAAATTTGTCATCACTGGATTTTTGATTATGAGCAAAGCTAAGGCAACCAAAGGTGCGTATTTCCTCATATGAAGGAGGGGTACCAAATAGAATTTCAAAAGGTGTTTTATTGTTTAAAAGAGGAGAAGGAGTGCAGTTTATTAAATGAGCAGCAGCCAGAACACTTTCTCCCCAAAAATAAATAGGCAAATTTGCTTGAAAGCGTAATGCCCTCCCGACATTTAAAATATGTTTGTGTTTTCGTTCAACCCTCCCATTTTGTTGTGGGGTCCCCACACAGGAAGTTTGGAACAAAATACCAGTTGCAGAAAAGTAGTCAAGCAAGCATTTAAATTCTGTACCGTTATCACTTTGAACGACTTTCACTGTTTGAGAAAATTGTCGATCTACCATTGCAATAAAAGACATGAACATACGAAAAACCTCTGTTTTATCAACCAACAAATAAATCCATACAGCTCTTGAGAAATCATCAACAATAGTTAAAAAATACCGAGCTCCACAAGAAGAGACATGTTTATAAGGTCCCCACAAATCACAATGTATTTTCTCAAAAATTCTAGTTGCCCTATTGTCACTTAATGTAAATTTGTCTCTTGGATGCTTAGCACGGAAACATATTTCACAAGCTTTATTTAAACTACCCTTAAGACTACCAACCGGAGGAAGTAACTTTACTATTTTTGCTGAAGGGTGTCCCATCCTTTTGTGCCACAACTCCAAAGTCGATTCTGCTTTGTTGACAGACACATGTTGTACTGAATCACCTTCATCTCTAAAGAAGTAGTAAAGTCCATCTCGCCTAACTCCCGTCCCAATCAGCTCCCTGGTGTGGTCCTGTATAGCACACATATAAGAATTGAATTGGACAATACAATGTAAGTCATCATTCAATTGTGAAACCGAAAGTAAATTGCAATTGAGTTTCGGCACATATAGAACATTATTAAGAGTTAATTTATCTGATAATCGAATTGAACCAGATTTTGTTGCAACGACAGATTCACCATTAGGAAGTCCAACTGGACAGTCAAATAATGCCACAGTGTCAAATAACCAAGACAAATCACCGGTAACATGATGAGTTGCCCCAGTGTCAATGATCCATGACTTCGTGTCAAACTTACCACTCAACCTGTCACCCTGAACAGGAGCATTACCAATTAAGCCTGCAAGAGATTTCCATTGTTCTGGTGTGAAGAGTTGATCGGTGGCGCTTTTAGTAGAGGATACTCCAATTGTACTGCTTGTTGCATTAGCACGAGCGGGTGTGATGAAGTCGCCTGGTCGGTCTCCCGTGCCGAGAAAAAATGGTGAATTCATCTCCCTTCTTGGTGACGATGGTGATTTTTCATCGTCGCCGGCCATTGTTTTATTGTGTGTGTATGTTAGGCTCTAATACCATGAAAAGACATGGCTCAAAGAAAAACCCTAAAAGAAAATTGGAGTGAACTAGATTGCAAAGCAATGAGATGCCTCGATTGATTCACTTCCTGTGTTTATATAATAAATTACACCAATCTAATTAAGGTAACGTCTCCTAAATAAACGAAACGACTCCTAAACAATAGCCACTAATTACGGAGTTACATTAAACACTCCTAAACAATAGCCACTAATTACGTAATCTCTCAACACAAATATGTCTTACTCAATCAATTTGGCTATCCCTTCGTGGGCTACAAATGATAGATTGTTTAATCAAATGAGACAAGGCCAATAATTTCAATCTAGCTAAAATTGAGAGTAATAGGACAACACCAAAATAAGCTCCAGAAAGTTGCCTCCTTCCAAAAATTGACAACTTGCATAAGAGAAGACATGTAATAAGAGACGAAGAAGAAGCAAAGTTTTTTTTATTAAGGAATCCGCCGCCGCTATTCAACGAGTGCGTACATGGTAAATCCTCAGTATGACTCAATAGCATGCAAACCAACGTCATGAGGTAAACCGCACAAGTCTGCAAACCAACACCAGAAGGTAAACCACGTAAAACCAAGCCAGAAGGTAAACCACACAAGCCTGCAAACCAATGCCAGAAGGTAAACCACGCAAAAGCAATGCCAGAAAATAAACCCCACAAGGTGACAGGCTCAGCCAAAAAAAGTATGTAAAAAGATTCGAATTCATGACCTTTGATCACAAACATGTCTTACTCAACCAACTCAGCTACCCCTTAAAAGCTAATCATGTAAAAAAAATCGTAGATTTATATCTTAAATTATATCAAAATTAGACTTCGTAAATAAATCAATTTTAAAAATTAAATTATATTTCAAATCTAATCATGTTAAACAAGCTAATTATTTTTTAATTTATCATTTTATACTATAAAAATTAATTATACAATTTAAGATGCGGAAATTTATAAAACAACCTATATTTTCAAGTAGTGATTTAGATTTAAATTTTATGAATTCCATTGATGAATTTTTTAGTTGACTGTGATTAAATATGAAACTAACCATCTTTACGACAATGAAATTTTTTTGTTTTTGTTTTTTTATACGGATTAATATAAAATAACTTAAAACACAGTTATTTTGAATTGGTTTTACGATGGTTCTTTTTCGTATTGGAGTTTTGTCAAGATATCGACTAATATTTGAGTTTTTATTCTTTTATTGAATTCTAGTTTGATATTTTAATTTCTTAGTTTTTCTACTATTTACTCAATCTTCCAAAAAAATTTGAGTTTTATAATACATCTCTTGTGCGGAAATGAGTCTCTATGCTAATGGTGTATGTTTGAATATACGATCTCATTTTTTTAGCTGTTACCATCAATGTTAGAGCTAATTTTTCTAAATGTGGATATTTATTTTCAAATATTAATAAATATTTACTTACTTTGTATATGTTTTTGAATTCTCTTCCTTCCTATATAATTAACTTTTTGTTGACTGCATAATATGATAGTACCAAATATAGGTGCATATTGTCTCATTTCTTCGATTTTGTTAGCGAATCCAGTGCTACCGAAAAATATTTGATGTTTATTGTCTTCTTCCTCTTTTTTCTTTTGAAGCATAATAAGATTTATTTGCTTCCACCAATGGTGGGATATTTTAACGTCCCCACGGTCATTGGTCTGTTTTTTCGGTAATAATCTCTTTTGTGGTTTGATAGTAAAATATTACTTTTTGTGTTATAGGTTTGAAATATTTGTTTGCATTTAAATGATGATGTATGAACTCGGACGAGGCTCCATTTACATCATGTATGTACCGAAGAAACATATCTAGATTGTTTTTTGAAAATTTTCAAAATTCCAAACATGAGATCTGTTGATATCTCCAGGTCAATTTTCATTATTCCATTTTCTTCATAGTGGCTTCTTTCATTTCTCCCCTCGTTCAATTGATCTAGGACATTCTTTGAGGTCATTTTTCTACTCCTTAATGACCAATTTGTACTTTGATTGTTAGGATTTTAGAGATAATGATGTTGTGTAACATTACATACTTACTTTTTGATGTCCTCTTATTATAGACACTCTACCATTTAAGGGGTATCTTAAGTACCGGCCCAAGATTATATTATACAGAGATGATGAATCTAATATCATAAAAAAGATATGTTACTGCTTACGGAATTATTGTTTTCACAATGTCACGTCCAGGGTTAATTCTTCAAAGACTGCTACATTTGTGTTTATAAACCCCATCAAGACCTTTTGATTTTTTATTAGAGTTAGTGATCCCCTAATTCTTTCATACACACCATGCTATATGATAATTTTCGATGTATCAATCATCACTTGCTATATTTCTATGTCGGCCATTTATACTGTAAATAATAGTACATCATTATGGGAAAAAGCTACTCCTCTAAGATTATCACATGTGAAGGACAAGTCAGGGTACGAGTTTCTGTATAAATGTGGGGATGTTTGTCCTTCATATAATATCTCAATCTCATTATAGTATATTTTTATATCTTTTCGTTACTCTAGGCTACAGATTTCTTCCAAAAATACTCCTATTATTTCTCTATTTGGATCGTGATAGTTTTTTTTATCTTTCTCTCGTTGTTCCACATATGTTATGGAATTTATATTTAGCGCTTGTTTAATTGTTGTCAAGGCTGATGATGTAGCATCACCTGATCCCTATTTGTGCTCCTATTTTATTTTGTTTTTGAAAAATTAAGTCATTTTGTCTTCATCTATTAGGACTTGAACTTGATCATGCAAAGACCAATAATCTTTAATACAGTGACCTATGTCACTGTGGAACTTAAAATACTTGTGTTTATCTCTATTTAATTTTGTTCCACAAAGCTTTCTAGGTATGTTGTATTTTATGAAATCTTTTATTTTCTCATAATTACGGTAATGACTCTGTAAATCTTATGAACGGTTCATTTGGTGGTTGATCGGCTCCTCTGGCATTTTTTTACATTGTTATTACTTCTTGGTCTTGCTTTTTTTTTACTGATTAGGCCTCGATTTTTATTGAAGTCGAAGCACCATTACTTCTTAGTTCTTCCTTATTTTTTGTTTACTTGTTCCATAATATCCATTTTGCTCACCAAGAGGCCTTCAATTAGGTCATTGGTGTATTTCCCATCTTTTTTGCTTTGACAACTTTATCTTTTTTTGATGAATTGCTTCACTTGACCCAATAAATCTCTAAAATTCAGTGCTTTATTTTTCATAATTACCTCAAACATATGTTTTTTACTTTCATCTGAAAGATGCTACAACCACCACATAATGTCAATATTGTAGCCTTGATTTTGTTTCCATAAACCTTTTAAAGTAGTCTCTTATAGTTTCATTATCTCTCTGCTTGCAATGGGATATGTAGTCCTCATATCAATTAATCTCTTATGAACCTATAAATTGATTTTTAACGGTTTTTGAAATGTTTTATAGTTCTTTATACAGTTTAGTGGAAACTATCGAAGCAATGCAATTGTATTCCTCTAAAGGTCATGGAAAAGGCTCGACATTTATACCATCATCCTCTCCGTGTTGCATTATTTCATTGTTAATTTGTTAGATGTGGTGTTTTGGAACCTTTTGCCATCGTACTTATCCATTGTGGGGTTATTGTAATACATCGACATGACTCGATATAATATCTCGGGGGGCAGTGGAAACTCATCATCTACTTGAGGCTCCTCATCCTCATAATGGTCATCTATATCATCCATGAACGTGTAAGTCTTCTAGAACTGTGGCCCTTTCCACATTGTCCCACTTAATTTATCTTTGATCTTCGGTCGGCCTCACTGGTTATAAGAAATTGGGTGCGTGTATCCTGTTGACTAACAGATCCACGTTTGATTTAGTTTAGTTGTTGATTCCCTGGAAGATTCATTTTGATCTCCTCGTCAACTAACAGATCCGTGTTTTTTGGCAATGTTTGAGATTTTAGTTTTAATTTTTTTTATGAAAACAAGACTTCTTGAATTCCCACATATGACTCCAATTGATGCCGATAAATTTAGAATACCAAGCTTAACCGAAACGGAGATTGATATGAGTTTGAAGAAGTTTTTGTTTAAGATTGAAGAAAAAAAAAATATACTGTAAAGAGTAAATAAGTGAAGAATGACTTCTCTCTTCTTTTCTTCATTTCATTTATTCATCGATGAAAAAAAAGAATCTAATGCTCTAGTCTTATTGAATACTTTAAACCATATCATATATAATAAAATAACAAAGATATAATAAAAACTGAATCTTTATCTTCTTTTTTTTTGGAAATTTTATCATTTTTAGTTTTCACGTTAATTAGGAATTGGGTATTGGGGATTCCGCGGAAAAAGAAACAGAAGGATTGGAAAATATGTCTTAGGTTTATTGATTTAAAATGGAACTTTATATACAAGTCGTGTTACAAAATAAATATCTATAAGATATATAAGATATAATACAAGATATTTCTCTAACCACTAAGATATACAGTTATATATATCTTTGACCTAGTCTTATTAAAAGATTACATGTTTAAATATGATTTACAAACTTGTTTGCTTCTGGCTAGACTAATTACACCCTTATCGCTTATATTATTATTATTAATAATATTATTATTAGAGACTATAAATGGTTATCTTGATATCCTAAACTACCGGGATTAAAAATCAAGGTATGAATGCGCAATAAGAAAAGTGAATATAAAGACATTATAGGGAATACTGATGAGTCCGAATATTGCTACCTCTCCGGACGGGGACAGTTCGGACTAAGATCACCAGACCAGACAGGGTAGTTCGAACACCTTACCCATTGGACTGTTCGAACAAGGACTAAAGTACTTAAAAACCTAAACACTTCTTGACTAAGCTGCTTGCTCTCCTACTAAGAGCTCATGGGTCCTTGAACGTGACCCGGGTCCATTAAACATGACCCGAAAACCCATAAAGCCCAAATACAAGGGTATAAATACCCAACCACCCGCATTAAATATGGGTAATGAAAATTAAATACAACCAGGCTGCTTAATTCTCCCTCTACTCTTTACTCAAACATTAAATACCTACATACCTCCACAAGCTCTAAACAAATTACAAATTTACCCTCAGACGAAAATTAACCACACCAACTTGGCGACCACAGTGGGAGAATTAGGTGCCTGAATCAAGCATTCGAAACCGACAAGAAAAGTCAGTCCGAATGAATCCGGATGCCCCAGAAGTACCACCAGCTTTGCTTGAAGTGGTGGGTGAAAACGATGAATACACCATCGAAGAACGTGATAGATTAAAGGGCGAGATAGAAGCTCTGAGGGCAGAAAAGGCTAAGATGGGCAGGAAAGAAAAATAAAAAACATAAATTGCTCATCATACCGATAACCCTAGAGAGCATGAGCCTTCAAAGACTCATGCCAGCTCCAAAAAGTCTCATCGGTCTAAGCCAGTGGAGAGTTCTGACTCAGACTCAGAGTCTTTTGATAGCTCCTCGGATGAGGAGGGAGTTGAAGAGTCCTTGTCCTCAATGAGGGCCGAACTAAAAAGAAGCAAAAGTTGATCAAAAAATATTCAAGGAAAAGGGATAGACATGGGAAATTGAAGAAGAATATTGGTAAAGGGTCATCTCACAGCCGGAGGCATGTAGACCGGATGCTGATGGATCCTTTTGCCTTCCACGATGAACCAGGTATCTTTGCAACTCCCAATGAGGATACTATGTTCAGTCGTGGCCGAAATTGGAGACAATCTCCATTGTCTTCCAAAATTCTGTCCGGAAACCTCCCTAAGAGGTTTGATAGCACTAAAATGGAAAATTACGATGGCAGTACTGATCCGGACAACCATTTGGAGCAATTTAAAAACTTCATGATGAACTTTGATGATGACGACAAGCTACTTTGTAGAGCATTCTCCCAATCCTTTACGGGGAGTGCTCTAAAATGGTATAACATCCTACCACAAGGTTGCATCACGAATTTTGATACCTTTTGGGTGGCCTTTCGAAGGCAGTTTGTTGGGAGTAAATAGTTGAAGGGCAACAGGGACAGAATAATCCATTGTGCCCAAGAACCGAACGAATCATTAAAAGAATACATAAGTCATTTTGTAAATACCAAGAATGGGTTGGATGATTGCTTCGAGCAAGTAGCAATAGCATCCTTGAGACAGGGCTTAAACCCTGGGAATTTGGCTGATTCGGTGACCAGAAAGAAAGCCATGACTTGGGGAGGTTTACTGAATTAGGTTGGAAAGCAGATTAACGTTGATGAAACAAAAAAAACTAGGGTGCACATGCAGGTGAGGTCTGCCCCAGTTGCACCAAACCCCAATTAGAATCAGTCCGGGAACAAGGCAAAGGAGACCGGACAGGGGCAAAGTAGGGCAAAAGCTCAATCTCAGCCAGCTGCACCTGCTCAGAGTCAACAATCCAGAAATAAGAGAGGGCCTTGGGTTCAACCGGAGTGGTTTACAGAATTGAAAGAAAGTGTGGCCACCATTTATGATAAAACAAAGGAAGAGGTACACTATAGAAGACCAGCCGCACTGCAATATCCTAGAGAACATCGTAATAACTCTTTCTGCCAGTATCACAATGATACTGGCCATACCACTGATGATTGTATAGCCTTGAAACGAGAAGTTCAGAACTTGATTGAAAGGGGAAAGCTGGGGGGAATATGTCAAAAGAAGAGGAGGTAATAGGCCTGACAATACTCACCGGGTTGGTCCAAGCAATGCTGCTCCGGAGGGACCTATGGTTATAATCGAAAGGTTTGATGTGGAATCAGAATACTTGGATCAGGATCCAACTCGAAATAGAGTGGGTACCATTGAGGAATGTTCTAGAACAGTCTCCGGGCTCATTAAGTTTTTTGAGTCGCTTACAATTTTCAGAGGGGATACTATGACAGCTCCTACTGCTTCTTCGAGGAAGAGGCACGTTCATACTTTAGCTACCCAGCTAGAATGAGGCATGACCTCCTATCAATCGCAAATTCCATTTCCCTTCATTTTTTTCGATGAAGATGACTTAAGAGATATAGCTGGCCCTCATGAAGATGCTGTTGTCATAGGAGCATCCATTGAGGGAAATGACATAAGACGAATCTTGGTGGATACTGGAAGCTCAGCCAATATCCTCTTCTTAACCACTTACAAGAAAATGAAAAATCCAGCCGTAATTCAGCGTTCAGACAGACTAATTGTGGGCTTTACTGGCAGCTCAGCCGATGTGATCGGGGAGTTTGAAGAGGAAGTTTTGTTGGGCAAGGGCCCTTTCAAGAAGATGGTCAGGATACTTTTTATTGTGGTAGATTGTCCAACTTGCTATAATGCTATTTTAGGGAGGTCTTGGCTCTCTAGGATGCATGCAGTGGCTTCGACAGTCCACCAATGTTTGAAATATGCTGTTCAAGGACAAGTGGGAGTTGTCCGAAGCAGTCAAAAGGTTGCTAGATAATGTTATGCTACAGCCCTGGCTCCCCGGACGTTGGGGGCAGTTCGTATAAACGAGCAATAGCAGTTTGAGGGGCTTTCTGGGGGTGAGGGTGAAATTGATGACCCCAGAGAGACCCCTGGAGTATTGATACCAGTTGAAGAGGTTGAAACACATTCTTTAGAAGAAGGGAAAAATGTCAAGATAGGGTCTAAAATGCCACCCGACCTGAAAAATAAGATGTTAAAGTTTTTGAAAAACCATCAGCATGTTTTTGCTTGGTGCAATGCTGATGTTACTGGGGTTCCAGTAGAGGTTATATCACATCACATATCTGTCCGGAGAGACATAGCACCAGTGGTACAAAAGATAAGGGCTTTTTCCAAGGAAAAGGCTGATGTTATTGTGCAAGAGGTTGATAGGATCACAAAGATGGGGCATATCAAGGAATCTCAATATCCTTTGTGGACTGCCAATCTGGTCTTGGTAAAAAAGAAAAATGGCAAGTGGCGTATGTGCATTGAGTTCACAGATCTCAATAGGGCTTGCCCAAAATATTTGTATCCAGTTCCTCGGATTGACCAGCTAGTAGACTCCACCTCTGGGAATAAACTACTATCTTTTATGGATGCTTTATCCGGATACAATCAGATCCAAGTAGATCCGAAGGATCAGGAGCATACCACATTTGTCACTGACAGGGGTCTTCATTGCTACAAGGTAATGCCATTTGGGTTGAAAAATGCTGGGGCTACTTATTTGAGATTGGTGAATAAGGCCTTTGCTGATCAAATTGGAAGGAATATGGAGGTATACATCGATGACATGATGGTGAAAAGTGTGGATGAGAAACTGTACTTGGCTGACCTCCAAGAAACTTTTACCAACTTGGTAAAAGTGAATTTGAAGCTAAATCCAGAAAAATGTGTGTTCGGAGTGCAATCCGGGAAGTTCATAGGTTATGTAATAAGTGAGCAAGGGATACAGCCCGATCCGGACCAGCTTAATGCTCTATTGCAAATGGAGCCTCCTCGGAATATTAAAGAAGTGCAATGATTGACAGGGAGGTTAGCTGCTTTAAACCGATTTATCTCAAGGTCATCAGACAGATGCGCCCCGTTTTTTCAAACTTTGAAGGGTGCAAGGGGATTTGACTAGACCTCACAGTGTGATGAGGCCATCAATGAGATTAAGAAACATCTGTCCTCGCCCAAAACCTTATTTAATCCAATTGATGGAGAGACACTCTTCGTATACTTGGCAGTTTCAAGTTGTGCCATCAGTGCTGTGTTGGTAAGAGAGGTGGATAACTACCCCCCATCCCGTATACTACATCAGCACGAGCTTGATAGATGCAGAAAAGCGTTATTTAAAACTCGAAAAATTAGCGCTAGCCCTGGTAATAGCTGCAAGGAAGATGAGGCCTTATTTCCAGGCTCATCCTATTATCGTCCGGACATCTTTTCCTTTGAAGAATATTCTCCAAAAGGCAGACATTTCATTGGCAACCATAGCTTACACAGAGTCATATCCATGGATCCATGTACTGGAGAGCCCCTCCATTCAACTTAATGTGGGTAAGGAGGAAGAAATTTTTGAAGTACAGATGAAGCAACCTCAGAATTGGAGATTTCCTCTCCTGCAGTACCTCTCCGATGGCATCTTGCCTCTAGATAAATTGCTAGCGAGAAAAATGAAACACAAGGCTCATGGTTTTATCATACTAAGAGACATTCTGTATAAAAAGTCTTACAGTAAACCTCTTCAGTGGTGTTTGGGGGATGATGAATCTCAAGTAGTCCTCTCCGAATTGTATGATGGTGAGGGATCAGCTCACTGTGGATTTAGGGCTCTAACAAGGAGAGTTTTACTGGCCGGCTACTATTGGCCATATATCATGTAGGATGCTAAAGAGCTGGTAAGAAGGTGTGATCCATGCCAGAGATATAGCAATGAAATTCATGTCCCAACTATCCCTTTAGAGTCAATTCCTGAGCCTATACCTTTTGCTCGATGGGGGTTGGATTTAGTGGGCCCTCTCCCTATGACGTCCGGAGGGCGCAAAACTATAATTGTTGCTATAGATTACTTTTCAAAGTGGATTGAAACAGCCCCTCTGGCAGGAACAACATCAAAAGCTGTCATAAAATTCATTTTATCCAACATCTGTTTGCAGATTTGGTGTTCCACAAAAGATAACGACAGACAATGGGCCACAGTTCGATAATAGGGAAATGGAGAGTTTCTGTGACTCAAGGGGTATACAACATTGTTTCTCTTCACCTTTCCACCCACAAGAAAATGGCCAGGTTGAAGTGGCTAACAGAACTATACTGTCCGGTTTAAAGAAAAATCTGGAAGGAGCTGCTGGGAAGTGGCCTAACTATTTACAAGAGGTCTTGTGGGCCTACCGGACAACACATGGGGCTGCAACACAGTAGTCACCTTTTGCTTTGGTCTATGGGATGGATGCAATAGCTCCCATAGAAGCAACTCTCCCATCATTTCGGGTTCAAAACTTCTCCGAATGCGCTAACGAAGTGGCAATCAGAGGTCAACTTGACCTGGTAGAGGAAAAACGAATCAAAGATCACCTTAGAGCTGCACACTATCAGGGTTTGATGAGAAGCAAATTTTCTTCTAGAGTTAAAAGAAGAGATTTCCAGCCGGGGGACAAGGTATTGAGGAAAGTCTTCTTACACACTAAAGAGAAGCTGCTCGGCAAACTGGCCCCAACTTGGGAAGGACCTTATATGTTTGTTGAAAGGCTTAAACCTGGAACATATTGGCTAGAAGACAAGGATGGAAGAATTTTGACCCACCCTTGGAATATTGAACATCTTCGGATGTACTTGGAGTAGCATCTGTGTAAATATTTACTTGTTTAAACAACCATGTAAATATTTGGGGGCATACTCTTTCCTACCCTGGTGGCACGGGGAGGTTTTAATGAGGTGTCCGGGTTTTTTAATAAAATTTGATGCCTTCTTAAAAAATTTCCGAAAAATTTCCGAAGTGTGCTTACTTTGTTTTTTGTCACACTATCCGGATTGAAGTAAAAGAATGATGACCACTTAAACATTTGTCATCGGAGAACTTAAACTCTCTCACTTTAGATTGTTCATGAAATAACTAAGGGCTATTTAAACACTAGCCACCAAAATTGAAACAAACTATGAAAGGATGTGAGAATTGTGCAAAATAAAAGTATTCATTAAAATAACTTAAGTGCCTTGGCCTTCCAAGGACTTTTAAATTGTCAAACAGAGCAAAAGATCTATCCGATCAGATACCGGACACAATAACAAGAAGAATGCCTTGGCCTTCCAAGGACTTTAGTTTAGATAACATAAAAGTAAAAAAGATAATTCATAATTTAAGATTGAGCCTTTGAAGATGGCTCAGCCTCACTTATCTCCTTCTTCCCCTTGGGATCGTCTTTCTCTTAAGGAGGGCCCTCCCCGGCACTTTCTTCTGCCTCGTCAGAAGAGGAAGCACTGGAATAATCATGCAAGTCTCCGTCAGCCATGGTGTGGAAGGGAAGGTCTTCGTACTCTACGTGAAGCCACAAATCTCCCAAGTTCCTCTTCAGGAACTTCTCATGGAAGAGCAGGACCATGTCTGATTTCACCTTGGCATACATTTGCTCTTGAGTATCTATTACGTTGTTGGCATAAGCATCGATCTTGGCCTGGATTTTTGCCTCTTGCTCCCTTAGCAGATCAGCTTTCTCCTTTGCAGCCTCGGACACTGTGTTCTCAAGTGTAATCTTGTCATTTGTCAAGTTGTGAATGACTTGATCCTTGGCCTTGACCTCCTCTTTTGAAGAAGTGAGATCTTTCTCTACTCCGGACAACTTCTTCCGGAGCTCCTTGATAGTATCTTCCAGAGTAGCAACTTTGGTGGTCCACCCCTCTTGGTTCTTTTTCAGCTCCTCGTTCTCCCCCTTTAGAATGTCAGCATATTGAGTGGCAGTAAGAAGGTCATCGGACAACCTCTCCTTATCAGATTTGAGGTCTTTGATAATATATGCCTGACTTCGAACTTGCTTCTCCAATACAAGCACCGGCTGAACACTACTTAATATAGAGTGAGCTATAATGTCCCTTTCACTTGAAACAGTAAAAGTATTACCATTAAAGTGATGGTGTTTGAAGTACTCGGAGGGAGGTAAGGCCCAGCAAAATCGTCTCTGGGGAGATTGACAAAGTAGTCACCAAGCCCGCCAAGACCAGTGATGTCAACCCCATCAATTCTAAGGCCTCCCCCTTCGACCTCGTTGGTTTGAAAGTCACCAGGGATCTCCTCTGCTTGTGTTGGATCAGTGGGATCAACATGGGGAAGAGGCTCTGGAGGCCGGAGAGAAATTTCATCACCCTTAGAGGTCTTCTTCTTCTTGGCCTCCCTCTCATTGCTTTTAGCTCCCCGTTTTTTGTCTCTTTTGGAAGCCCTTGGAGGTTTTGGGGAGTGAACCTCTTGCCTAACACTCTTCTGCTCTACCACTTCTAAGAGAGCAGCATCAATCTGGCTTGGGGTTGGCCCCTCCGGATTTGTTGAAATAGCTTCCTCCACCTCAGCAGGGTCCGTTCCACCTACCACTTTCTTGCCCTTCTTCTTCTTGCCCTTCATCTTACTCGAGGCCTTGGTCCGACCTGGCAAGTAAAGTGTCCCATCCGGTTCGTGTATTCTCTTAAGGACGACATCCGGAGGGGGAGGAGTGGTGAGTTCTTCCCAGGACAAGTCCCTCCGGCCAGTAGTGTTCCAGAGGTGAGACCTTGCTAAGTTGCCTCCTGTGAAAGAATCATGGAACCGGTTTCCCCACCTTTCAGCAGCCCAAGTGTTGATCTTGGTGCAAGTGATCTGCCCGGACTTTAGGTAGTCATTGAAGTCCTTGGGGAGTTCTGCTAAGGAAAAGACAAAATCAATTAGTTTAAGCAAATTTGATAAAAGAAGAGATAAGAATATAAAGTATGAGCCTTACGATCACTCCTCCATCTGCTGGTGAGGAGACTTGAGTTGACTCCGGCTTTGATTTTCCTCCCATTCTCCCAAGCACCACTTACGAACAGGAATTGAGTCCTTCAATTCCTCTCCGACTCTAGCAGGTCATCCACTGCTTTGAAGTTCTCCCCCATGTTGAAGTGGTAGAAGGGGATGTGGTGGTTTCTGCAGAGACTGGCCACAGCAGCAAACTCCTCCATTGGTAGAGGGATCCCGGAGAGCCTAGATGCCATGATGCATGCCATAAGGGTGTACCAAGCATTGGGACTCAGCTGGCTTGGACAGAGCTTTATCATATGAAAGTATCTAAAAATCTCTGGGTCCAAGGGAAATCTGAGTCCCCAGTTAAACAGCTCCGTGAAGATAACTATCTCGCTCAGCTTGCAGTCCATGGGGGTTTCGGGGTTTGTGGGGATTCTTATCTTCCCGTTCTCTGGAATTCCCCAGTTCGTACGCATCCATCCTAGCTCAGCTGTGTGGATGAAAGGCGTAGTTGATCTTTTGCAGGGCAAGGAGATACTTAACATTGACCTTGTGGAAACAAGGTCCCACCCTTCCTTCAAGACACTCCGGCAGATCCGGATGTCTCAAGCACAACTTTTCCTTGCCTTTATCCTTTTGGGCAGCAACAACACTACCAGTCTGTCCGGAAGGTTCGGACTCAAATGGAGCCTCTTTAATAGAGTCCTCCATTATTTCCTCCATAATTAAGGAAGGGTTTTCAGTCGCAGTGGTGAGAGGGAGGTTTGGATTTGGCTCAGCCTGACTTCCAGACTGATGAGCTTCAGTATTCTCTTGGTTCCTGGCCTCCAGTTGGGGCTCCGATATAGACGTTTCTCTTCGGGGACTTGAGTCAGTGCCCTCCGGACCGGACAGCCTGTCCCTGGGTGCCCTAATGGGTACTTCTGACCCAATAATACTGTCTTTGGCACCTGATACAGGGGTGCCCTTAGAAGCCTGCCCTTTGACCAGCCGGCCTTTTCTCTGATCAACTAGCTTGTGAAGAGAGGTTTCAGCATCAGACCCCATGGCTAAGAATGGGGAGGGTTTTTTAAGGCCGGTGACTGTTAAACCTGGCTCAACGACGGGTTCCGACTCTTGAACCGAAGAACTTGAGATGATAGGGGAAAGACTGGTTTGAAACAATTTCTGCGGTTTAATATCCTTTGTGGAGGAAGAACCTTGGCCTGACTCTGTGGCTGAGGTTGCTGGTTTGTCAATGGGGGAAGTGGGTAAGCCTGCTGCAATGCGCCTTTCCCTTTCGACTTTTTGCGCCTTTTCTAATTCAAATAGGTTGAGCCACCCGCCTTTGATCAGAGCGTTCCTAGCCGTGAACATAAACAACCTAAGTAAGAATTTGTTTTTTGAGAGAGAAAGCTTTGAAGATTTGCAGAGTAAAAACGAAAGTGGTAGTGAAACAGTAGAAAAGTATTTCAATTTATAGTAAATCTCAAAAGGGAGTCTTGATTCCTAGGAGAATTCGAAAAGATTAGTAATGATTAAAAGACGGCGCTGATGTCACCTTCATTAATGAAGAGGTTGCTTTTCAAAGAAGGTGGGTGCGAAATTCAAGGTGAAAAACGGCTGAAACAACCAACTAATGAGTGACACGTGTCCCATAAACTTTAGCAGGAAATCGTTTAGATTCACAGAGCTTTTTTAGTCCGGATAAAGCCATGACATAAATTCGAAAACCTGTCCGGGTAAAACTGCCCCTGACATCGGACTGTTTTTCAGGTTTTTGACAAAGGTATTTGAACAAACACCTAAAAAAGGGGCTCCTGATGAGTCCGAATATTGCTACCTCTCCGGACGGGGACAGTTCGGACTAAGATCACCAGACCGAACAGGGTAGTTCGAACACCTTACCCATTGGACTGTTCGAACAAGGACTAAAGTACTTAAAAACCTAAACACTTCTTGACTAAGCTGCTTGCTCTCCTACTAAGAGCTCATGGGTCCTTGAACGTGACCCGGGTCCATTAAACATGACCCGAAAACCCATAAATCCCAAATACAAGGGTATAAATACCCAACCACCCGCATTAAATATGGGTAATGAAAATTAAATACAACCGGGCTGCTTAATTCTCCCTCTACTCTCAACTCAAACATTAAATACCTACATACCTCCACAAACTCTAAACAAATTACAAATTTACCCTCAGACGAAAATTAACCACACCAAATACAATATAGAAGAAGATAGAAAGAACCAAAATGTTCATCATACCAATGTTCAGACCTAGAATCTCAATGAATGATGAAATTGAATAGTGGTCAATACTGATATTTGACGCATAAGACGAGGTTTATGACTAATATGACTCATTGCAAAACGGATGACGCATTAAAGTAGTTAACGACTTCATAAGATTTATAGTGGTAACTACTTTACAATATAATTCCTTAAGACTTAAAAACCTAACTAAAATTATTTTTAACGTATAGTTTAATAACTTCAGCACAGTAAATAAAATATATAAATAATATGAATAATTTTACTTAAAATATCAATACATGTCCACAATAAACAAATGACATTGACTATGAAGTGTACCTCATATTTATTGGAAAATCAATTTCAACTCAAGCAGGCGTACATTAAAAAAAATATAATCTAAATTCAAATAAAACAGAAGTATATGAAATACTACTAAATGTTGTTTAACAGTCACAAGTAATATTTTTTATACATTTCGAATTATTTAAATATATCTTTGTTAAATTGTTTTATACTTTGTGATTGTATTTTTTTATAAGTGTTGAATATATTTTTAGTAATTACTAAATTTGTACTCAGTTGTTATGAAACATGTTATATATGTAATGCTTGTTTAAAATATGATTTGTCTTACTATTAACATCTCATATAGTTTACAAATCAAGTGTGTTGTGCAATTAACATGTTATACAATAACCATAATATGACATGTGTTGTATTAAATTATGTAAGCTTGATATAACAACTATAATATGATATTTCTTGAATAGAAAAAAATGAGACATATAAAACCTCACTAAATACATAAAATCTTAGGTTTTGAACAGTAATTCGTCCATGGACTACCGATTTTAGTGACAGATAGTCCATGGACATTTAAAAGTCTGCTTCTAGTCCCTGGACTATCCAGTGTGGTAAAGTTAGTCCTTGTATCTGTTGATTAACGCAAAACTGCCACGTAACACCATACTTAACAGAAACTTGTATCACCAATGTTCCCTCGACTTTAACCTTAACTAAATTTGAACTTTGACCTAAAGTCGATAGACTGTTGGTGATGCAAGTATATGATGAGTATGGTTCCACGTGACAACTTTACATTAATCAACAGATGTGATGATTTAATTTTATCCAAACTGGATAGTCTAGAGACTACCAACAGATTTTTGAAAGTTGAGGGACTATTTGTCACTAAAATCGATAGTCCAGAGACGAATTACTGTTCAAAGCTAGAAATATTACATCACTTCAAATATTAAACCTATAATATATTATTTTGAATCAAAATATTAAACCTCGCATAGAAAATGCAATATTTCCAAACAAACTAAACATCACATATAATATGTCATAATAGTAATTACAAATCCAAAACTCACAAAATTCATATAATATGTCATGTCTTGATGTAAAATATGACATATAATTACCAAAAATTTCATATATTGTATAATGTTATGTTTTATTGATTGAATAGCAAAAACAATGCCATGCTTTTAAATGAAACATGTTATATAGCTATCTAAATTTGGTTTACCTTGGTATTAAATATGTTGTATATGTTAGATTTGGTTAACATCTAATCTGCCTTACCATTAACATATTATATAATTTACAAAATATACAATAGCGCGTCTTTAACATGTTGTATCATAAAAAATGGCATGCCATAAATTACTAAATCAAAGTTAATAAACATATGAAATTTATTAGACTGTGTAGTTAACTTGTTATTTAATAACCATAATGTTATATACCTTATATTAAATTACATTAATTTGGCATATCATAATGTGACATTCCTTTAATAGAAAACCACGATACATGTAAAAGTCAAAAGAATATAACAAATTTCATTTGCCTTGAAATATTCAATTTAAAGAATCATCAAAATTTGTCATGCATTTAATAATATTAAAATCTCATATAATACATCTAATATGTGATACCATAAATTACAAAACTAAACTTCACATAATACAAATAATATATCATGCAATAAATCACAAAAGTGAACTTCACATATACATATAATGTGCCATGCCATGATATAAAATATAATACATGATTACCAAAATTTATCCTACATTGTATAAGATTAAGATTTCTTGATAGAATAACAAAATGTTGTCATACTTTCATATAAACAGGTTATTTAATTAAGAAATATTGTCATGCATTTGATAAAAAAAATAAAATCTCACGTAAAACATGAGATATGTCATTTCTTTAGAAGTTTGTGTTATTTACATAAAATAACAAACTATGTTAAATTTTACATGAAATGTGTTATAAAAATATTAAAATAATATCATTTTTGTTTAAAGCATGTCATGCTTTATAATTAACATCATATAGTTTGGAAAATATATGAAGGTAATGCCATTAACATATGATATTATCAAAATATAACATGTTCTCCCATTATTATATAGTTTAATTTATAAAATATATCATAACTTCCAATTATATGTGTACATATTGTTTAAAATATGTTACAAAGTATTAAAATTAAATGAAATCTATATTGCTTTGTTTTTTTTTCAAAAGTAAGTTATGCATGTATAGTTATTTTAAAGTATATCATGCCTTACCATCAACTTGTTATATAATGTACAAAATCTATAATGCGTTGATTTTTAAAAATAAATTATATATGTTGTTACTTGTTTGTAATCTGTTACTTGTATTTAAAATTTCGAATATAAAAGTCCATCATAAATATGATAACAAAACAATTAAGGGATTAAAGTATATTTCTTCATTATGTAAACATTGGAATATATTTTTCCTTGGACTATAGATGATTCATAAAATATAAAACGAGATTTCAACCATAACTAAAAAACACATTTAATTTTATACAAAAAATTTATACTTAAACTACATTACATGTTCTTTTATTGTGATAACTAATTTATTACATTTAATACACTTGATCTTCATTTTTAAAAATTCACTTAAAGATGGAGTTATGTACTTTTTTGTGTAGTTGTTGAGTTTTAGTTTTCAAGTGAAGAATCACAAAAGATGTAAAAACCACTAGACACAAAACAATAGGTTGAATCAACATACTTTAATAAAATGTATATGTTTTGAACATACAATAATGACAATTAAATGAACTAAGTATACACCACAAGTATAAAAAAAATGCAAAATGTTAATAATAAAATCTCAATTCAGAATGAACTTAAAAAATGTAGTTTGTAAGATAATGAACATTTTATATCATTCTCACTTCTAATATATCTTTAACTTTTTACCGTTTTGAGATACAAAACATTGGGCTACTTTTCAGGTATTGGTTGTGAAATTTAGTCAATGAACTACTATATCATATTCTCAATCAACTCAACAATGATTTATTTATTTTTATTTGAGAATTAATAGCTTCAATGGTTATCTATGTTATTTTTCAATATTGACAATCTTTAACAAAAACAATGAAGATTCTTAACTGGTAAATAATCCATAAACTTAACAACCTTATCCCCACCTAATGAATTAAAAGAAACATCAAAGACATCAACATCTGAAGCATAAACACATGCTCATAGTTTTCTAATATTCTTAGAATAGTCACGTCGTGAAGTTGTTGAAATCTTTCAGCTACCATATATTTTAGAATGTTTATTAAATCTTTCAACTAATATTTTGTTGGATCTTTAAAATATATCTTTAAAGTTGTTGAAATATTTAAATAATTTATATATTTCAAGTATTAGATATTTTAAATAGTTTAATAGATCTTTCAACTAATAGTTTATTATATATTTCTACTATATATTTTTTGATGTTTTAAATAGTTTATCTTTCAAATGAACAAGAAGTATTTATAGATTTTTTTTCATATTAATTTTCTTTAGTAAATCGGATATCCAATTTGCAACATTTCTTTTAACAAATCGGATACCGATTTACAACGACTATTTTTTTTAAATGTTACAAATTGGATATTCGATTTTATCAAAAAATAATAAATAATAGTTGATAAAATCAAATATTCGTGATCTAATTTTTTAATATATTTTTTCTCTATAAATATAGAAGAAAGTCATCAATTTATCATTCATCTCTCATATCATCTATCCAATAATATTGTTCTTCTAAAAGCTCTCAAAACCAATTACTCCTATAATTCTAAAAGCTCTCAAAACCAATTTTATCGGTTTATGTCCCATCATGATAAAATTATCGTTTCATCATGTTACGAGAATGATAAAATATGATATGATCCATGTTATGTCATGAACATGGTAACAATAAAATTATGGAAAATTATAATAACATGAAAAGCGTGATATTTTTTATTATTCATCCAAAATTTATTATAATTTTTTATTTTACACTCCTTATAATGTGACGGAATCTACAAACCGAGTTTGTAATATTTAAACAAAATTTTAAATTTATATTATTTTTGTAAAACACATAAATTACAAGTGTGGGTATTGTTTGATAAAACAATTGTTATAGACTTTATAATTTGATTATATAATTTGTACTTTATAATTTAAAGGATTAAGTACCGATTAAGACCCAAAAACCAGTCTATTATTCACTTAAGAAAATATTTCCATATATCTCTCATAAAGACTCATTTAACTTTTATATTTACTATCTAAGATCCATTTTTTTTATAATATCTCAAATACTCTAAATGAATTATATAAAAGTCCTACGTTCTCTCTC